>BSBK01001524.1:1187500-1650495 GCA_027943335.1 Chamaecyparis obtusa | reverse complement strand
TATATACATATATATATATATACATATATATATATACATATGTATATATATATATATATATATATATATATATAAAATAGTAATTTTCGTCGCAACTGCGATGACAAAACAAAAGTGACAGCTATTTGTTGGAAACATTCGACAGCTAGCCATCGTATGTATAGCACATCTGTCGGCAAAAAATTAAAAGTGATGGCTATCTGTCAAAAACTTTCGACAGCTAGCTGTCACACGCACAACACCACTGTCGACAAAAACCTAAAAGCGACAGCTATTTGTCAGAAACTTCTGACAGCTAGCCGTCGCATGTACAACACCATCGTCAGCAAAAAACTTCAAATGATGTTTAGCTATTGAAAATGTCTGACAACTAGCCGTCACATGTACAACATCATCGTCGACAAAAAACTAAAAATGACGGCTATCTATGGGATGTTTCCGACAGCTAGTTGTCGCATGTTCAATATCTCCCATGCATGCTCATCAGAATTGTGACAGAGACTACCGTCAGTAAAACTAAAAATGATGGCTATCTGTTAGAAACATCTAATAGTAAGTCATCACATGTTTAGCATCTCTGATGCATCCTCATCAGAATTGCGACAGTGTCAAATAGATCGACGGTGTGTTCGCCATGTTGACTAGTGCCTTTTTGGATGGATATTTCAATGGATGTGGTATCGAAATTACTACACCCATCCTATTCATCATTTTTTTCACCTACAAAACTACAACGGCGACTGGTGTCGTGTGATTAATGGTATAGTGTCAAAATTTAGACAGTCAGCCATTGGAAAAAGGTCTCAAATGTAATAGTGCATTGATGAAGTATAAGGATCTGTTCTACATTCTCTCTCTCACTTGTGTAATTGCTTCCATGTGTGATCTTTGTAAGGAGGATTTGGATTAGGGTGTGCCTTTGGCCCCTCTTCCAGTACTACCTTGTGTCAATACTAGTTCTTAGTGGGCTATCAGATGTCAATGTGTGATTTTCATGATGACTAGTCCATGTGGTGATGCATGGACTACCTGCGTGGTTGGCCGGGTGGAGGTGCAGACTACTCGCGTGGACCGCTATGGAGGAGGAGCAGAGCTTAGCTCTAGGTGGTGGTGGGAGGTTGGTGGTGGTGTAGATGTGGGATTTTAATCCCACATTCACCCAGTTGTAGTAAGATTGGGTGTTTAAAATGTCGAACCCTCACTGCTACCAATAAAGAGCTTGACTCGACTTGTCGAAGACTTTGAGCTTGCATTGGTTGTTGTTGGGTGAGATCAATTTCAGTGTGATGAGCTAGCTTAGCCAAGGAAAAATATCATTGATCAGAGTTTTACTTTTGCTTGGTTGTCCCAGATTTAGTCCCACATAAGTGTAGTGTGGGAAAGGGTCGTTGTTTAAAATAAAAGCTCTATGGTCAATAAGAAGAAGCTCATGGGTTTGGTTTCTTGGGCTGCCTACTTGGAGCCTAGTTGCCAATTGTTGAAGTCAGTTCAATTATTTTGTACTATGTTCGGTCAGGAGTTGGGGGGTTGATAGCTCAATCCTCATGTATGGAATAATATCTATTGTCACCTGTAGTCTAGATTTGACAAATACAGGGGCGGGGACCTCAAAAACAAAACCCCAAATTTTTGCTAAAAAAAATAAATCGATAGAAAAAATAATTTCAAATCTGATGTGGAAAAAAAGCATTTTTCAAATTTTTTTTTGGATTCGTACCATCACTATGCAAATTGGGCTTCCAAGTCTAGTTTACAAATTTTTTTTGGCTCAAATTTGACTTTGAGAAAGGTGGGAAAATTTATAGTCAAAATTTATGGAAATGGCCACCTAGACATAATGGTGAGGTCAGATCTTGCTCTAGACACTCCTGCAAGTTGCTGCACCTGTGGATCTGAATCGCGGGTCCTTTAAAAGTTGAAGTAAAGAGTCCTCCAATGGCTATGCAATGAAATATTCTATGGCTTTGATACCATGTAAGAATTTTCCTAAGGCAAAGAATAAAATGCCAAGATCTAGAAGCTCAAGATATAGCACAAAGAAGAGAGACAATACAATATGATCAAATGAATAACTCAATAATGATCAAATGATTTTGGATAAATACAAAGTAGGAGAGCCTGAACATATAGTCAATGTGATAAGACTACATGATAATGAGATGATAAGCTATCAACCACACTAGGTGGAATAACATGTCCACCAAAGGTGGATCATACTCTATTGTATATCAAAGTATGTGCAACAATGAGAGGATGATAATGTGATAAGAGCACTAAAGGTGGATCTCACACAAAAAGAGGTATGAGATGACAACTATCACCACCTAAAGTGGAATTTCTCCTAACCATGTGCTAAAATGAAATGCAAACTGCTAGGTGTCTCAATGACAACTAATATGCAAATGCATTATCCTAAGTAAAATTAAGTAAATTGTAATTAGTAAATACTTAATTACACCAACAAGAACAAAATTGTGCAATTAAGACCTAATGGCTAATTAGCACCACCAACCTAGTTACGTACCAGTAATTAAGACCTAAATAGTGTTGTTTTAGCCAAATTATTTAGTATAATAGATCTTTTTTTGGTAATAAAAAATACTTCTTTGCACTCTGTATCCACTATTTTTTAGTTTTAAGCTTATTCTTCTATAATTTAGGTTTTTATGCTCTATAATTAGGGTTTATTTAAAGGAAATTTTGTTCATATATGATTTCTTTTTGGATTTATAAAACCCTTACCTTGGTTCAACCAATTTCTATTTTGAGATTTGAGGTCTTCATATTTCCTTCCAAACACCTTGTTTGTATATTCTCTTCCAAAATGCATGATCTCATCTCTTTCATTTAGAATTTCCCAGTGTTGAGATGTCCATAATTTTTTTAAGAGAGGATGATTAATTGGAACCTCTGTACCTGATGTTGGGAATATTAATATATTATTCTAGGAAAAGTTGCCAAATATTTCCTTCCAAATCCTTCATCATTTTTTCTATTCTTCCATCTCCTTAATTTTCTTCCTAAAACCCATTAAATATAGGCCCCAAAAGGATTAGAAATTGATGTTTGGCATCTCTAATATTCCTCCTACAATTTTCAAATATTCTAGAATTGTGTAATCTATATATTGGTCTATCAAAGCCCTCTTTGAATCTCTCTCTAAAATTCATTGAACCTCTTCTCTACAAAATTCTCCTCACATACCCTCATTTTCCCATGTCTTTGAAATGATTAGGTCGTATGCTTAATGATTTAAAGTTTAACATTTATGTTTATGATATTTTCTAGATTCAATTGTGTAGAAATTTTTAACACCAACATTTTGAATCACACTACATGATCTAGTAACATGACACGAGAGAGCATAAGGATTTTTTTTTTCTTTCCTTGACTTCGCTACTTATAATTCAGTCAAACTTCTTCAAACCAAATCTTTTGCCGAACTTGTATACTGCTACCAGTTATTCCATACTTAGCCAAATTTCCATTGTTACCTTTGGTATAAACAAGAAATAATGGGAGACCATGTGAAATGAGTATAGTTTCCATCAATGACAACATACAACCATTGTGTAATAGTGTGTCTTTCCCAACACATATGTCTCTAAGAAGTATGGGGACACCTTTCTTGAAATTGTTTGATCCTCAACCCAATGAAAACAAAACACATTGCCCTTTTATAACTTACCTAAAATTAAAAATTAATAACTATGGCACTCTTGCATGCTTAGCAATTCCCACATCTTCATTTTAATCATGCAACTATGATGCTTTGAGAACCATCAATCATGATTGTAAATTAGCTTAACATCTGAGAATCGTTGGGGACCCACAAACAAGAGTGGATATATTGCATTGTGATTCAACAAAGAAGATGTGGCATCACCTTGGCCCACTATTTGATTTAATGTTTATGTACTTGTACTCTTAAATTTTTGTATATGTTCAATTTAATCACATAACTGTGATGTGATGTGATTTGTCAATCTAGGAAAAGATGATCAAATTTTAAATTTATTTTTAACAAAGGAAACTCATGACCCATGGTCATTGACAAGATAACACATGTCACATTTTGATTCAATGTTGAATATCAATGGCATGAGTGGGGACCACCCATCGTAGTTATGTGCTTAGCTCTGGCGCACATGTTGAGCTAATTGTGAAAGCATGATGTAACTACATCCATTGATCTTGAAAAAAGGTGCATTATGATTAACTTATTTAGATATAAGAAACAAATGGGCCCACATGGATGAAAGGATGACATGAGTACATGTGTTACTTTGGAATTCAACAAAGAAGATGTGTCATCACCTTGGCCCACTATTTTACTTATTGACCATGCACTTTCATTCTTAACCTTTCGCACATGTTTATTCTAATTTCATAACTATGACTTGATTTGGATCAATTTGATCAACATTTAAACTACTTTATAAAAAAGGAAACCTAGGACCCATGGTCGTTGAGAAGAGAGCACTTGGCACATTGTGATTTTCTATTGGAAAGTGATGGATTGAGTGGGGACCAACCATTGTAGCTGTACACTCAACTTTGGCACACATTAAGTTAATTGTGTAATGACAATGTAACCGCAATCATTGATATTGTATAAGGTGGATGGTGATTAAATTCATTACACTAAAAAATAGATGGGCCCGTAGGGATGAAAATATGACACTTGGAAAGAAATCATTCAACAAAGTTATAAATAATTAAGGGGAACCACAATCACCCTTACACTCTTATCATTATTGAGAACTTTAATTTAGTCATGCAAGCACAATGTGATAACAAGTGTTGATCTTGATCAAACCAATCACAAATTAACCCACTGCTTAGAGGCTATCAGGACCCACTAACAAGTGAACACATGTCATCTTTTGACTTGCTGGAGATGATTACAAAAAACCGTAGCCCAACATTTGACCTTTTGACCATGCCCTTGAATGCTTATCATTCTACACTTGTTCAATTTAATTGTGCAAGTGCAACATGTTGGTGTATAGAAATAACGACTTATGCTCACAGGCTGCCAATATACCTTCAGACATATTTTAGGAGTGGTTAATTCCAAAATGTATAGAGATCTTAAGGTAACTGGACCAACTATAGGGACAAGACTTCCCTCTTCACTTTTGGCTCTGCAAAATCAAGGCGGGTGTACCTAATCTAGGGAAAACTATATCTTATACAACACCAGGATTGGATTCATATAATAGATGATAGCAAGAAAGTACTAAATTCCAAGCAACCATTCATTGAATCTCCATTGCTATGGACAAACAAACAACTCCTCAACTAAAAATTAAAGCTTTAAATGATTCTTTATTTCAACTTGTTGATTGTGACAACTTTGATCAGTGGGCATTAACAAGATATTTACTCACTTAGGCCAGTGTCTCATCCATTGGGCAGGACTCCTTAGACACAAAAGATACAAAGACCAGACTATATCTAGGATTCATAGCCATAAACACATCTACCACATTTCTTACTGCTTACAAAAAACCTTATGCATTCAAGGATGAATTCATATCCCATCCAAAGCAAGATTTAATCCAATCCTAGATCAGAACTTGGGAATGAAGATACATATATGAACAACTATGCAATGAACTAGAAAGTTCAAAATTCATCCAACTTGACATAGAGGAGAGAAAAGAACCAGATATTTGTATTAAGTATGATGAATACTTCTTGTGCAAACAATCAATTCTGAAGAATCAAGCTTGTGAATTACAGCTTAGGCCCGCAACTTTTTATCTTTCATTAACAAGTACTGGAACAAAACTATTACAATCTTGACTACGAATAGGGTTGACTGGATAAAAAGTTTAAAACACCTAACTCCCAATACCTTTGAATGATCATAAAAAATCCTTTTATCTCAAGGATTGCAAAAAGAAACTGATCATTCAAGGCAAAAAAAATTAAAAAAACACTAACCACCCTACACAATTGAATGCAGACAGGACACATTACTCAGTATGAGGCAAACAAAATTAGATTCAAGAATCATACTGAGTAAAAATCCTAATCGAGTACTAGCCTCGAGGGTAGAGGAAATCATCATAAAACCCCTGCAAATTTTGGCTGCATCAAAAGTGGCATGTCCCAGACATCAACTTTCTTCAGCAAAGGTACCTCAAGACACAAAATTGGCTTGAAACGGTCACCACGATCCTCCTCATAAATTTTCACCTGCTATCGAGCTGGAAAATGACAAAAAATGGCTTGGCATCAAGGCTCCTTCAGTGCACTGTCTCCTTCTACTTGCATAAACCCTCAATCCAATTCAAAACTAGCGGAAATGACTACATGATTTCACTTTAAAACACAACTGTAGATCTTTCTTTTCTCGACAGATCGGGTGACCCTCATTAATCAACACAATAGTCAATTAAGCTTTGAAAATTCTAGCCACACCACCCTCCTCGGAAACCAATTAGAATCAACAACATCAGCAATATCTGGCATGCAGACCCACCTCTAATTTTACCTTTTTGCAAACATTAAGATCAGACAGTTGTCGCAATGTCGCGAAGAATAAAGACCTCACACTTTCTATTTGAGGCATCATGACAACCACATGATCTTCGTAGATTTGTAGATCCTTTATCTCTTATAAAACAATGGCCCCACCGACAACTTCCATGTCACCAACCTTCAGGACCAATCAGAAATAGACACCTAAGCATTACCTGACAGCGGGCCCACAATCTCTATTCACCTTTCCATTAGGCAGTTTTCGCAATGCCATGAAGACTAACCCTCATATAACTTTTCCTTGTGGCATCATGAAAACCATCGATCATGTTCAAACTTTAATCAAACTAAACAACCTAAAGAAACTGGGCCTGCCACAACAGGTGTCATTCAATCGCAACAACACAAAAGGAAAAAGCTGACGTCAAGGAAGAGATGTGAAGATGCAAAGAAGTAGAAAAGATCAAGAGTTTTTACACTTAGACAATTTTGAAACCCCTTAACATGAAAAATAAGCTATTTCCTCATATCTTAAAACACAAATTTCTCCTTGGTTTCTGCACTTGAGGACATGTGATCTGAACTGGAGCCTAATGACATCATGAATTACCTATGGCTAAGGGCGCAAATCATGAAACCTGATAAATCTTCTTTGCAGGTTGAAACAATTTTGCAGGCAGGGTATGACAAAACTTTAGGTTTTGCAAGGGTAGGTGTCAAAATTTTGACACAACCAACAATGGCTCACACTCGGGGATGTGTATCTCTTGCAGATACAATGAGAACTACAAAATCTCCTGGAGAAGTAGACCCTTAAAATCTTGACCAAAAAAGAAAACTCAACTAGACAGACAAAACCCTAAACTACTGCTCATGGAAAAGATACTTCAAGAGAAATAAAACTTCAAGATTTGTCCATGAATAGGCAATTCCAAAGTATCACCAGTTAAATCCTTTAAAATATAATAATTTGTTCCCCATTTTCTTTCAATAAGATAGGGGCCTAGCCAGATAGGGTCAAACTTCCCATGCTTACCTTTATCCTCTAGCCTTGCATTCCACATTAGGACAAGGTTATCAACTTCAAAGCTTCTCTGGGTAGCTCTCCTATCATATAGATTCTTACACTGTCTTTGCAATCTCTCATTCCTTTCATGTGTGTTCCTCCTTACCTCATCCAATTTTATTAGTTCATCCATTCTTATTCTCATCTCATCATCTAAGTCTTCATCATATGCTTGAACAAATTGATACATCTGCAATAAATTATTCTGAGGCAATCTGGCATTTATCCCATATACTAAATCAAAGGGGGCACATCCTATGGCTTTCTTTATAGTTACCCTACTAGCCCACAGTGCCAACTGTAACTTTGAATCCCAAGCTTTCTTATTTTTATCTAACACCCTCTTGAGAATCTTGATCAAATTTTTTTTATTGGACTTAGCCTGGCCATTTCCCTGTGGATGATAAGGGGAAGAAAATGAGATGTGTACCCCATACTTCTAATAAAAATTACTGAATTCCTGTGATCTACAACACATTGCATTATCAACCACAACCATTTCTAGACAACCAAACCTAGTAAACATGTTTTGCATTACAAAATCTGTTACCACCTTGCTAGTGGCCCTTCTAGTGGGGATTGCCTCAACCCACTTAGTAAAATAATCTGTTGCCACCAGTATATAAGAATGTCCACCACTAGACCTATTTGGAATTTCTCGAATAAATTCTATACCCCATTTTTGAAAAGGGGCCTGAACTGCAACAAGCCTGAGTGGTAGATTCCCATTAAACTTCAACTTACCAACAAATCTTTGACATGCATCACACTTTCTTACAAAATGGTGAGCATCCTTGAAAATTGTGGGCCACCATAATCCAGACCTAAGAATCTTATGGGCTATGGTCTTTTCCATGTAATGCCCTCCACAAGCACCATGGTGCATTTCTTCTAACAAGGTCCTGGATTTATGTTGATCTAAGCATTTGAGTAGCACTCCCTCATTACTTCTCCACCACAACTTACCATCTACAATAGCATATCTAGTAGCCTACAACTTAATATTTCTCCTTTTATTTTCATCCATATCGGGGGGAAGGGTCAACTTCTGCAAGTAACCAACAACATCCTTAAACCAATCACAATAGTCCATGTCACAAATATATGGCCTCTATCCTTCCTCTAGCATATTTATATGATGAACTAAATTACTTTGGGCCATTAATTTTGCAAGACCTAGGCCTCTTACTAGTTTAGTAATCTGGATGTCAATGTTAAATTCTTGGATCCTATTGATCCATCTACATCTCCTTCCTGAAGCTTCTTGTTGCACCAATATATCCTTAACTGCAGCACTAGGCACATAAGCAACCACCTTGGCTCCCATAAGGTAACATCTAAAAGCCCTGACAGCTTTGCACAGGGCATAAGCTTGCTTCTTAGTGATATCATACTTTAGTTTAGCTGCTTGTAAGGACTTGCTTAAAAATGATATGGGTTGCTCATATCCCTCTGAATTATTTTGCAATAAAACTGCTGCTATTGTATGACAAGAAGAAAAAGAAAAAATCTACATAGGCTTACCATAATCAGGTGTCCTTAAGATTGGGGCATCTTTGATGGCCTATTTGATACTTTTGAAAGACTCATTTGCCTCTTCATTCCACTCAACCTTTGCTCCTTTCTTCAGCATTCTGGAGATGGGGATATTGATTTCTGCAAAATTTGTAACAAATCTCCTTAAGAAGTTCACTTGTCCAAAAAAGGACTGAATACTTTTAACATTTTTGGGTGGGGAAACCCTATCTATAGCCATAACTCTATCAGGGTCAATCCTCACTCCATATTTAGACACAATTTGTCCCAAGAGCTTACCTTCCACAACACCAAAAGCACACTTTTTTGGATTCAAAGAAACCCCATACTCCAAAGCTCTAATAAAAATATTCTCAAGATGCCCACAATGTTGACCTTCTTTAGTTGAATATGTTGTGAGATCATCCTAATACACAACCAAAAACTTATTGATAAATTCTGCAAAAGCCACACCTATGGCTCTCTGGAAAGTGGAACCAGCATTTGTCAGACCGAAAGGCATCCTAACATAAACATATGTTCCCCATAGGGTGGTGAATGCAGTCTTAAATTGCTCTGACTCCTTGACCATAACTTGATTATATCTAGAGAAGCCATCCATCATAGACATCAACTCTAATCTAGTGATGCTTTGCAACATATTCTCCATGTTAGGAAGACCATAGTTATCCTTCAAAGAATTGACATTCAGGTTCCTAAAATCAACACATAATCTAATGTCACCATTCTTCTTTCTAACTGTAACCAAATTTGACACCCAAGTAGAATGTTTGATAGGCTTAATTATCCCTACATCCACCATCCTTTTAAGTTCATCTTGCATTTTTGGTGCCAGGGTTGGATTCAAAGGCCTTAGTTTCTGTCTAAATGGTTTGGTACCTTCTTTCAGTGGTATCTCATGTTGGAACAAATCTTCTCTGTAAGCTTTCAAATCATCATAAGACCTTGCAAAAACATGTCTAAATTTTATGAGAAGATTAATTAATGTCTTTCTAACATCTAGAGACAATCTCCTACCAATATAAACATTCTTGGGTACTAGACTTGTTCCTAGATTTATTTCCTCTAACTCATTTAGCTTGTCAACAACTCTGGTGGAGAAAACCTTGTCTTTATTATCAAATGCCCTCTCAAGAGAAACTAGTCCCTTAGGAACCCTATTGGATTTTAACTGCAAGACCTCCTTTCCAAAAATAGTCTCCTTTCCACTAATGGTGTCAACAAAAGTACTAAAATTCATTTCTTGATCACCAAAATGAGACTCACATTGCAAGAATCTCAGTATGTCCTGATCATCAGAAAATACCTGCCAATTTTCAACATTATCTAGGATGGAAGGCCTAGACTGAACTTCAATTTTGGATATCCCAGCAAAAGTGACATTCTCTAGCCTTAATGCTATATTTTCCAATAAATCAACCATCCTATTTTGACTTCTATCCATCCAATCAATACCAAATGCATTAAAACCTTCAATTTCATCCCAAACAACATTTCAGTATTGCTTCAACCTTTGATTCTTTGATGCATATCTTGACCTAATCTGAGAGACTACTAACTTAGAATCACCAATCACCCTAAGGCATGTAATCCCATGTCTTGATGCTAACCTTAGACCAATTAACAAGGCTTCATATTCAACAACATTGTTTGTGCAAGAAAATATGAGAGTAAAAGAAAACTTAAAAGTTTTACCTCTTAGAGATATTAATAGCACTCCTGCTCCAGCACCTTCCTTTGAACTTGCTCCATCAAAATATAAAGTCCATAAGTTATTTTCTTTTGCCATGTTATCCTCATCTTCCATTAGAGAGACATGCTTGACCTCCCCTTGCATCACTTTCTCTTGAACTTGGAAATAACCAATATTAGTGTCCACAAAAAAATTCATGTTGTCATCTTCAATTTCCTCAATCATGTGAGGAGTTCTAGTTTCCCTTGACACCTTCACACTTTCTCCTCCAATGTTAAAAGTAGAAAAAGATAGGTCACACTGGATACTTCCTCCCATAGAGGCACTCCATCTTCTGGACATCAACATCCCATATTGAGGAGGGATATCAACCACCAGAACACTCATAGTCAATTGCTTATTTGGATATGCTGCTAACCTATAGGGAAAAGCTTTAATGGTACCAATGACTAGCACCTCTCTCGAATCCATAGCCTGACACCTTCCATGAGGTGTATAAACTTTTAGCCCCATTGACTTCATAACTTTTGCAGGCATGACAGTGTTTGATGCCCTAGAATCAATCATGCAATTCTTTAATAATTTTCCATTTATTACTAGAGACAAGAAGAAGGGATCAAATGTTCCTAGTGCAGTATTGACAACACTTGCATCCAAATAGATTTGTGGGATCTTAGAGACAATTTCTTCATTTTTACCATTAGGTGTATCATCTAAAGAAGCCACATGTTTATCAATTCTATCCATTTCCTAGACATTTATGGAAGGGGCACCATTTATCCAGTCCAAGGCTTTCATCTTATGTTCTTTTATCCTCATCATCTCCAAAAGTGGAACCTTGATAATGATCTATGAAAGCAACTTGGTCATATCAATAGGAACATACTTCTAGTCATCCATGTCCCTTTTCTTGTTAGTGACATCTCTATCCTCCACCTGGATAGTCTCGTGAGATTTATCTTTGTGTTGAGAATCATTTCCCTTTTGGGGTGGGGGAATAACTACCTCTGATGTCCTCGCTTTACCTTTTTGCATCACAACAGGCCCAACTTTCTTTTTTATTTTCACCTGGCTGATAGCATCAACACCTTTTCCCTTCTCCTCAGACTGCTGTGTGCCCTTGTCTAATTTCTTAATAAACATGCTACCTGGTTTACCATTTGCATTTCCAACTGTCCTATTTCTCAAGTTATAATTAATCCTATCTTGAGTGACCATGTCTGAAGTGATTCAGGCAATTTCTTCATCAAAAGGTTGCCTTAGAAAGATAGGCTCCTCACACTTCACTGTACCACATCCAACTTCATCAAATTCTTCATCCTCTTCATCAGAAAAAACTTGCTGATGAAACACCTCATCTCTAATTTGAGAGCCAACAACATCTTGATTTTCCACTTCATCAGCAGAATCAATTTCATCCCAAGTATGTGAAGAAGTAATTGCACAACCATTTTCATCATATCGCTCATCTTGTTCCTGGTTTTCAGACATGTTCAGGGAAATAGCACAGTACTCGGGACTATGTGGAGATTGACAAGAAGCACACCATGGGACATCATCATTCATGTTTATTGAACCTCTTTGCAAAGGATTAGGAGTCCTATCATCACGCTTATCCTTCTTAGCTGGAATAATGGGCTTGTCATCCTTCCATTGAGTATTGTAAGGGTAGTTTTGCATTCTTGGCTCCTTGCTAAAGTTGTTAAAAGTTGGCTTGTCATTAGATGCAACCCTACTATTTCTATCTTCACCAGACTTTAGATCCTTTAAAACATTTATAATCTATTTTAGGCTATCCTCCTCCTTGGGTTTTAAGTTTGCAGATCTTCCTGGCTCCCTCTTGCTTGGCATTTGAGGCTTCCAATCCTCTCTTCTCCCCAATTTTCCTGATATTGTTTTGTTACTTTCTATGTTAATGGCCAACTTGTAAGCCTCTCCAAGATTTCTAGGATTCTTATCCCTCAAAAGGTATCCCATCTTTGCATCAAAAGAATTTAAGTATGTCACAAGGCACACTCTATCATCTAATCTGATAACTTGCAGGAGCCTGTGCATAGCCTTTTGGAATCTTATATTGAATTCAAGAACATCCTCATTTTGATTTTTCTTTATATTATTGAATTCATTGAGCATGAATCCTTCATTTGTTTTATCACCATAGTGTTCTTTAAAGCAATTTATAAATTCATTCCAAGATCCTATACTAGCATGGGGCAAACCTCTAAACCAATCCCTAGCATCCTTGGTTAGAGATTGTACAAATAGTTTCATTATTACATCATTGAGTTCAATATTATAATAATCTATTACACCAATAAATTTCTTTAGATGTTCCTCACATGTGATGACATTATTTCTAGCAAATTTAGAGAGATTTTTTCTAATTTCTTCAGGAATTACATTAGGATAACCAGGAATACCAAAGAAGATAAGTTGTTTGTACCTTTCATGAATAGGTCCTCCTTGAGGTAGATAAACTCCCTGAGATGTAGATGCCCCTATGTTTGAGACAACAGAAACTTTAGCAGCACCTGGTGGTGGGATATTTGTTGTTTTATTTGCAAGGTTCCCATGATTTCCACCTTGTTCCAATAAAGAAGCAGCAACATTTGAAGGTCCCGAAGCCTGCCTGAGAAACTCAATCTTTTTCCTCATTTCTACAACAGTTACCTCCAATTCTGCTTTCTCAAGTTCTTTAGCCCATATTTCTTTATCTTTTCTAGCTTCCTCAAGATCAACATCTAATCTCAACTCCTTATCTAAAGGATCCTTATCATTAACATGTTCATTAATTGTAACTCCAACATCTCTTTGTTTACCCTTATCTCTAGGTCTGGTCATTTCACACACTTCTTGGATAATAGGTTGTTGCCTTGTTCTTTCAGGCTCTGGGACATAATTTATTGCCTCCAGATCTAGTAACTGCCTCTTTAACTATTCAGCCCTTATCATGGCATGTCTTACTTTGTCTTCTTTTTCTTTTTCTCTTTGTTGTCTAATAGAAATTTATTCTTGGATCTTTCTCTCCAACTCATAGACCTCTTAAAAAATTTCCTTAGATTCCAGGAGAGTTGTCTTAGATTCAGCATCTCCCACTTGAACTTCGTCCTCATACTGGTTCAATCCCAAATCAATAACCTCTTCATATTTTGATGCATTTCCTTCTTGACCAGGTTGGATTCAATTTTCTTGTCTTGTATCATCTTTTTGTTTCCAAGTACGAGACATGTTTTTACTTTTCCTTCCCTTCCTTGTCTGACTAAGCCCTAAAGTACTTGGAAGCCCTTCTTCTAGTCTGTCTTCATGATCTTCTTTCCTCTGAGACCTAGTATCTGTGTAACTCATCTTGCAAATGATTTTCTGACTAGAACTATTGCATAGATTGTTTGAGTCACCACCCAAATGTATCGGGAACCTTAGAACACTATTTCCTCACTAATAAGTAGCACAATGAGTTTGACAAAACAAAGGAAAAGGATAACTCTATGTTACCAATGATGACCTACTGGTTATTATAGACTTTTGTAACATGTCCCTAGCAGAGTTGCCATCTTATTAGTGTCTAGAAATGATGGCTTATGCTCACAGGTTGCCAATATACCTTCAGACAGATTTTAGGAATGGTTAATTCTAAAATGTATAGAGATTTTAAGGTATCTAGACCAACTATAGGGACAAGACTACCCTCTTCACTTCTGGCTCTGCAAAACCAAGGCAGGTGTACCTAATCTAGTGAAAACTATATCTTATACAACACCAAGATTGGATTCATATAATAAATGATAGAAAGAAAGTACTAAATGCCAACCAACCATTCATTGATTCTCCATTGTTATGGACAAACAAACAGCTCCTCAACTAAAACTTAAAGCTTGAAACAATTCTTGATTTCAACTTGTTGATTGTAACAACTTTGATTAGTGGGTATTAACAAGAGATTTACTCACTTAGTCCAGTGCCTCATCCATTGGGCAAGACTCCTTAGACACAAAAGATACAAAGACTAGACTATATCTGGGATTCATAGCCATAAACACATCTACCACATTTCTTACTTCTTACAGAAAATCCTTATGCATTCAAGGATGAATTCATATCCCATCCAAAGAAAGATTTAATCCAATCCTAGATCAGAACTTGGGAATGAAGATACATACATGAACAACTATGCAATGAACTAGAAAGTTCAAAATTCATCCAACTTGACATGGAGGAGAGAAAAGAACTAGATATTTGTATTAAGTATGATGAATACTTCCTTGTGCATACAATCGGTTATGAAGAATCAAGCTTGAAAATTATATCTTAGGCCCACAACTTTTTATCTTTCATTAACAAGTACTGGAACAAAACTATTACGATCCTGACTGAGAATAGGGTTCACCGGATAAACAGTTTAAAACACCTAACTCCCAATACCTTTGAATGATCATGAAAAATCCTTTTATCTCAAGGATTTCAATAAGTAACTGATCATTCAAGGCAAAAAATTTAAAAAAACACCAGCCACCCTACACAATTGAATGCACAAAGGACACGTTACTCAGTACGAGGAAAAAAAAATCAGATTCAAGAATCATATTGAGTAACAATCCTAATTGAGTACTAGCCTTGAGGGCAAAGGAAATCATCATAAAACCCCCACAAATTTTGGCTCCATCAAAAGTGGCATGTCCCAGACATCAACTTTCTTCAATAAAGGTACCTCAAGACACAAAATCAGCTTGAAATGGTCACCATGATCCTCTTCATAAATTTTCACCTACTATCGAGCTAGAAAATGACAAAAAATGGCCTAGCATCAAGGCTCCTTCAGCACACTATCTCCTACTACTTGCAGAAACCCTTGATCCAATTCAAAACTAGCAGCAATGGCTAAATGATTTCACTTTAAAACACAGTCATAGATCTTTCTTTTCCCGACAGATTGGGCGACCCTCATTAATCGACACAACAGTCAATTGAGCTTTGAAAAGTCTTGCCACACCCTCCTCCTCAACAACCAATTAGAATTAACCATGTCAGCAATATCCAGCACACAGACCCACCTCTAATTTTACCTTTTTGCAAACATTAAGATCAGACAGCTATCGCGATGCCACGAAGAATAAAGACCTCACACTTTCTGTTTGAGGTATCATGAAAACTACACGATCTTTGCAAACTTTTTGACCCTTTATCTCTTTTAAAATAGGGGCCCCACCGACAATTGCCATGTCACCAACCTTCACGAGCAATCAAAAATAGGCACCTTAGCATGACCTGATAGTGGGCTTGCAATCTCTATTCACCTTTCCATCAGATGGCTATCGCAATGCTGTGAAGACTAACCCTCATATAACTTTTTCTTGCGGCATCATGACAACCATTGATCATGTTCAAACTTTAACCGAACCGAACAACCTAAAGAAACCGGTCTCACCACGATAGGTGTCATCCAGTCGCAACAGTGCAAAAGGAAAAAGATGACATCAGGGAAGAGATGCAAAGATGTGAAGAAGTAGAAAACATCAAGGGTTTCTACACTTAGACAATTTTGAAGCCCCTTGACATGGAAAATAAGCTATTTCCTCAGACCTTAAAACATGAATTTCTCCCTGGTTTCTGCACTTGAGGACATGCGATCTAAACTGGAGCCTGACGACATCATGAATTACCTATGGCTAAGGGTGCAAATCATGAAACTTGATAAATCTTCTTCGTAGGTTGAAACAATTTTGTAGACAAGGTATGACAAAACTTTAGGGTTTGCAAGGGCAGGGGTCAAAATTTTGACACAACCAACACAACACAATATAGAAAGTTCATTTTGTCAAAGATTATTGACCTTTGAACTACCTTAACATACAAAGAGGTCAGGGCCCATAGTGCTAACAAAATGACACATGAAGCCATATGATTTTCCATTGAAGGCATATAAGATTAGGGGAGATCACCCAATGAAATTATACCCTTAATATAAGTGTACATGTTGAAATAGTTGTGTAAGCGCATTAATGCAACCACAGCTGTTGATCTTTAGAAAAATTGTCAACGGTTAATATTGCTAATTGACAAAGAAACATGGGCTCAGAGAACTGAGAAGCCAAAACTTGGAAAATTTTCATTTGACGATGTAGACAAGATAAAGGGGACCCATCATTTCTCTTACACTCTTAAATTGAGTGAGCACTTTAAATTAATTGCGCAAGCATGACATAATTTGGACTATCTATGTGTTGCAAAGACTCTGCAATTTAACAAAAAGTATAGACTATGAAGAATTAGAAAATCAAGTGACAGGGTTAAACAAAAAAAAACCCTCAAGACATGACCCTTAAGTGGATTCAATTGGGTAAATAGGTCAACAACAAAAAAGATAAATAGGTAAATAATTAGGTACTAATTGAGGCACCACTTGAGGCACCAATTGAGTTGCTAATTGAGGCACCAATCTTGTGCTAATTTAGGTTCTAAATAACACCTAATTTTGTGCCTTCTTGTTCTGATCGAATGCAAAAAAGCCAAAAAATAACTCCATCATGATAAATAGCGCCAATGTTTTCAAAAAATAGGAGAAAAATACACTAAAATAGTGGGTGGAAGAAAAAAATAGAGAAAAAAAGGGAGCTAATCATAGGGATTTGTTGTAGTGAAAAAGTATGGGTGATAATCTTCCAAAAAATAGTCTTGAAATTGTAATCATAAAAAAATTGTGTCCAACAGTGATAACCATGTCAATCAAACCAAGTTCTTGAAAGGCTTGTGTTAGAATAACTGAGAGGGGGGGTGAATCAGTTGGATCAATTATGCAGATTACCTTACAAAACAATTTCAATAATTTATGCAGATTGGTAAGATAAAATATCAATCTGTCTGTTCACTTTACCGAATACCAGTAATTATCCAAAAGTGATTACCAACTAAATCAACTATGTAGTATGTAAAGTATGATATAAAAAAATCATAACAAATAACACATAACACAATGATTTAATGTGGAAACCCTGCTAAGGGAAAAACCACTTGGGACCGGTAACCCAAAATAATTCACTCTTCTGAAGTGAGCTCGACAAAGAGCCAACCCTGTTAAAGGTTACAATGCACACTGTTAGGTGTGACCTGGTTAGAGGATTTATCACTAACAATTAACGTTTGACCACCATTCACTATGGGGTCAACAAGATAACACTTTACATTCAATGAATGTCATAGGATAGTACAATAAGACTGTTAAGTCCACTCGGTTAAGAGATTTTATGAATCAAAGGTTAAACTGATACATAACTGATCTAATTCAAATACAACTCAATTGAAAATATTCAGATCTATGCTATGCTCATAAAATCCTCTGATCATTAATCAATTCACTTCCTCAATATTTCTCAACTTACTTTCACTCAGTAAATAGTTCTCTGACACTTGGTAATGTCTGCAACTCGGTTCTTTCTGTAACCAGTTTGATTAGGAATGCATGAATACAATCTTCACACAAAATCTCTGAAGTCTCCTTTTGTCCAGCATGTGTCAACAATGAAACTCATATCTCTTAAATAGACAAGTAAACCATTTTCATATCAGCCATTAGATTTTGCCTCTTAATCTCCTTCGTCCATTTTTCCGCTTAAATCTTCCTCAGCAGATGTGTCTTTAATACATTTCAATACCATCCTTTAGATCATCTCTAAATTATGTTAGTCATGGATCTCATAACTAACTTCATCATTAACCTCAAAATCATAAAAATTTCTAGATCATTAATTTTAGTCAGTTGTTCTTAGCATTTAATGTTTTCATCCATACTCGGTTAATACTGAAATGCATCGGTGATAACTAACTTGGTTATTACTGTCACTCGGTATACACTGCACTAGCTCGGTGTATACAAAAGTCTTCAATTACTAACCACATTGACTTGTTCAATTTAAAATCTCTTCTTCATTATAAATTAATGTAACATGCTCAAGTCAACAATATAAAGCCATAGACTTATCAATAAGCTACCCAGTATTTTTACCTTATCCTTATCTGTCATATCCATCTTTTCCTTATGTAGATATCTCATTTCTTCATCTTTTCTTCCTTCAATAGATGTTCAGATGTTTTTAACTAACATGATAAGTATCGTCAAAACTAGTTGACATCAATGACAACATATTGACTGATTTAATCATCTAATTACATATCACTTTAGTAGCTCGGTGATCTCTAATCAATGTTTCTTCAATTCAACCAGATTTCAATCAGTTGCAGTTCATCAATCTCTCCCTTTGGCATTGATGGAAACACAAGCAATATGGAAATATGCCATACACATACCAAACATGTATTCTACAACTATGTAAGTAAATGATGTAGCTCGGTAAGCTCTCCCTAGCTTGATATTTAATATGTTTAATCACTACAAAACAAAACAACATTCCATGCAGACTCTCCCTGCAGATTTAATCTTTTCAATTCTTAGATTCTTGTTCTCAGCAACAGATATTCCAATATGTAGTCTCTCTCCCTCTTGTAATCTCTCTCCCTATTTATTTTCTCACTAACTGATTTTTCATATTCAGTCTCTCTCCCTTTGACAAAAATACCAAAGAAAATAATCAAAAAGCTCTTCACCAGCCAAGTAATTTGTTGTTGTTTGGTCTCTATCAGGTAACTTCATGTACTGATAAACAAATTCTTGTTCCAGCTTCTATAATCTTTCACAACCTTAGAAAAACTAAAGTGTGAGCTATGTGCATGAACATGAATGATCTTATGGTAAAGTATAGGTTGATGCAACCTCCTGATCACCTTAGTGACTGATAGATAGGGGATGAACCCCTAGTCTAGTCCTCAAATATTCAAATGTGTCCTTTGGTAAGGGTTTGGTAAAAATATTAGCAAGTTGTTCTTTAGATGTTACAAATTCTAGTTTCACCTACTTCTCTTGAACTTGTTCCCTTAAGTAGTGATACTTAATAGATATATGCTATGTTTTTTAATGCATCACAAGATTTTTGGAAATTTTTATAGCACTAGTGTTGTCACAATATATAATCACCAGGTCAATGATTACCTCATTCCTTCCAACACTTGTTTAATCCAAGAAATATTTGAACAATTTGCAGCAGCAGCAACATACTCTGCTTTAGTAGTAGACTAAGAAATGCATGCTTGTTTCTTGCTTATCCAAGTCACAATCCTTTCTCCTAAAAAGAATGCTCCACCGGTTGTGCTCTTCTGGTCATCAATGTTTCTAGCCCAATCTGCATCTATATAAACTCAAAATTCAAATTTGCCTTCCATTGTATACCATAAACCATAGTCTTCTGTCTTCTTCAAATATCTCAAAATTCTTTTAACTGCAACAATATGTGAATCTTTAGGATTTGCAAAAAATCTTGCCATAATTCCAACTGCATGTGCAGTATCAAGCCTATTATGTACCACATACATCAGTTTTCGAATCATAGATCGGTACAGTGTCTGATTTACTTTTGTAGATTCATCATCCTTTGTCAACTTACATCCAGTTACCATCGGTGTTCCTACTAGTTTTGTATCTTCCATGCCAAAAGTTTTTAACACTTCTTTAATGTATTTTTATTGAGTGATGAAAATCCTATCATTTTGTTGTATAATCTACAAACCTAAAAAGAATTTAATCTCTCCAAACATTGACATCTCAAATTCCTTTCTCATTTCATCAGCAAAAGATTTGCAAATCAGATCATGTCCACCAAATATTATATCATCAACAAATATTTCACCAATCAAAATATTATCATCATTTTCTCCTTTCATGTACAAATTACTATTTTCACTAGTCTTCACAAAGCCAATATTGATAAGATAAGCATGTAGTCTTTCATACCATGCCCTCGGTGCTTGATTCAATCCATACAAAGCTTTTTACATTCTACATACCATGTTCTTCTGATTTGGATCAAAAAAACCTTCTGGTTGTTCTATGTAGAACTCCTCGTCAAGAATTCCATTTAGAAAAGTTTATTTCACATCCATTTGATATACTTTGAATCCCTTATGTGCAGAATATGCAAGTAGTATATAGACTCCTTCAAGTCTAGCAATAGGTGCAAAGGTTTCACCATAATCAATACCTTCTTCTTGTGCATATCTCTTTCAAACAAGTCTTGCCTTATTCCTAGTGACCTCACCATTTTCATTTAACTTGTTCCTAAAAATCCACTTAGTACCAATAGCATTTTTATCTTTCAGTCTGGGTACTAATGCCCATGTTTTATTCTTCTCAATCTATTCAATTTCCTCATTCATAGCCTTAATCCATTCCTCATTTTCAAGTGCATCCCTAACACTCTTAGCTTCAAACTCACAAACTAAGCATGTGTTATGTCTTAACTTACTTTGGGTCATCATGCCAACTTGCTTATCTCCAATGATTTGATTCTAAAGATGGTGTCTTCTAACAAATCTTGCTAGCACTTGTTCTCTTCTTTGATCATCATTCGGTTCAGGTTCATTTTCTTGCTCGATAGCTTCTTCCTGATTCTCAATGTGTATTTGTTGATTCTCAGTAGCATTTTCCTGATGCTCGGTAGACTCAGCCTATGGCTTCAGTAGATAACCTGGATCTTCAACATATGTAAACCTACCATAGTCTTTTGGTTCATTCATGCTTTCTTCATCATTCTTTTCAGAAAACTCATCAACTTTTATATTAGCACTTTCTATCATTTTATTAGTAGCCTTGTTCAAACATTTATAAGCTTTAATCTTAGTAGAATATCCTAAAACTATTCCTTCATCACCTTTAGAGTCAAATTTACCATTTCTATCATCTTTCAGAATATAACACCTACTACCAAAGATTCTAAAATAACTTACACTCGGTGTATATCCAAACCATAACTCATAGGGTGTCTTGTTTGTGTCTTTCTTTAGTTGAACTTGCTTCAGGGTGTATACTGTAGTGCTAACTACCTCTCTCTAGTACATTTGTGCAACATTTTTCTCAATCATCAATGTTCTAGCACAATCAACAATAGATCAATTCCTTCTTTCAACAATTCCATTCTACTACGATGTCCTAGGTGCAGATACCTGCCTTTTGATTCCATGCTCATTATAGAAATTAGTGAATTAATCAAAAATAAACTCACCTCCTCTATCAAACCTTAAGAATTTCAATTCTTTTCTAGTTTCTTTTTCAACTTTAGCCTTGTACCATTTAAAAAATTTGAATGCCTCAAATTTTTCTTTTAAGAACATGACTGTCATCATGCTAGAGTAGTCATGAACAAATAAAATAAAATATTTGTCACCATAGTAGCTTTGAGTTCTCATAGGACCACATAAGTTAGTGTGTACCAACTCCAAAATACCTTTAGATGAATAGTCTTCAATTTTAAAACTAGATTTGGTCATCTTTCCTTTCTGACATTGATGGCACATAACATGATCAGGTTTGGTTAGACTCGAAAATCCTCTAACTTTCCTCTTTCTATTGATCTTAATCATGTTATCAAAGTTTACATGACATAGCCTCTTATGCCATAACCATACGTCTTCATTCTTTACCAGTAAACAAGAAGTTTTAGCATTATCAAGATAAAATAAATTACCTTTTGATTGTCCTCCAATACTGACAAGCTTTCCATTTTCATCATAGATTTTCACCTTCTTGCTTTCAAATGCAACTCGGTGACTTGAGTTATTCAACTGTGCTACACTCAAAAAATTGTAGTTAAGTCCTTTTACCCAGTATGTATTATCACATCTAATTCTATCATTCAATAAGATAGACCCTTTTCCTTTCACTTGATAAGGTGTATCATTTTCCATTTTCACTGATCCTCCATTATAATGCTCAAGATGATCAAAATTATCTTCATCACTAGTCATGTGATGTGTACAACCACTATCAATGATCCAAGTATCATTCTTACTAACTTTAGAAATAAGGGTTGTTTCTACATATACTTCCTCCTCTTCTGAATCATCTTTCATTGCAACAAATATCACTTCAATTTCATCATCAGTTTCAGTGTCGGTATCATCTTCATTTTCTCCAACAAGGTAACATGTCTTTTTTACTTTGTCTTTATAATCTTGGTTGTCTCTCTTGTAGTATCAATTTCCTCTATTATTCCTTCTGCCAAACTTTCCATCACTAGATCGGTCATTGTCTTTATCTTCCTCTTTCCTATTAGGACATCTAGCAACACTATGGCCAATCTCTTTACAATTAAAAAAAGCTAAAGGTAACTTTCTCTTATACCTTCCTTTACCTTTTTGAAGTCTTCGGGCCATAAGTTCTTCAAGCTCATCAAGCTCATCTTCATTGTCACTGTCACTTTCATTCTTTATATTATGCTTACTACTAGATTTACCAATATTAAGAGATGACATAAAAGAAGACTCAACACTTGGTACAACACTATTATCATAATTATTTAGCTCAAAAGTTGTTAACTTCCCAATCATACTATCAAGAGTAATAGTGCTATTAGGTGCAAACCTCATTTCATGAATATCAGATATTCTGATTGCATAGATAGGCAAAAAGGTTCTCAGTATCTTACTTACCATAGTATCTTCATCAATAGTACCTCTTGCTCTTTGGATAGAATTGACTACCTCTTTGATTCGGTTTGATTATTGTGTGATGTTCTCACCTTCCTTCATCTTCATGTCATCAAATATGCCTCTCAAGATTTTAGCTCTGGCTCTCATCACATCCACATCACTACCATAAACTAGAGCAAGTTTATCCCACATTTTCTTCACTGTAGTGCAATCCTTGACATCCTCAATTTCAGCATCAGATAGAGCAGCAACAATCTCTATCATAGTAATATTATGTTCATGTCTATTTCTCAACTGATCAAGAGTCAAAGGTCCAACATTCGGTTGTAAGTAGCCATTGTCAAGTAAATGTATAGAAAATTCTCCAATTCTAGATATGTGAAGTCTCATCTGAATTTGTCATGTGGTGAAGTTATCTTTTTCAGCTTAAGCACTTCCCTCTTATACATTTTGTGATCTTTTTGCTCAATTTCTTAAAACTTTCTTCCAAGAAACCAATACGCTCTAATACCAATTGTTAGAATAACTGAGAGGGGCGGTGAATGATCAGTTAGATCAATTATCCTACAGTCCCAAACTCCCAGATGTACCTTACAAAACAATTTCAACAATTTATGCAGCTCGGTAACATAAAATATCAATCTATCTGTTCACTTTATCGAATACCAGTAATTATCCAAATGTGATTACTGACTAAATCAACTATGCAGTATGTAAATTATGATAGAAAAATAATCATAACAAATAACACATAACACAATGATTTAATATGGAAACCTTGCTAAGGGAAAAACCACCTGGGACCGATAACCCAAAATAATTCACTCTTCTGAAGTGAGCTCGATAAAGAGCCAATCTTGTTAAAGGTTACAATGCAAATTGTTAGGTGTGACCTGGTTAGAGGATTTATCACTAACAGTTAAATTTTGACCACCATTCACTATGGGGTCAACAAGATAACACTTTACATTCAACGAATGTCATAGGATAGTACAATAAGATTATTAAGTCAACTCAGTTAAGAGATTTTCTGAATCAATGGTTAAACTAATACAATACTGATCTTATTTAAATACAACTCAATTGAAAATATTTAGATCTATGCTATGCTCATAAAATCCTCTGATCATTAATCAATTCACTTCCTCAATATTTCTCAGCTTACTTTCACTCGGTAAATAGTTCTCTGATGCTTGGTAATGTCTGCAGCTCGGTTCTTTCTGTAACTAGTTTGATTAGGAATGCATGAATACAATCCTCATGTGAAATCTCTATAGTCTCCTTTTGTCCAACATGTTTCAACAATGAAACTCATATCTCTTAAATAGACAAGTAAATTGTTTTCATATTAGCCATTAGGTTTTTCCTCTTAATCTCCTTCGTCCATTTTTTCACTTAAACATTCCTCTTGAAGATGTGTCTTTAAGATGTTTCAATCTCATCCTTTAGATCATCTTTGAATTATGTTAGTTGTGGATCTCATAACTAACTTCATCATTAACCTTGAAAACATAACAATTTCCAGCTCATCAATTTTAGTTGGTTGTTCTTAGCATTTAATGTTTTCATCCATACTCGGTTAATATTGAAATATGTTGGTGATAACTAACTTGGTTATTATTGTCACTCGGTATACACTGCACTGGCTCGGTGTATACAAAAGTCTTCAATTATCGACCACATTGACTTGTTCAATTTAAAAGCTCTTCTTCATAATAAATTAATGTAACATGCTCAAGTCAACAATATAAAGCCATAGACTTATCAATAAGTTACCCAATGTTTACCTTATCCTTATCTATCATATCCATCTTTTCCTTATGTAGATATCTCATTTCTTCATCTTTTCTTCCTTCAACAGATGTTTAGATGTTTGTAACTAACATGATAAGTACCATCAAAACTAGTTGACATCAATGAAAACATATTGACTGATTTAATCATCTTACATATCACTTCAGTAGCTTGATGATCTCTAATCACTGTTTCTTTAGTTCATCTAGATATTTAATTAGTTGTAGTTCATCAGATTGTGTTGATGACCCAATAGATGTAGTCATGCATGGGATAGCAATGAGAGACATGTTATCCTTTTCAACAGGAATTGGTATTGAACATGGAGTTGGATTTTAAAATTTAGTGTAGGTAACTTGTGATGGGGCAATTGGTGAAGAATTCAAAACAACAACAAAAAATCCTAGATTATTTGCATTCACCAGTTCTTAAAATAGAGCATGATTTTTGGGTAAGGGTTGATCAGAGAGCATAATTTTCTTCTTGTATATATCTCTATGAAGTCTCGATCTCTTTTTCATTCTCTTCTTGTTCTCCCTGACCTTGTATGGCTCATTTTTTTACTCTTTTTCCTTCTACTTTGTAACCTTCAATTTCTCCTTTTCTTTGCCCACTATCTCTTTGTTTGTTTTGGATTGCTCTTGCAATTCTCATACCACAAATTGTACTACATTTTTTTCCTCAATTTGATTTTTATTTTTTTTTATTTTTTATTGTAAATTTTGGTTGCTCAAGTTATTTCTTCTTTTGCTCCCACTCCTTTAGAAAATGCGTGTAGTCATTTGTTGTTAAGAGTTGGGATTTTCTGATCAATCAAATTCCATGATCAATAGAATCCTCGTCTTTAATTGAAAATGAATGGTTAGCATTATTTTTTAATTCATTTTCCCATTCATCTATGATTCTTTCATGTTGTCCACTTCATAAACAACTTGTGTCTCTTCACTGAAATATGCATTTCCTTGCCTATTATTGATATAGTAATGTATAACCTCAAGAAAATCAATAATCATTGGTGGAGATGGGTACAAAAAAAATTCCCTATTCTTCTTATAAATTAACTCAATACGAAGCTTCATATCTCCATAAACCAACCATGAAGGTTGGTTTTGTTGTAAGGAAAAAAAAATATTGTTCTCTAAATCATCTTGTTGATTATGTACTATGGCACAATAATCTGCCTTATCCACCTCCTATGCAATTGAATCAATAGGATCACTTTGGGGTGTACTTGGAATATAAACCTGAACATATAATTCTATTGAATCTTGAAAATTACCACCAATAAGAAAGGAAAATATTATTTGTACCACTTTATTTGATGAAACAACAATACCTAGAAGAATGGGAACAGTCATATCTACATTAATTTGGAAAGTGTCATTAGGTCACATGTATGACACCAATGTATCTTCATTTAGTGACCAAATTTTATTCCTTTTGAACCTTGGAGTGATATTAGATGTTGCCAACATTTTTTGTAGCGACTTGCTACCTACCAATTCAACCCTCCCGATTTCAATGTTTGGAAATGTGGATATCCATGATGCCCACTCTGATTTGAATTATGTTTTGAAAGGTGAAAATACACTCACATATAGAGGTTGTAGTTTATATGATGTGTCTTCCGAAAATGTCATCAAGTCAATACCGAAAATCCTTTCTTCTTGGATGATTGTGACTACGACGTGGTTTTCATGGCCATAAAAAATTAGGAAGTTTCTATTACTAGATCACACCCCTCTCAGAATTGAGTGATAAGTGGTGAAACCAATTGAAAAATAATTCTTTTGTCAACCAAGTGTGTGGAAAGGATGTCAAGAAAACAACTGATCCATAGCATATAATCTAACTTTTAACATGCCTTTTACCTTTGAACAAGTAAAATCTTGCTATGCTTTGTCTAGCAGTATTAACACAACAAATAATTTCTATCTATTCTTAACTCTTAGGAATTATGATTGAAACACTCTTAATTCCTCTTCTAGTGAGAACTCTCATTGTACCATTTTTACCTATTTGAATTCTAATCTCATCACTGTTTCATATCCATTGAGGACTGTATGGATTTTCATTATATGCCTTTGACAATATTGGTAGAACATAGATATAATAGAAGGTCTAAGTTCAACTATCCTATCTTTTCTAAGGCATTAAGTTGTATGTGGGATTAGTTCATGATGCCTCTTTTTAAAACCAATCTACCATGACTTACGAGGTAGCCCATTCTTGAAAGAGTTGGGTCTTGTTTGTAAAATCTGGGCTACATCTTCTTTCAAATTAAGTATTTTAATGCCATGACCAACTACGAACATGTCTTTGCACCATTCCACGATAAGTGTCTCTTCATATTCAGTCAACATAGTCAGTGGAACTTACTTGGAGGTGGATGTAATACCACCTAACTAGTTGGTGAGCATGCTTATTGAGATTTTCCATTTTTTTAGTCACTCTTGTCGACTTATTGTTCTCTTGAAAATTATTAAGAACCCCTATCATTTTCCATGTTGACCACTCCCATCCTTGGACTCTTTCTCATCTCAATGTTAGAGTTGTAGAAATCACCTCTACTACTACTATAGGTATTGTGACAATTACAACAATATATAGAGTTGAATCAAATTTGAGAATCAAACTCCTTTTTTTAGGTGTAGGAAACCATGTAGTTGCCCATTTTTTTTAGGACATGATCTAGTTCCATGTCCATCAGTGATTTGCAAACAATCAACCAGATAAGTCAAGAAGTAATAAATGGTTTATGAACATATTAAGTTATAATAGTTGCATGAAAGTTTATAGTGATTCTTGAATATAATATTTGCCAACAAATCCCCTATTTCTGCTTAAATGTTGTTTCATAATTTTTCCATATATTTTTAATGTAACACGTGTATGAAAATTATGAAAAAATTATTGTTTCATAATTTTGCCTTATATTCTTAATGTAATATGTGTGTGAGTATTACTAAATATTGTAGCTTTAAATACCAAAGACATACATTGACGAATAATAAGTATAACTTAAAACCCTATAGACATGTATTCTATTGCAGTAAACCTATACTCTTTGTAGAAAATTGAGTATAACATTAAAAAATTTACAACAAATTGGGTACAACATTTAGATTGTATATTGGAGGTGTAGATAGTTGCAAGCATAAACAATATAACTTAAAATATTATATACATGCATGGAGGCAGAAATAGTATAACTTAGAACCCAATAGATATGCATTTAGAAGTACAAACTGTATAATTAATTTACAACAAAGTGGACTTATAAAACTTAAAGGCTACTTGCAACAATTGAATGCCAATAACAAGAATAGTACATGGAACTGAACTTAAAAGGCACTTACATTTACATGCATAAAATAGAAGTTAAAATGGGGTATGTATTCTTTAGGTCATAAAAAGTATAACTTAGAACCCTCTAGGAATTCCTCAGAAGCATTGAACCTATAATCTTGCTAGATGACTTACAACACTTAAACTTCAATTACAATTAATGGGGTAGAACATCAAATGACACTTTAAAAAAATGAAAAAAAGTTACCAAAAAGTAGTTAGAACATTAAATGACACTCACAACATTTAATTGACACTTACATTACTTGAAGGAGAATCACAACAAAGTAGGAAGAACATTAAAAGACACTTACATGATTTATACAAAACTTACATTTAATGAAATGCACTTGAAGGACTTAAATAACTTGCAACATTAAACATAAAAATATGGGAAATGGATTAGCCAAGTATAGGACAGTGGATAGCAACAATAACTTAAACCACATTAATAGTATAACTTAGAATCCCAGTGAATGGTAAAGATAGTTCTAGGCATAAACAAAGGTTGATAAGGATTTTTTTAGGTATGCAACTAGTTTTCCTACATGACAATGTAGTTGGATGTCAATATGAACACAAAACATTTACATCAATTGAATAATACTCACGATATTGAACATACAACCATGGAAAAAACTTAGAACCCTAGTGACATTATAACTTAGAACCCCATAAATATAACTTAAAACAATGCAGATATAATAAATGCCATGTGAACTTGGTATAATGACACTTACAACACTTAGAAAACAACACATAGAAAATGGGGAATAAATATGGACACATGTAGACACTTGTAGGCATAAACTATATAACTAAACATATTTTGAAAAAACTAGAAATAGAATGTGAAGAATACCTGGAACAATATGGTTTTTGCTTCTCTCAATCATCTACTCCTCCATGATTTAAACTAATACCATCATTCAAATGTTGAAATAATTATATGTGAAATTTGAACAAATGTTATAGTTTTTTTGGAATTGGTTGCATAATGATTTGTATATTATTGGTTTGAATTAGAGAAATAAATATCCATCTTATTCATTGATAATGTATTTACATATGATTTATGTAATTTATAATTAGTCATTAAGAGAGAACTTGACTGATTGGCCAATTGATTATTTTATGCTAACCTATTTTAATTTATGTCTTGTTATTTTTATAGCTACAATAGTGGCCTTACATGTTGTTGATGTCTAACATGGGTGGAAGTGACTAGGAGGCGGACTATGAATGTAATCAATGGGACAAAATGTGATGACTTTTATTTGATAAGTGATGTGAATCTAGAACAAACTAAATGGTGTTTCACTTTATTGGTCCTTGTGATGGGATGGAATGTCTTGTACCTTGATGAAGTAGATTCACTTTGTATTTTTTCAATGATAAAAAATTGAGCGGTTAAGGTTCATTTGTGCGATAAATTTGAGTCAATTTTGTCTTATGTGTAAGTGAAAATTTTAATGATGTGGTCATTTCTTACCACCACAAACACAATATGGGCTATGATAGTTTTCTTTTGAATATTCTTTGACTTGTCAAATTGTTCTCATTGTATTATATTTTGGAAAAATATATGCCTATTATGAAATAGTTTGGATGTGTACAATGTGGTTCATTTAATCATGGATTTTAGTATTATTTATCACATGTGTTGACTACTTGACAACTCCACTACGGGTCCAAAAACTCTTCACAAATATCCCAACTTCATTTTCATGTTGAACTAATGGTTCCTCTCACCTACTAAATGTATAGTTTGTATATTTATTTATATTAAAGTCATTAATCCTAATTTTTAATTTAATATTTAGTTAAACTTCAGTTTGAATTTCATATTATTAACGATTCAATTTTGAGAGTTTGTATCTTTTTGGACTAGGTTACACCCATGATCTTATTCTTTAGGATGTGTTTAGTCCTCTAATTTCTAACATATCACTTTGAAGGTTAACAATCTTATAATAGTATAATTACATATCAAAATTCCAATCTTTTAGGAATGGTTTGAGAGGGTCAGTGTAGGATCTCTAAAGTATTCAAATGATCATCCTTGATTTTTGCAACTCCTTGGTGTTCTTTCTTTTAGTTCACGAACTCAGATCCCTCTTGACATTAGATAAGAACCCTCATGGGGGTGGGAGAGAATTTATATTGTGAAGAGGGTTCCTATGGCTACTGTAAAAAGGGTTGCTATTATATTGTGGAAGGTATAAATATTGTTAGGATGGGTACTATGAGTATTATGAGAGGTTATTACATTAATTCCACGTTGGAAGGAGAGAACACTATGGGGGGGGGGGGGGGGGGGGGGTGAATCAATGCTATAACAATTTTAACTTTATTAACCCAGTTGACAAACCACTGAATGCATAATCTGAAAACTAAAGTGCATGAATATAAAGAAAATAAGGACAACACCATAACACATGGATTTTTATCATGAAAACCCTGTTAGGGGAAAAACCATGGTGGAAATGAAACCCACAAGATAATACTCTACAAAAATATTGTCTTACAATTAGTTAGAATGTACGTGCATCCAGGCTTACTGCCTAGAGCTCACTGCTCAATAAAAAATGAGCTACAACCTAATATAGAAAGGATCTCCACCCTTACAAAGATTAATACAATGATTAGTATATAGTGAAATGTCCAAAATAACAACTAACTATGTCTAACTGTAGTTTCAAGTAAGCATAAAACATAATTTGATACCCTTCTTTAATTGACTGCTCGTTGTCTGTATTCTTCATCAATCGATAAATCAGACTTGGAATCTCTACACAAAAAATTTCACACTATAGCTTCCATGCCACTAATCATGCATCAAATTATTCTAAAAAACCTAATTTGTTGATCTTATAGTTCCACAATCCCTAATTTGATCCCATAATGTCAGCATAAAACTTTTCTTGGGATATGTAAACCATTTTTCCCTTAACCACCAAAAATGAAATTTAAATCTCAATTCAAGTCAAGATAATTATTACTTTGACCTTAGATAATTCATCTCAATTTAACTGAACATGCTTTGACTATCAAAAACATTTAATCAACTTTCACAATTATATCTTACACCGTGTTGGCCTGTCCTAACTATTATCCTTGAAAAATGTTACTCAGAAGTGTGTAAGCTTTACCTAGATGTGCACCCAAAAATATCAATTTGGTAGCCTCTGTAGATCCAAAAACTATCTGCGCTAAGAGAATACCATGTTCTCTACTTTTTAATTAACCAAAATTCAATCTGATTAATGATTTGATCATCTGATGAGTTGCACACTTGGGATTATGGTCTAAACACCATATTGTTTCCATCAATGACAACACTTCATGCATATGAATGTGTCTCTTTCCATATTGCCAACATGCTAGGTAGTCAGTAGATTAACTAGGAAATTATAGTTGCTCGGAATTATAGTTTCACCCACCTAAAATATAGGGGTGTGGGAGGAGGTCATAGTTTAGGAAGGATTTTCAAGAGCTTGTTTAAGAAGCCTACCAACCTGCCTGCAGAGGAAGCCTACTATTTTAAGGGGGTGGGAGGCACCTCTATAATTCTATTGTAGTTTCCATCTCACATGAAACTTGTAGTACCCCACCCCTAGTCCAATTTTATAAATGTTAGGATTATTTTAGGATGATATATTATATGATAGGAAATCATTGATGCTCATGATTTTATTGACCCCATACTTGCATGTGTATGGTTGATGTGTTTGTTTTACATTTCTGGTTGACATGCTTGATGTGGTTGAGGGACGAAGTCGTAGTTACTTGCTTGCAAGATCCACATGATTGGTCGATCCCCGCCATTGTCTGTTATATATTTATATATGTATGTACATGCGGGTTTTGTATGCAGATTTGTAGGTACCAGGCATCGACTTCCCTGAATTGTTAGGATGAGCGTGCCTTATCACAATATCTCAAATGGTAAGAGAGGGGAGATAACACAGATCCAAAACCCTAACCTAAGCCCATTTGTCCTAGGATTGGACAAGAATTAGTTTGACTACCCTACCCGAATTCGTCTAGTAGGCATGAATTCATGGATCCCTTCTCCTGAGTTTGTTTGGTTTTATGTCGTTTAATTTTAGTTGGTCTATGTCTTATGTGGGTGATTTTATGTGATTATTAATGTTATGATTATAGTTGAAATTTAATGTTAATTTTGTTCCTAAGTTTATTTGAGTAAATTTAATGAAAAGTCAAATAATTGATCATTTGGATTTAATTGATTATTTAATGGGTAATTAGATTTGATTATATTTGTGTGCGTTATTAAAAAGTTAAATATTTAATTGCATGGATTTAGGATGCATTAAATGTTTAATCTATTTAATACATATTTTTAATTATAACATGTGCATAATTAAAAATTGAATTATTTTCAAAAAAATGAACAACTTGTTTTCAAAAGTCAAAGTTGAGTTGTGCAAAATAAAGTTATTTTAAATTTATTAATTAGGATTTTCTTTCAAAATTGGAATTGGAGTTTGATTAGGAGTTAACTGTTGAGTCATCTCTGGGATTTGCATGAAAGAGGGAATTGAATCCCTAATAGGCAAAATTGCATTCATTTGGAGGAGAGACAAGTTTTTGGAGAGGATTTTTGGGGAGAGCTTGTGTGCTTTAAATTTTGGAGATTTGTGGATTGTTGTGGTTGCTTGTTGGTTTGGCTTCTCTATGCATCTAGATCAGGTGCCTGTTTTCTACACAGTTTTCAGATCTGTAGGTTGAATCAATCTTTTGGGCAATCTTGGTTTTCAGATCTTCAAAGGGATTTCTTTTCAATTTTCTGGCATTGGATCTGAGGTAGGATCTGATAAACTTATTATGTGCTTTTTGTTGGTTGTTTGATGAGTTTTTGTGTATGAATAATTTCTTGATTATTTCCTTAGATCTGTATGAATTTCATTGTTCTGGGTATTCGAGAAACCCTTAAATTAGATATTATAGATTTTTATTGAAATTTAATATTGTACCGTTATGCTGTCGAAATTCTGTTAAAAGTTTGCTCATAGTTTTCCTTTAAAACAAAAAATCAATTTGAGACTATAGTTTAACTATATGGATGAGAAAAAAATAAATCCCCTTTGAAAAGAAATTTAAATTGTATAGAAAACCCAATTTTGGTGCAAAATGAGCTTGTTGAAATAGTACAGTAAAAGAAAATTAAATAGTCAAATATGATTGGTAAAAGACAAAAGGGAAAGTCAAATGATTTTGGGAAGAAGAATACATTCCTATAGAATAGGATTAAAATTTTGAGTACAATTGTTAAATAAATATATATTCCTTTCTTGTTTTGATAATTTTTGAAATTCATTAAAAATACATATATCTATGTATGCATAAAAGAAAATGCATTGACTAAATAAATTAATTTTAAAAAATAAAAATAAAATATATATTATAAGGGGGGCGGGGGCCACCAACCTCCCCCTACCCCCTGTCGGCGGCGTACGCATGGCAGCAGGTATTGCTAGTGACAGTACCTCTGCCATGGTAGAGAGTACTACCGAAGGCAGTACCCTGTCATAGCCAAGGGGCACGGCCGAGTAGCGAGTGTAGGGGTGCGTGCGCTCCCCACTCGCCTGCCTTATTTTTTTAATGATTCATTTTTTTTATATATATTTTGTTTACTAATTTATTTAACAATTAATATGTTATTAAATTTATTTTTCGATATGAATTAATTAATTTAAAATTTATTTATTACTTTATTAATTTTCAATAAAATTTATATGTTATTAAATAAATTTTACCTCATAATTTGCTTTATTAAAGTTATTTAATTGTTGATTAAATAAACTAGTTTTTATTTAAAGTTGTATATATGTTTGATCTTTATTATTTGATTAACTAACAAAAATTAGGTTTGTTTTATTGATTTGGCTTAAAGTTATGTATTAATTTAATTAATACTTATCTTAATGTTTTGTTCAATAGAATTAACTAAATATTAGTTTTATGTAATTAATGTTTAGTTAAAAGACTTTAGTAACATAGTTGAGTAAATTATAATGAAGTAAGGTTGATTGTACATGGACTATATTATATGTCTTACTGTGAAGTTTACATGCATATTTATACAATTTAATCTGTTAATGTGACTTTGTTTATTTGTAATTTCGTGTTGTTTAATACAAGTTACGTATTTAGAATAGGACCCACACATTTACTCATAGGAGATAAGTTTTATCACTTTATTCATTAGGAGTAGTAAGAGGATAATAGCTTAAGTGTTTTATTTATGCTCTTTTTGACATTATGAATAGGTCAAGTGTTATATTTATATTGAAATTGGGTGTTTTTACTTCGTTGAATCCTTAGGGAATCTTTAGGGAATTTTCTTTGTTTATAACGTTGTCATAACGTTTATGTTCCTCTTTTCTTAGTAAGTTAATTATTTATATGCTTAGATTCAATTATGTACCGAAATGGAATTCAAATGCTTATGGATTTATTTCAAGTTCTTTATGGTGTGTGTGTTGTCTTCTTTGTGCCTGAAGTGTCTTCTTGGGCTTAATGTGTTATCGGGCACTAGAAGACCTAGGAGGAATACAGAGGTCAGGTATGTGTCAAGTTGTATATGATTTCAGCATTATGTTTTGATGTGTGTGTATATTCTGATCATCTCCTGATTTGATCATATGGGTTCATGTTGCTTTGAATTCTATTAATGGTATCTTTGTATTCACTTCTAGTTCTTGTGTGTGAGATTGGATTTGAGATTACTTGGTTGTATACCTGATTGATCTATGTGATATTTGTGAGCCTAGTAGAGGTCAATTAGGTGCATCTTAGGGGAGTGGCTTACAATAGGGGTCTGGGGCTCAAAAGGGGCTAGTACCAAGGTAACCTATCATAAGTTGATTAATAAGTGATAACCTAATAATAATAAAACTTGGGGAATAACATTAAATACAAGATTGATATTCTATTTCTGCATGGATTATGTTGAGGGTCCGGGGTCTAGAGTGGCCAGTCCAGGGTAACTCAACCTGATAGACGCTTGAGGGTCCGGGGTCCAGAGAGACCAGTCTAGGGTAACTCAAGTAGTCATCCATGTGATGACACTCCCATAGTATGTAGCCTAAGCCTCCTCCATAGTTATTCTTCATGTTTCGGATGCCTCTGGATTAGTGAGTCTTACCTTGCACTATTTATGTATGCCTTGAATTAGAGAGCTTTTAGGATCCTTTCCTTAGCTTGAGTTGTTTGATGTTTGTTATCCGAGTGGGATCTGTTGTTATCTCCCCAGCACAGTGGGAGTGGACCATTTAGGTTCACAAGCTTGGGTGGTAGTGATTCTTTTACCATTTGAGATTTTGACATTCATGTACCAGTGTTGGATGATCCCTGTAGCAGTTGTTCCTCTTGATCTTCATTGTTGGAGTTGCATTCTTATCTCATCTTCTTCTTCTTCTTGTGATCATGTATCATTGTATCAATTCTTCAAAGATATCATGTGTACTTCTTTCGGTTATTGTATTACATACCCTGCGACATGTGCAATGGATGTAGGTTTATGGATTACCCTATGGTAGGTTAGTTGTATTTATGTTATCTTTGATGTGAAGTTGCTTTTATCTTTCATTGTTTATATGAGTTTTGTAATTGATCCTTATCTATATTAATTTATTAATGTTAACATAAACTTCATTGAGGAACCCTTGAGAGTTGTAACCTGTGTTGGTTATTGTATTATTGTGAGTAAATGGTAATTGCTTCTACATTATTGTTTATCTTTTATGCTAACTTTTAAAAAAAAAAATTCTGCAAACTTAGATGCATGTTTAGGTTAAGTTCTCTTGGGTTCCCTGGCGGGGCATTACAAAACTATAGTCCCACCCAATTATTTAGGGTGGGGGGTTATATCATCCCTACTATATCCTTAATGTTTCCCACCCTATTTTCTATTATAGGGTTTTTACACAAACCCTCCAAGGAGAGATTCAAGAGAGAATATATGTATACATGTATGTATGGATGTATGTTTTCATTCATGTGTACATGCATATGCATATGTATATGTATATGTATATACACACACATCAAACACTCTTGAAAAGTGAAAGAGAATGGAATTTGGTCAAATATGTGACAGAACAATGAAATAATATTTATGTGATTGAAATATTTATAACAAATTAAAGCCAAACTTGACTACTTGTCTATTAGATTTAAGGGGAGAGGGGCCAATCATTGTGCACCCTAAGTTCAGACAACCACATGGACCACCATGTGTGTCCACAATGACATCCAGCTACTTTTCCTCATAAGAAAACTAGTTGCACACCTAAGAAAATCCTTTTCATCCACCTTGGATGAGATATTCCTTGTGTACAAGTATCTTAATAGTTTCCATGTGCTTTTTAATTAATTAATTTATGTCTATGAATGTGTATATGTTATATTTAATTCAATTAAATCACAACCTAATATTAGGTTCTAGAACATTAGGATACAAGGTTATCAAAATACTTTTAAAACTAAATTATGTTAAATTCTACAATTCAGAGTGAATTGTAAATGTGCAACATAATTCAACACAAAAAAATCTTATGTAGAGCCTTATGTCTCTATTGTAGTACTAAATAGAGGAGGCATCTAGAAGAACATTCATAACACTCGAAACATATACCGTGTAATAAGACTCAAATCATCTATATAATAAGGTTGTGGCCTAATTTGAAGTTCTAGAAAATGGGGATATATGGTTTGTGATATGATTTTGATATTGACCTATGTTGCATTCTACCGACACTGAATTGGTACAACATAGTTTAATATTGAAAATACTTTCATAAAACCATGTCCTCATTTTTGTTCAACTGACCTTAGTAAAGCACCTTCGAAATGATAAGCTCAAGAGCATTCCAAAATATGCATGAAAGAAAGGAGGGAAAGTGGAAATGATGTGTGACAAAATGAAGCATTCAATGGACTTGGTGTTTGACATTGGGTGGTAAACAAGTAAAGAAAATGCAAAGGGATGTGTGTTAAATTTTGATGGCTAGATGACATTGAAGGAGTAGCACTTAGTTAGTGTATCTTATCTTCGACAAAGGGTGGAAAATAATTTTGATGCCACACTAGCAATACAACATGTACGAAACACATCCCATGCCAGTATCCTCCATGGACCCACCCAATGGCTGGTCATTAAAAAAGGGCCACTATTTTACACCTTGAATAATTGGCCTTTCACAGGTGATAGATTACCTTCTTAGGGGATGGAAAGGATTTTTTCATTGGATCATGACAATATAAAAATAAACTCAAGCTCACCACTTGAACATACTTGTAGTTATAACTAAAGAAAAATATATACATAGTCACATTCAAAAGATAAAAAAATACGCTCGAACATAAATTAGTTCAAAAACCTCATTATATATGTTCCATTTTCTTCAATTTTCATGGAACTATCCAAACAAAAAATGAGTTTAGAACTTGGAATAATTAACAAAATGTATAGGTAATAATCGTGCAAACAAAAAAATATTCAAGGACTTTTACCCATAAAAAAATTGTGTGCAATGGTGATAATCAATGTGAATAAAACCAAACTAGAAATAATTGTATTGATGACCCGATAGATGTTGTAGTCATACATGGGAAAGCAATAAGATACATTTCCTCCTTTTAAGAAGGAGTTGGGATTAAACATGGAGTAGGATTTTAGTGCAATTTACTTGTGATGGGGCAATTGGTGAATTACTTAATACAACAAAACAATTCTAGATTATATACATTTACCAGTTCCCAAGACAAAACATAATTTTTAGGTAAGCATTCATTGGAGAGCTTAATTTTCTCATTGTAGAGCTTGCTACACCATCTCAATCTCTTTTTCCCTCTGAACCTTCTCTTTCTCATTTTTTCTTTCTTTTTCCTCCCTTGTGCTCTTTAACTTCTCATTTTCTTTGCACACTATCTCCTCATTTGTTTTGGCTTGCTTCCTAAAATCTCATGCCACAACACCCACTTCTTTTTTATCCTCAATTTTTTATTTTTTTAAGGATTTGGATTGCTAAAATTATTTCTTCCTTTCCTCTTACTCTAGAAAACACATGCATTCATTCATTGTTAAGAATTGGGATTGTTTTCTCAATCAAATGCCATGATTAACAAAATTATTTGGTCTTTCATTCATAATGTCAAAAGGAAGCTTGAGGATTTGTTAACAGTTGGCACTATTTCTAATTTCATTGTCTGATTCAACAATGAGTCATTCGTGTTTTTCAATTCATTAGAAACTTTTTGTGTCTCTTCACTGAAAACAACATTGCCTTCCTGGTTATCCACATAGTAAAGTACAACCTCAAGCACATGAATTATGGTCAGTGGAGATGGGAAAGTTAACATTTCTACATTATTCTTAGCAACTTAAATTAATACCAAGGTTCATAGCTCCCTCCAACCATGATTGTTGGTTTTGATGCAAAGGAAGGCTAATATTGTTCACCAAATTCTCTTGTTTAATGTTTAATATGGCACAACAATATCTCTCATCCACCTTGTGTGAAAGTGAATCAATAGGATTACTTTGATATGTACCTAGTATAGAACCCTGAACATCTACTTCTATTGAAGCTTGCAAAATACTATCTCAAATAATGGATAATAGTGTTCCTACCACTTTATCTAATGAAACCCCAACACCTGGAAGACTAAGGATATTTTGCATTATAGGTACATCATATCTACATTAATATGGAAAGTGTCACTGGGACACATGTCTTGCACCTATGCCTCTTCATTTAGTGACCAAATGTTAGTCTTCTTGAACCTTGGAATGATATTATATGATGCCAATTCTTGTTTCAATGACTTGCTACCTAGTTCTACCAATTCAACCTCCTAATTACAATGTTTAGAAACATGTCTCACCATGGTGCCCACTCAATTTTGAAGTATGTTTTGAAAGGTGAAAACGCCCTCACATTTAGAGGCTAAAATTTACGCGAGAGGTGTGTCATCAAGTCAATGAAGGAATACAAATGGACCACTGAGGGGGGGGTTGAATCAGTGGACTTAAATTTTTTCTCTTCCAATCTCTATGCCACTCAAATTATCATGAACGAACATCAATACAAAAAAATGATGACAATGAGAGAACACATGAAGTAATCACATATAACACAAAGTTTACGAGGAAAACCCACATTGGGGAAAACCTCGGTGAGAATAGCTACTAGAGGCTACTGCTCTAATCCATCCCCACAAAGTAAATCAAGTTGATTACATTCATGCACGGGCACCAACCCAAAGGAGTACCAACCCCTAACTCAAGAGCACAAACTCTTGTCTTTATGGACACCTATCCAAAAGAGCACCTACCTCTGATCAGAGCACCCACTTTGATTTAATGAATACAATAAAAGGATTTAAAACAATATGAATACCTTGTTGCAAATGCAATTTTTTAACTCTCTCCTCTTTCTTAACTTCTCCATACACTTTATTTTTGTATGCCCTTGTTGCAACAAAAAATCCTTATGACATTTACCTTACAGTTGCAAACACTTCAATGCATTCAACTGTTTGCTGTTATAGGAACACCTTTCAACTTGTTGCTGCCTTGCCTTCAATCTTCATACAATCTTCTAGAGAATCCTCTCTCTATGATTTCTCACCCCTTTGTGTGTTACAAAAAAATTCTCTGTATTTTTCTCTGGTATGCTACTATAGAACCATGTGTAACTTCTTTACTCTTTCTGCATACTTAATTTGCACTCCTTCACATACATATCCAAATAAATCTGCACTCCTTCACATATTCAAAATACACAACCCTATATTTTTTAACTGCATTCATACATTTTTTACACACAATGCTTTTAATACTCTATCCTCTTCATGTATTTGCAACTTTAGTGTTACCCGGTTTTCTGAAACTGGCCAATTTTAAACTTTGAGTCTCGTTATTGTCACATGAACAATAGCTTCTATAACCTAATTAAGCCTGGCATAAGTGTTTAAGTAATTTCTAGTAGCGGTGCCCTGTCAACATAGAAAGGCCATTGTCATAAGGTGACAAGGAGGGTATTTTCATTTGATGTTGGAGAATCGATGCTGACAGTGAACAATATTATCTGCACTACACCCTTGACGATAGCGTTTATAATATCATTCATTCTGTTGTACAAGCACTGAGGCACAAGAATAGCATCCAGCTTGTAGAGAACCACAAGGTGATCACATGTACGTGGTAATGGTTAAGTTGTAGAACTACAAAGATCCCTGACATGTTCATGAAGTTACATTCAGACCCGATTAGCTAGTTCTCAAAAGGAATTAACAAAGTTTTGAGTCCGACAGGTAGTCGGGATATCAGGTTCTTACAGAGCTTTGGGAACAAGGAAAATAAGTACGTACACGCGTGGAATTTGACGGTCGCTTTTATCTGTGGTATCAATTTTTCATGACAGTTCGATTATTTTAATGTTTTTCATTTTACGTTTTAAGATGTATATTGATTGTCAATTTTAGTCTAATAATTCTTTTAAATTTAAATATTTATGTTTTATTTTAAAAAGATTTTTAAATCAATAAAAATAATATATAATAAATTATATAGAAACTTTTATTTGTGATAAAATAATATAAAATGATAAAAAATTATAAATTAGTAATATATGTCAAATTAATTAAGAAAGTTTCTAAGTTTCTATATTGCATACTAATATTTTAAATTGGTTAAGAAAGTTTCTAAAATTACAGATTCTATTTTAAAAATACTCTAAATTAATAAATTATATAATAAACAAAATAGAAACATTTGTCATAAATATATATCATGTATTATATATAAACTAATATATATTTATTTTATTGAATAAAATACTATATTATCTATAACAAATTTTAACAGTTTATTAAAGAATTTAAGTGTTATATTGACCATTTTATGAAAATTTCAATCTGTACAGTCCAATAAATTTTCAGCCTGTCAATCTATACGACTCAAAAGTGAAAAAACTGTCAATACCGCCATGCCTGGTACGTAAGAGATACGTTCATGGTATCTCTGACCTCCCGATATGGTTTTCAAACTCTAAAAGTCGTGACAATTCACTCAAAAATAATGAGAATTCGAAATTGATTTGATTAAAGTGGCTTTGGTAGCTCAACATGGACATATGATAAACTGAAGATGTGTACGCGAATGAGGCAGATAAAGAGCTGTATGAAAACGAAATGCATGGATACAATCTGCGACTGCATAATATTACAGAATGTCTCAAAGATTTGTGGGATCAGTGAATCCCATGACCATCCTCCATATACGGTGGACAAGCACGGTGTAGAAAATTGAGCCGAGCCATCATGATTCCGGGTACAAATAAAGTTTGCTTGATATAATATTAAATGGACAAAGCAATAGGCTCGCTCATGCTTATAAAAGATAGCTCTAACATATTTGATGTGCGCTTAGGGACAAATATATATGACAGTTAACTAAATGCTATTCATAGAATGCACCCAACTAATGTCGCCTTGAACATAATGGATGCCAACAAAATCTTCTACACAAACTCTAACAGAAGAGATTTTATAAAGTGGGCGATTGATCAAAGAAAAGTTAGTACCGAGAGTCCAAATCCTGCAGTGTACACAATCATCATGTTTCCATTTTTATGTGTCGTTATGGTCATTGACATTTACTCTAAGGAAGAAGAAATTTAGGGGCATCATAGAGACAATATTTGTTGGGCACTATATTCTTTCGATGATGGCATTGTTATCAATTTATCGCAGGATTATTTACAAGGAATTCATCTCAATTTATTCCCATATATTTAAGAAAATATGCTTACAGTCGCTTATTCCTGGCTTCTCGGACTGTTTTCATATATGGTGATTAAGTAAAATGACATTCCCAAAAGGTCAAAAGTAAGTAAATGTGAGAAAGATGTTTGAAATTGTCGTTAACCTCATTAGTGATAGTTAAAATAATGCCTTGGTCAAGGCAACTCCAAAAAAGCCTCTTTATAAAATATTTCATACTAGTGGGCTAAAGGGAATTGAAGCAGGCATTTTCAAGAATCAGTTATTGAAACTAAAAAGTCACCGGGAGATCTATTTATGAAGTTCTTTTCAAGAAAAGAAAGGGAGTTCTAGAGGGGATTCTTTTCTTATGGAAGTATATTTTGTAGGGAAGGAGTCTTTTTATGTTTTCAAGATGGTAAATGGAAAACATCAGTATTTCCTTGGAGGAGAATTCGATCTGTTTTACAGGGCATCTTGAGTTTTTGAACATTTATTTTTATATGGGAAATGAAGAAGGACCTCTAAAACTTTGTGTTCTTTGTACGCTTGTTTTTTGTTGTTATTTTCTTATGTTAATTCCAACCATCCTTGGATAATCCGCTCTGCATATTAATCATAAGCATGGTTATTTTATGAACTTTGAGTCATTGGTATTCATTCACTCTTCATGGGAGTTGCTGTTATTTTCCCGATTCTTTGTTGTGGGTGTGAATCATATGAACTTTGCATCATTTTCTTTCACTATCATTAAGTTGTAAATCTTTTATTCCCATATTGGCATAGCTATGTACAAATGTTAGTTTACCTTTATTGCTTTGGACGGTTAAAAGCATACCTAGAAAATTAAAATTAAATCATAAGAGGAAGTTGTACCTCTTAAATTCGGAGGAGGATTATCCTTTCACTAGAAATCCCTTCAACTATTTTTTTTGTTTTATCTATTAGCTTGGGCGTTTGTGATTTGATTTTGAAGTCATTTTCAAAGGGCAAAAATCTGAACTAACATATTTTTGGCGACTTTGCTGGGGAACGAAAGGTTGGTGCTTTGTTCTCCCAGAAATTTGAAGGTACCTCCCATAGGATGAAGGTTGATGAATCTACATTTTATTTAAAAATTTCTTGGTAGAAGAATTCCAATGTGTGTTATGGCTCTGGTCGTAGCCTAGCCACGAGGAGCTCAGATTGGACCATTAACTTTGCCCCAATACTCAACCTTGCCTGAAAGATCAAGCAAACATTTTCCAAGGTTTGCTTGAGATAAGGCACAAGATCCAAAAGATCATATCAAAGCATTCATGGTTTCTTGTGGGATTCTTCGAGTGCAAGAAGAAGATGTATTTATATGACTGTTTCTTGAAAGCCTCATTAAAAATACTGTAAAATAGTTTTAGAATTTGGAGTATGGATGTATTACTATTTGGGACAGATCAAAGGTAAGGTTTCTTGAAAGATTTAAACCTATGATTAATACATATGAGATATTGCTTAAATTATTTGAAATTGAAAAAAGAGGATGAAAAAATTAGAGATTTTATTAAAAAATTTAACTCGTGTTTTGAAAAGATTCCTTAAGAATATCAACCAACTGAAAAATAATTAGTTATGTTTGTTTATTGTTGCATTACATCCTGAAACTAAATTCTTGTTGAAGCGTAAAGGTGTCACAAAGGTTCCAAAGTCTGAATTGTTTTCTCAAAATCAAAACTTTTATCCAAGAAAGTAAACATTGCAAAGGAGTTGTTGGGACTAAAAATTGCAACATGGGTTTTAAGTACCATGTTAAAATTGTAAAAGTTTGAAGCCCTATAAATGCTTTTCATGTATATGTACTTGGCTGTCATTTTGAAGCCTATGAGGTGTTCCAGGTGTTTAATACACTCCATTCAGTCTGTGCATGCATTCTATGATGCTATTTTGTCATCCTGAATCGTTCGGTGAAGTCCCATTTTGAGCAAGTGTCAAAATTGCACAATTCTGCCTAACTGTGAAATAGAGTACAGTAGCCTAATTTGCCTTTGCATATCTTGCATCCAGAAATGTTTCATGACCCACCACTTTGAGGATGTTTAGTATGCATATCAGAGAACATGTGTTCCAATTTTCAAGTCATTTCGAATCCGTTTGATTAGGTTTTGAACCCCTCAAAATTGGTAGTTTGTTGTTGTCATGCACTTGTGTAATTGTTCAGAATGCTGGAAGGGCTTGTTTGACCAGTCATATCTTTGACCCAATTGACCCTATTGAGAAAATTTCTTTCGCATCATATTTTAGGGGTTAAATATTTTCTATGTTTCAATTTTGAGGTCATGATGAATCCGTTTGCTCAGTTTGCAAATGTGATTCCAAATACAACTTTTGTTGTTTTACAAGTTGTGAAATGTGCAGATTAATTTGTACCCCTGTTCGGGATGTTATAACTTTTGATTCGTGATTGATGAGCCTGAATGGTTTGTACCACTGTGTTCTACTCTGAAAATACTACAAATATGCCACGTTAGAAGTCTTGATGAATCTTTTAGCATACTTTCCCAGGGTCATTCCATATGCACAAGTCATTGTTTTACTATGTTTCCCAGTTTGCAATTCTGAGAGCCTATCTTTACCTAATTGCCAAATGCACCTAGTTATTCATCATGAGCCCTAATTGTAGAATTGTACTCTCTGTATGAAAAAGAATAAGTGCCCCTATTTTTGGATCCTAATGTAATGTTTAGCCTAGTTTTCAAAACTGAATCCGAACCCAGTTTCTATGATTTTCACTGTTTTATATGCTGAATTTTACTAATGAGCTGACTTTGGTGATAAATTGTAAGCAGCCATTTGATCCTTCTGGCGAATTGGTTGTGGATTCGTATTCCCTATATAAGGGAGAATCAGTGCCTAAGCTCCCGTTTCATGAAAGTTTCAGTTGGTCAGTTTTTAAAGCCGGTTCCAAAGCCAACTTGTGTGATTTTTACAGAGTGGACATGCAATGTTTCTAATTGGCCATGTTTGATCGTGAATATCTTTTGGCTCGGGTCTCTTCGTGGGGTCTCCTTTGACCAGCATACTGTCATGTTGGGGGTCAGTGTATGCCCTTGATGGCATGATCCTGTCAGGGCTCTCGGTCAGTTTTCAAGGCCACATTTGGAGGTTAGTTGATGTTGTTTGGTGACTTTGCAAAATGAAAAAAGTGCCAGACTTTCTTGTTGAAGATCCTGGACGTTTTCAGCAAATCATTATCAGTCTTGTTGGAATTTCAATCAAATTCACAAACCAAGGATGTATTCTTGTTTATAGGCAGTTCATAGGGGAATTGCTACTCTTGCATTTGGTGAAGAATTTGTAGAAGAAATGGATAAACACCAACAAGATCAAGACTATCACAACCAAGGGGTGTTGAATGAGTTTTTAAAGGGCATTATAATATAGCTGAAAATGCTTGCAGGCATCTCAATTTTCATCTTTGTTTCAACTTGCTTATAATATAGTGGTTTCAAGAAATGATTCTATGCAATAAAAATGTAGAGCTCTGCTATGGTTCTCAGCAAATGGCTTCCCACCGAGCATTGAAACCGTGACCTTATGTTGAAGTGGCAAACAACACTATAAAATCAAACAGATGCTCATGCAAAATAGAGGAGAGTCTGGCATTTGTAAAGAATGCTCACACATGTGTTAGTGAGTTTTCTGTGTGTATGATTCACACAGCAAACAAAAGGAGTCCACACAATCATTAAAGGTGGGAAGTTGGGTTTTGGGAACTTTTGTCATAAATAACATTTGTGAACACCACGGAGAAATATATTGCCACTAATGTTGTATTTGTACATGGGGCGTATCTTGTTCTTCTAGATGGATTGAGCTTAGGCTCTGGGCTGTCAAATGCTACAGCAGAGGGATCGAAGGATGCATGTCTAAAGTTTTACTACATCAACTTCATGCTAAAGGATCACTACTGGAATCTATTAATGAGCTTGGTCTTGAGAATAATCAGTCGAGTGATATGTTTGGTATTCATCCATTTTATATTATCAAAGGTGTCTATGTGAATCAAAGGGTCAATTTTGAATTACCAGTGCCAATCACCAAGATGAAGTTTGCAGGTGAGTTCAGTAAATAACATACCATGCACAATATAAACTAGAGGCATGGTATGTTTTGAGATTGGAGGCTCACACAATCAAGAGGGGAGCTGCTACCTGTTAACAAGGGCTCATGTAAATAATGAATTTGGGACCTGTTTTTAGAGATTGGCTCACAAAATAATGTTGCCAGTAGCTCACGCATTCAAAGGAAGACTGGCATGGAAAGAATATAGTTCTTGCATATGACAAAAGGGGCCATCGTTTTAAAAACATAGAGATAGCAACAAAAAAGGGGGCTGCCAGTCAGCGTGGAAGTGCCATGCAATTTGGGGGCTCCCCTTTGATGTTGTGATGACACCTGCGCATTTGTGGGAGGACCTGTTTGGTTAAGGGGAGTGTGCACCAAGTGTGTGAGGCACTGTTGTAAATGCCATGTGCATAAGGGAGACCACCGTCTGTGTGCTATTAGGAAGTATAGTAAGGAGAAATATGCACTGTTTAGTGTCAGCCGCTAATGCTTATGGGCTTTTGAATATAAAAAAAGAGCATTCACGCAATGGTATGTATCCTGTGCAATTTCAAATGAAGGAAAGACCTCACACGAATAGCAAGTTTAATTAGCTAGCGTATTAGATAAATCGAGGGCTTGCGAAATCCAATTGAAGGCTGACAGTTTGATGGTGCTTCACGCAATTGGAAGGTTTCAAGGCACATTATGTTATGTGCCTTGCGTAAATGAGTGGGGACTCAAGAGGTATGCAGGGTTGTGTGTTAACAAGAATTGGACTAGCATTCTGATGTGGAGGTGCTCATATGATGTGAAGGGCCTCACGAAAGTGTTGAAGGGGACACCACTGTTGATACGCTTCTAGCAAGCAAGTGTGTGTTGAGAATGCAAGTCAGATTGGAGGCCTCATGTTTGAGTGTAGCTCACACAATATAGGAGAGGCTATTATCCCACATTCGGTGGGTGGGTGTTCTTTTTTATGTTTATAAGCAAGGGCACTTATATTCTATAGTAAGTAAATAGCCAAGAGGATCTCGGCGGGCCCCTTGGCTGGAGATATGAGGTGCACGGTGGGCCCCATATTTTGAATGGAAGTGCATGGAAGATTTTGAAAACATGAAAAACATTGATCCCACATGCATGCCAAGATAGGCATTTTGAGTATATACAACCCTCCATGCAATGTATTTGAAAGAAGAATGGAGGAGGCTCTGCTCACACGATTGCCCATGCTGGAGCTACCTCAATTTTTGTGCCCACGCTCAGGAAGAGGCAATTTTGTAGGAAGTGACGCGACAGTGAGGTGGGCAAGGCAACACGTGTCAAGTGGTCGCGGAATCGCCAAATGAAGCCGGCAGTTAGTTAAACATTGCGCAATTCAGAGATGGGGTCTGTTAGCCACCAGTCGTCTGGTTGCCAGATCCTGGCAGTCTAGCCCTAGTCTTTCTACAATTCAGCAAGCCTTCAGTTTCTGAGTCACCAGATAGCTGGCGGTCAAGGATTTTCTTTCCGCGATTGCGAGAACGTCCAGTCGTCGGGTCGCCAGATGTAACCTGAGGTCAAGATTTCATTCCGCGAATTGGAGATAGGGCATTCGCCAGATCGCTGAGCTAAACTGCAGTTAAAGATTATGTCATGAGATCTAGAGAATACACATGGTCGCCAGTTCTCCAAATAAGGTGGCTAACCTGAGGTCAAGTTTGAAGAGCAAATCACAGTGTGACAAGTGGCAATTCCTAGTCCCTTCGATGGAAAAGTGCATAGAATAATATAAATTTGCAGATTTAAAAGGATTTGCAGATTTCATATAGTTTGGACTATAGGCTAAATATCCAAAAATTTAAATGTCATGGCCTGTTCACAGAAAAATAGCCTGGGGATTCATTTTTTGATGAAACATATGAGTGTTATATGTTTTCGGAAACGACAAGGAATGAGGAATCCAATGGCAATGTTATTTTTTAGTTTTAGTCAAGTGTGAAAGAGCAGTGTGAGCTGGCAAATCCAAGGATCAGAATCAGATATCAGACCAGTTTGAGAAATGATTGCACATATCATATCAGTTTGGGAATCAGTTGCAGGGAGATGGAGAAATTGTGGAGATATTTTGTTCAAAATGGACAGCTGTCAGTGGGCTTTTGAATTGACTCTCATTTGCTATATCTCTTATTTTCTCTTATTTTGTAAAAGATGGTGAATTCACAGATGCTCAGGCAGACTTCATTTTTGTCTAGTTTTGGAAGCTTTGACCTATTTGGAATGTATTGAGGCATAAAAGGAGTAATAATATACAGTGGAATCCCCTATTTTAGATCTATGGTGTCTTTTAATACTTTTATTCATGCTCTTGTATGTTTAGTTTGTAAGACATTCTGAATGTGTTGGTTACAAGGTAACTATGCAATTACTTGTGAGTTTCCTTCAAGGAAGGAGTCAGTCTTGTGAGTAATCCCAGAGGGCTAGGTATTAGTATGAGAATACTTGGGTGTGAGAATGAGAGGATAGTTTGTAAGGCACTCTATCCGGGATTGAATTTGTTTTCTTATTAATTGTTTTTCTATGGATTTGCATCTCATTGGACTCTTTTCCTGGGATTAGGCACTGGTCTAAGTTCTGATAAGTAGTTCTCATCATCAATCTTTTAAAATCAAATCATTTTCCATTTCCTATTTAGAAGCATGAACATTTAGAATCTGTACTGAATAGTACAAACATTGTTGGTAATTCATTGAATAATTGAATTCAATAGGTTAGCCTGCCTGAGTTTTAAACTCGAAGAGAAAAAGGGTGAATACCCTTGTCACATTTGTCATTTTTCTGCAATGATTATTTACTTTTGTTAATACCATGGATTGGCTTTCTAAGCTCTGCATCAGTTGCAACAAAAGACATTGGTAAATCATTGTGAGAACCCCTAATCCACTGTAGGATTTCATTGTGAAGCAATGAGTCTGAAGATAGGTACACCCGCCTGGGTCTATGGAGCCCAAAGTGAAGAAGGATTAGATCCTTGTTAATTAGCCTTTTCCCTATAAGAATCAGGAATCAAGAGTCTAAGAGTCAAGTTTAATAGCTATAGTGATTCTACATGAAAAAGAGCTAATGGGAGTCTTGTTACAAAAGAAGCAAAGCCCATATCATCTATATCTTACTATCAGAATTTAACATTTTTTAATGAAATAGATTTTCAAGCATATTCTATGATTAAAGATCACACCTCTGAAACTACATGAATTTATTATTTACATATTAATGAAGTTGATCCTTCTATAGATGCAAATGATCATGTCATACAATCAAAAGAATTAGTAATTTACCCAGTTACAACTATGTTGAACAAACTTTTGATGACATGTGTGATCAGGAATTGAATAAGAGTTTATTATATATTTTTTTCTTTAAATGTTGAATCTTTCACATTTGAAGTTTTTGGTGCACTTTCAATAGATGATTTTTATTAGGTAGATATAAATAACTAGGCTAGAGAAAGAATATGTAGGGGAGAGAAACTAGAGGCTGATGCACAAATGGATTATGAATCATTCAATTAATTTGAAGCCATAATGATGAAGAGCTATTACAAGCTGAGTATTTAGAAGATCATGAAAGTGCTAGAAGACAAGTTGAGGGCAATGAATTGTAACTAATGTAACATCCCCCATACAACCCGATTTTGATACATTTAGATTTGGCTATGAAAATTGTGAAGAAAAGCTATGTTTAGGAGAATTTAGCATTCATCCCATACTGGAATATTTTTTTTGAATGAAGGTGAAATTGATGACGCATTCTCTGGGAGAAAAGATTTAGAGGGTCCAAGTTTGAACTTAGATAAAAATGTCCTTGCACATCATCCCCACGTTCTTTATCAAGGCTACCCCATTAGAGATTTGATTTACTATTGAAAAATAATACTCTAGATACTGGTATTCTTGGCTCAAATTTGGTACAACTTTCGTAAGCTGGCAGTTGAGAACGATGATTTTTGCTTACCAACCACTTTTTTGCACCAATAGATATTTCTCTCAATTAGTCAATGGTTTTACTTGAGCAACCTGGTGCATTCCCCGAGGTAAGTGGTTTCAACCCCTGTACATATTTTTTAATAAATTTTTGGTGTTCTCTATATTTAGTTTATTTTCGCTTCCCAAATTTTGCTTTTCAATTTTCAATTCTTGTCGAGTTCCCCTTCACCGTTCACTTTATTATTCTCTACCCTAGGCACCATTTCTCTTGCCCTAGGTCAAAAATATTCCTTCCATCAATTTACAGGCAATCTCTTTCTTCAAATACATAAATTATTTGATCTTTCTTGTTGAAAAAGAATCCCTCTTCTTGTGATTTGATCCTCTTGACTAGTCACTAAAGTTTTCTTCCATCAATTTTTTAAGAACTTGGCCAATTTTAAGAAGCCTGCATAATTTTAATTTTCATGTTCTACATTGATTTCTATTTGTAGATTAATTTACTTGAGTGGTCTTCATTTTCCACACTTAAAATTGATTTTCAACTGTCTTCATTAAATGCTTTTCTTTTCTTTATTTGGGTATGCTCTTTAGAGATTGGAGCTTGTCAACAACAGAGTTTCCATGGTTGGAAACTTATGCCTAGACTTGGCATGATCAAATCTTTCAACAATTAAACTATTCATGGCCCCTTTTTAGTTTTGTAAGTCTCAGATTCATCTATGTACATGCTTCACACTTCATGTCCAAAATAGATTTTAGTCGCTATTCATTTATTTCCTTCTTTCTCCACATATGACCAAGCTCATATTTGTTGGTTATTTAGCTTAACTTATTTAACAACCTTGGAAGACCGTGAAAAGTTTTTAGTGACAATACAATCACATTATGATCAGCTACAATTGTCTATATAGTCAACATACTTTATAACTTTGGTTTGAACAATCAACATCAAACAACCATTCTAAATATAATCCTTACTTTAGGGTTAAATACTTTAAAAAAAATTGTGCATATTGTGTGTGAAAATTGTACCTAATCTGTAGACACAACACTTCAGTAAAACATTAGAGGTTAGCTATAATCAAAATCGTGCAAAATTGAAATCTAATCTAACCAAGCGATTTACTGCCTTCTAATAGGTGCGAGATTGATGTTCTCAGATTGTAATCGAGATCAGTGACTTAGACGACACCTAAATGAAGGATTTGAATGAAAAAGATGGATATGAAATTGAATGCAATTAATCTATTTTTTTGGATTTTCTATGCAATAAGAATGATAAAAACTGATATGAATCTATGCTAGATGAAATTGATATGCTATGAATTGATCTATCTAACAATGATATGCAAAGCTATGAAATTCTATGCTATGATATGAAAAATATGCAATTGAAATTGATCTCACAAAGCTTTGAATTCGCAAGTTGATTCTTTCAAGCTCCAATTGTGCAAATTCTCCAAATCTGATATGCTATGATTCCTGTAGAGTAAGTTTGCAATTTGCGAGATGATTGAGAGATGATTGAGAGATGAGCTGAAGCCTTAATTTATAGAAATCTAGGGCTTTGGAGGTGCATGAAAAAAAGCCATAAATCACTCAAATTACTCAGGTTGATTTTTGAGTTATTTTTAAATAAAGGATAATTAACTCACAAAAACATGCAAAAGCTAAGCTTTAACTCAAAATAGAGTTTAGCTTTAATTGATAATTGATAGTTGTTTGCTTTTATGATTGTGCATGTTTTAATTATGAATTAATTTAATAATAAAGTGATTTATTTCCAACTTAACTGCTTTTAAAAATAAAACAATTGATTTATGGGTTAATCAATTATTTAATCAAACTTTTATTAAAAACTATATTATTAAATAATGACAACTTGCTTTAATTAATTAAATAAGAATTTAATCAATTATTCATAGGAATTTTGATTTATTGTCAAAATTAAATAATATAATTAATAATAGATAGAATTAAATTTAATTACATAATTAAGTGGCAAATATTAAATCTAATTAATTAAATATGAAAATATTCAATTAATCAAACTTTAGGATAAATGTGATTTATTGCCAAATAATTATAAAATTAAAGATAATTATGATAATTAGGAATATTGCTAGGAATATTCCCCGATGCAGAATTTAAGATAATCAATTATGATTCGATGATTTTTAGATGTGCCTTAGATTAGGACTTTGATGTTGATTTCGTTCAATTTGAAGATGTAGGAGATTAATGAACTTATAGCCCATTTTTGGGGTATTACATTTTGCCCCTCTTTGAATTACTGTACGAAGCGCAGTGGTTCAAAGAAAGTCTGTGTTTGATAAAGATATGAAACTGATTCAAAAGATAAACCGATCTCAAGATAGAAACCGATTGAAAGATATTAAGATAGGAGTTGATTGATATTGAATTTGATATGAAGATAATAGGTCCTGAATGACCAAAGATAATGTTCACTATAACAGAAAATGAACCTATGATTGCGAAAAAGTGTCCAAAATGCCTGATTCCAAACCTTAGGATTGCAAAGAAGTTAGTGACCTGTTCTAGACTCGATTGTCTTAGCAGAACTAGCAGGTATCACATCCAAACCCTTCAGTTGCCGAAGAACCAAGGAAAGAACACTATGATCTGATGGTTGCAAAAACTGATACAGTTTACAAGATTAGGAGAATACTAGATTGATATGGATCTTGATGAATCTGATATGCCCCAAGTGATGATAGATTTTCCCCGAGCGATGAGGACTTTTTTTTTTTGATGAATCAGTAACTAGACGTGATTGTTTGTCTTGATTACTGATGAAAGATATTGATAGATTTGATTGACAGACTTTGAATGATGTGCAATACCATGCCCCCTTCGGGATTAAAATTGAAATCTGACAAGAAAAGTCAGCGTTATAGTTTAGAAGCATGTTAATTTATTTGAGAAGTGTGGTGAAACACATTCAAGAACACATTCTGCATCGTTGGAAGGTCCCAAAAGACCAAGTTTGACTAGGTTTGACCATGAGTTGACCATGGTTGACCAAGTTGAAATTTTGATAGTTTGATGTTAGATAATCAGTTAAGTTGAATACTGGATTTCTGTGATGATTGAAGGTTGATTATGCAAGTAGTTAATAATATGAGTGATCTCAGATTTGAATTTTGATCCCGAAAAAGGATTCTACTTGCTGTTTCATTGGAGGAACCTTCGTGTGAGATTCAGCTATTGTTAGATTTGAAGAATTGATATGAAGAATTGTTTAAGCTTTGAAGTTCATTTAGTCATTGTGAGATCATGCAAACATGCAAAATGCAAAGAGACATGCAAAATGAAATGCAACCTAAGACCTAGGACCTAGTCACTGATCATATGTCGATTTGTTATCATCATTGAACTTTTTGGTAACCAGATAAATCAATACAATGCCCACTAGCCATGAAACCATAGACATATGAATATCGATTTGTATGCGCAAGAATCAATACAACACCCACTGGTCAACAACCATGGATATATGAATATTGATTTTATTTTCGGAATGTCGGATTAGATATAAGCACCAAGGCACAAACGCCAGGATGACCTGAATATCATGTCCATTTTGATATAGCAATTTGTACAAGCATCAAAACATAAACATCATGATGACCTGAGTATGCCTTGCGTTTAACATACACATCAAACAATCAAAAGATCATTCTAAATCCAGTGTGAATTACCCGTAGTGACCCTTTATCATTCACATCCTTAGGCAAGATTGCGTTCCACAGTAGGAGAAAGAACATACTCAAAAAGACAATAGTTAGATCAAACTTCCTTGAATTGTCTGGGTATCAATGGTTGAGGTACGCATGGCCATCCAATTCGAGATAGAGGCTCTTATAGTCGGACACCATTTCAATCCAGAATTTCCAAAGTTGTTAGATTTTCACATACAAGCACAAGACAAAGAAAAGATTATGCTCCTAGTCATCACTCTCTAAATCCTATAAAGGACATCATCGAAGAGCTCGAAGGGACACAATATGCAAAAATCTCAATGCGAATTAGTGAGCATACAAGGAGATAAAAATATGTAAAAAGCATAGATTGTTTTCAGTTGAGGTTTGATGTTTGATTGCGTTGTTGTAGATGCAAAATCCTTTCTGGAGACAAGACTGACTGACTGACGCACATGAAGCTTCAAAGGACTTTGATTAGATATGATCTGTCTAAGATACATGGGAGACAATAGGATATGACATTGATTGCCCCCAAGTGTTAAACATTGATAGGATACAGATGCTTGAGCTGATTGGTGTACCGACCGACTTATTGAAAATTGGAAATGTAGAAACAAACCAGGAGATATGTACAAACTAAAGCAAGACGGAAAGCTAGGAAAGACCAAGATTGCACTGATAGATGGAGCATTTGGAACAAGTGGCACCCGTTTGCCGGGTTTTCACCATCTTGGCAGAGATTCTATTTTTGCTACCAAGGCACCTGTTTCCAGGTTTTCACCAAGGCACTTTTTCTTTTTTTTTTCATTTTTTTCAATTTTATTGTACTTTTGATATTTTTTGATTTTTTTGTGAATCATCAAGGTGCCTATTGCTAGGTTTTCACCAAGATGTTCATTTTTTCAAGACATTTTCCAATTTTAAAGATTTTTTAAGGACATTTTACCATAGATTGAATGCTTTAAGCGTAGAATTTCTTCAGATGGAGAACGTTGATTGGTTCTCGGAGCTGTTCTCCTTCAGTCGTTGAGAGTTGATAGGCACCAGAGCCAAAAGTAGTAGTGATTACAAAGGGACCCAGCCAGTTGGGTTCAAACTTCCCCTTGCGTTCTCGATGGGATTAATTTTTAAGATTTTCTCTCAAGACTAGATCACCAATCTGGAATTCTCTGTGTTTGACTTTCTTGTTGTAGCCTCTAGACATTCTTTTCTGATACACTCTGAGATGATCATACGCTGCTTGCCTGCACTCATCTAGTAATTCTAGTTCCTGTAACCTAGACACTCTGTAGTCTTCATCAGTGACAAGTCCATGCATTTTGATTCTAAGTGATGGGATTTCAACCTCAATAGGCAGTACTGCTTCAGACCCATAAACTAAAGTAAAAGGTGTAGCCCTAGTAGATGTTCTGATACTTGTTTTGACACTCATTCTGATACTTGTTTTGATACTAGTTCTAATACTGATTTTGATACTGATTATGATAATTGTTCTGATACTGGTTCTGATACTGATTCTGATAATTGTTCTGATACTGGTTCTGATACTTGTTCTGATACTAGTTCTGATACTTGTTCTGATACTTGGTATATTTGATAGCATCTTTTTCCATTACAAACTCCCAAGCAAGATCATATCGTGCGGTCCCAATGTCTAGCAAGGTGGAGGACAAGATGGATTAGCAAGCTGGTGGAAGAGATGGAAGACAAGAGAATGAATGGAAGAAATTCTCAAGGGAAAACTCCTCAAGAATACCCAAGCTAGGGAAAAATTGTCATGTAAAGTGAATTTGGACAAGCAATGAAAGGCTAGCATAGGATAAGTCACAAAATCATAATGCAAGAGCAGAAAAAGATGCAATCCAAAGGAGTAGACATGTCAAGAGGCTTCATAGCACTGTGTTTTACTCTTTTTTTTTTTTTATTAGATCAAGACCAAAGGGGAAAAGGATAGCGACAGGTGAAAATGAATGGAGGAAAATAAATATGAAGGCTAAATAGGAAGGGAATGAAAGCAAGATCATCATAAGATAGCTCACAAAATAGCCAAATGTTCGTGTATAGATCAACATTGTCAAGATCAAAGAGAGAAGATGGAATGGATGAAATATGTAGAAGAACTACGCATGATGCCTGATTGTTAGGTTTTCATCATGGTAATTATCCAAGGCACCACGAGGGAGTGGTTTTCACCATAGGATGAATTTATTTCTCTTTAATTTTGCTACCAAGATGCCTGTTTCCAGGTTTTCACCAAGACACATTTTCAATTTATTTTTTTTATTTATTTTTTTTGGAAGAAGGCAAGCTTTTTAGATAATGCTCCTTGAAAGGATAAACCATGATATTCTAAGGATTCAAAATGATATGCTCAAAGATGCTGATAGGGAAAGGGAGATGGAAGAGAAAAATGGAGGATAAGGTTTTATGTAAAGCGAGTGAGGTTGGAAGATAGGAGGAATAGGCAAATGAGGAAAAATGATAGAAGGTAGAAGGATAATGCATGGAAGGATTGTGAAAGGGTAGGTGGAAAGAAAGGCAAGATCAACGTAAACACACACCTTGAAGGGTGGCGAGAGGGTGGAGGAAATGTGAATGAAGGAATACGTGAAGGAATATGGCGAATGGATAGCAGAGGTTGTGGTTTAGGCACATGAAATGGAAGAATATTTTTGGAGGGAGATGAAGTGGAAGCCTTTGGAAGCTTGAATGTCAATTTCACTTTTTTCTCAACACCAGAATCTTTCAAGAGAGACTTTGGAATCCATATAGCCGTAGGCTTTTTATTTTCTTTTGATGATCTAGAGAGAATATCTTCAATGATGGATTTTGGAACCCATACTTGTCTTGTAATTTTTTTCTTAGATATCTCTTTTGACTTTATGCCTCCGTGTCGATTAGAGGAGACATGGTGATCTTCTTTTTTTTACGGATTCTTACATTGCTTCTTTTTCTTGTATTGAACATTCAAGTTACTTCCAAAAGACTTGGGACTTGTGGAAGAAGGAGGATATGACTGGTTTAGATGGGTGGGTGGATGAAAAGGATTCAAGGGTATGCATCTATGTTGATCTTGAGGAAAGATAGGAGATGGAGGTATGTAAGGACCTAAGATGGATGGAAAATTAGGAGAGTTAGGAGGGGAAAGTGAAGGGACATAAGGACCCAAGATGGAAGGAAGGCGTGAAGATCTTTGTAGTGGTGGAAGAGGTCCAAAGATGGAAGTGGAAGATGCAAAAGGATAATCAATAAGTTCATCAGCATCTATATGACAACCAAGGATATCAACATCTTTAGAGTGAGCATTAGAATTTTCAATAGAATCATGGACATCTTGAATATGAGCACCTTCTTTGATAGGATTGTTCAAAGCTTGCAAAGACTTAGGAAGAGTAGAAAGTGGAAGTGAACATGGAGTGGTAGAATAAGAAGATGGAAGACTTTGATCTTGACAAGGATCTTTGGATAGCACCAGCACATAATTTTTCTCTTATTTTTCAATAGGCTTAACATTGGAAGGAACACCATTTTTACCAACCTTAATGGAAGTATCATCTTTGGAAAGTGCAAGTGTAGTAAGGTTATTTTGATTGTCAATAAGCTCAACAGTGTAAGTAGTAGCTTGATCTTGCTTAGGCGAAGACTTAAGACATGATGGAATGCATGAAAAAGGGTGTACAGGATCAAAAGAACCATGAAGCGGATAAGAGACATCGGGAAAAGGAGTGGATGACATGGAGGGTTCTTGATCTTGATCTTTCTTTATGTTCTTTTCTTCATCATTTTTGGAATCCTCTTGACATGGAGCCACTTCTAAGGACAAGGAAGCATGTTGGGATTGTATGGATGACTTGGGAAGAGATGGTGGAGGACTAGTTGAAGTAGGCATTGTAGCATATGAAGGCATAGGCTCTTTAGGTTTAGCATTATTGAAAGTATTTGCAGCCAAGTGAAGGTTAGCTTGAGTTTCTTTAAGAGGTAGCCTTGGAGGATAACTATAGGGAACCGCATGAAAAGTATCAAAGCTTGTGTCGAATGAAGGTTCTATGAAAGATTTGGAAGACTCAGAAGCTTTAGGAAATGTACGAGTATTGGAGGAAGTAGGGGATGGAAGGGAACCATCACAAGACAAAGGTCCAACATTAACATGATCTTGCTTGAGAGTGTAATCTTTATTTTCAGTCTAAGAGTTCTTAGAGGAGAGATCCTTATAGTATTGACGTTTCAAGCTAGCACAATGTATTTTATAGTCCTCAGCAGTAGTAGATGGATCATCATCAAGGTATTGTCCACAAAAGCCATCAAAATCTCTTTCAAAATCAAAATCATATGGATCACCATCACGATCTATCCAATGTGACGGCCCATTTGTAGTAAGCAGGAATGAACGATGAGGAGGACTCTTAGGAACAGAGGTGTCATAGGTATCATTACATTGTCTGTCGTCATAGTCATCATAGTCTCCAAAGCTAGATGTGTCACTCTCCGTGGAAGAGGTATCATATTGCTCACATTTTGTTCAGGGGCATGGTGACATGTACAAGTCTTTATCAAATGGAAAAGAGTTTAGAGATTCCATGGAGAACTCTTTAGGTTCCTTCTCTTTCTTAAGATTGTTAAGTTCAACTTGCATAGTTTGCAGCTGCTTCATCATAGCAGTGATCAGAGCTTCTTCGTCTTGTTTACTGATTCTTTGAGACGTGTACTGATTCTCAATAGCTACTACTCTGTTCCTGACACAATGATATTTTTGACAGATTCTGGAACTAGGCTGGAAACATTGGATATCTTGCAATTTGACAATTTCTGACAACTCTCTCAAATTTTTTCAAATGACACTCTGCAGACTCGTACGACACTAGGTAGTCTATGAAATGACAGTTGCTAAACTCGTACGATAGTTGGGTAGCAATGAAATGACAGTTGACAAAACTCGTACGACAGATGGGCAATACTGAAATGACACTTGACAAAACTCGTATGACTTTTGACTTCTTGAAATGACTTTTGACTCCAGAAAGATTTTACGTCAATTTTTGCAAAATTTAAGGTCTTCAGTTTTGGATTGTTTGCAAATTGTACTGTCCAAATTTTGAAGGTTATACCAGATTTGATCATTTTTAATAGCCAAGTAGATAAACAAACACGCAGAATAGCAAGCAAGTGATTCCAAGCACGTCTGAAAACAATGAACAAGGGCAAAAGCAACCTTGCGCATGAACAATCAAGTGACCAAATTGTGCTAATCCCTAAGAGTACTAATTGTGTATGTTCTGAAAAGTTTTGCAATAACACACATATACCTGAAAGTGAAAAATTGGCCTCTCTAGGGTGTTTAGTAATGGTTTGACTCTGCAACTTTTATGATTCAAAGGGGTGAACTCCAATCCCGACGCACCAGGGTTTTGACACAGTCTGAGAACTTAATCTTCAAGAGCTGCTAGGGAGATCTGACAACCCAACAATTAACCATACCCGTGGAGATTTCTTCCACAAGGACATTTATATAGCGGCTGTCACTACCATGGCGAAAATGGCTATTACCGCTTGAGGTTCCGTCAATGCAGTTTGCCCTGTGAAGGGATTGTCCGCTACGGTTAACCCTCTCTAAAGGTGACTCACAGATTTATACCACAAGGGGACTTGGCTCCAGATTCAAGGTTTTGACACCTCTTCACTTTTAACCCAAACAAAGCAAGCAGATTAATCCGACACACTAAGACAAAGTTTTGTTCCACCAAGGTCTGTGATATCAACTCCACGTGATCTATCAACCTCTCCGGGGAGAGAATGTATCAATCAATAAGAGAAGATGCACTAACCAATTTTGATTCACCAAAGCTCGTGATATCAACCCTACATGATCTATCAACCTCTCCGGAAAGAGAATGTGTCGATCAATAAGAGAAGAGACACTAACCAAGTTGAATGTGAAATGCACTAAGTATCCTCCCTACCTACAAGGATTCTGTCGTCAAGAAGGATTTCACTGGGAATCCAATCTCTCAAGAATCACAAATAGTGTTCATAGGGCCTAATTACTATGTGAGCACAGATATATTCCTGAAAGCAAATCTACCAAAAGCATCCAAAAAGTAGAAAGAGGAACACTTAACGCTTAAAGCAAATATGAGATGAGTCCACAAGGTGGAACACTTAACACCTCACACAAGCTGAAAATGAGTCCACAACTTAGAAAACAAGTGATTTCCTAAAAGCACAAAAGGGTTGCCAAGTGGAATACTTAACACTTCTGTCCTGTTGACCCCTCCCTTTTATGGCGCTGAGATTGCAACCACGGGGCGGAAATGAGGGGCCGGCGGATTAGCGAGTCCAATAACCCAAGATAGCAATCAAGATCAATCACAAGTATTCTAAGACTACTTAATGAATCCTTAAGGGATCACAACCTAGTATCAATTATGCAAGTGTGTAGAAATAGATCAAAAGCATGAAAAGATGCACACAAGCTTGACACATAAGAGATTTATTTTAAGTCTGAATCGAAATGTTTTCAGAACAAGGAGAATACCTCATGATCCTCACAACGCGCTTAGTAGATTCTACCTGATTTTTAGCAATTTTTGTTGAGCTTTTCCATGCAAGCAATTGACGAACTCTCCAACAAGCAAACAAGCAAACAAGATATGCAAAATATATTCAACTTATGAAAACCATAGGGTTAGCTCTAAAAATCAATTGTTAGGAGCAATAATAACCATAAATTAATCCAAATGACAACTCATATCATGCATTGAATCATATGAAAAATAAGTGCATACCCATCATAAAATTTTAATTTGTTTTGCACTACATTTGACCTAGTCAACAAGATCTGATTTTTTTGATATGATTTTGGCCATAGAAATTCAGAATAGAGACCCCCACTAAAAAATAGAGAGCTTTCCAAAAATGCAAAAATTTTAGAAAAATCTCTTCATTTGTGCCCTAGAGACCCGTTTTATCAAAACAGACCAGTTTTTACAAATTGACTATTTGAGCTATTAAATTGCATCCAAATTTAAAACACAAATAATAGACCCCCTGTATAATTTGAAGAGCTTTTCGAAAATGTAAAAATTTCAAAAAAATATGTTGATTTACGTCAGATATTAATTTTTTATGAAAAATTTAAAAAAAATTATTAAAAATTAAAAATAATTCATAAAATTCTAAATTTTTTTTCTAAGCTTCTTTGATATGTCTTTAACTTGCAAAAAAAATTTCAGACCAAAACTCCAAGCCGTTTGAGAGATAAAATTGAATCTTTGAAACTTTGAAGTTTTAGCTCCCAAAAAAATCAAAACTAGCATGCAAAGGTGGGTTGCCCCACGGTGGGTGCCAGAAATGTGTGTGTGAAAATTGTACCTGATCTATAGACACAACACTTCATTAAAACATTAGAGGTTAGCTATAATCAAAATCGTGCAAAATTGAAATCTAATCTAACCAAGCGATTTACTGCCTTCTAATAGGTGCGAGATTGATGTTCTCAGATTGTAATCGAGATCAGTGACCTAGACGACACCTAAATGAAGGATTTGAATGCAAAAGATGGATATGAAATTGAATGCAATTAATCTATTTTTTTAGATTTTCTATGCAATAAGAATGATAAAAACCAATATGAATCTATGCTAGATGAAATTGATATGCTATGAATTGATCTATCTAACAATGATATGCAAAGCTATGAAATTCTATTCTATGATATGAAAAATATGCAATTGAAATTGATCTCACAAAGCTTTGAATTCGCAAGTTGATTCTTTCAAGCTCCAATTGTGCAAATTCTCCAAATCTGATATGCTATGATTCCTGTAGAGTAAGTTTGCAATTTGCGAGATGATTGAGAGATGAGCTGAAGCCTTAATTTATAAAAATCTAGGGCTTTGGAGGTGCATGAAAAAAAGCCATAAATCACTCAAATTACTCAGGTTGATTTTTGAGTTATTTTTAAATAAAGGATAATTAACTCACAAAAACATGCAAAAGCTAAGCTTTAACTCAAAATAGAGTTTAGCTTTAATTGATAATTGATAGTTGTTTGCTTTTATGATTGTGCATGTTTTAATTATGAATTAATTTAATAATAAAGTGATTTATTTCCAACTGAACTGCTTTTAAAAATAAAATAATTGATTTATGGGTTAATCAATTATTTAATCAAATTTTTATTAAAAACTATATTATTAAATAATGACAACTTGCTTTAATTAATTAAATAAGAATTTAATCAATTATTCATAGGAATTTTGATTTATTGTCAAAATTAAATAATACAATTAATAATAGATAGAATTAAATTTAATTACATAATTAAGTGGTAAATATTAAATCTAATTAATTAAATATGAAAATATTCAATTAATCAAACTTTAGGATAAATGTGATTTATTACCAAATAATTATAAAATTAAAGATAATTATGATAATTAAGAATATTGCTAGGAATATTCCCCGATGCAGAATTTAAGATAATCAATTATGATTCGATGATGTTTAGATGTGCCTTAGATTAGGACTTTGATGTTGATTTCGTTTGATTTGAAGATGTAGGAGATTAATGAACTTATAGCCCATTTTTGGGGTATTACACATATACTTTGAAAGCATGACACCAAAGAATGTACATATGATAAGTGCAAGTTTTATTTAATTACCACGTAGTTAGATTTATGAATCGAGTTCATATAGCACATTTATCTTTCTCTTGTCACTTGTAAATATGTTCTTGTAGCTGAATGGTTTTCTCCTCTCGTCATGATGATAGGACAAAAAACATTCCAAGTTACTTTCAAAATTTTCTTTTCTTGCATAATAACTTTAGGGCAACATGTTAATGATTAAATAATATACTTGATGATCACCAAACACTACCATCTACTGTCATGATGCATATACAGATTATGGCCCATTTAGTGATGATACTTCTACCCTAAAAACCTATGTTCAACCAAACACCATGCATATGATCAACCTTACAATCACTATCAACAACTTCATTTAAGCATAGAGTAACATATAGTCTAAGTTGACATCAATGGAAATTCAATGCCAACAGTCAATACCCAAAATTCTTTCTTCTTGGACAATTGTGACTATGACCTGGTTGTCATGGCCATTAAAAGTTAACAAATGTCTGTTATTGGGTGACACCCCTCTTGGAGCTAAGTGGGTTAAGTGGTGCATGCAATTCATGAATAAATCTTTTATTAAACAAGCATGTGGTTGGGTTACCAAGAAAGGAATTGATTCAGTATAACAACTATTTTTACCAATTAAAAATTTCTCTATCAAAATATAATCAATTACTATGTTTAATAATCATGTACATAAGAACAAAATAAGACAATATTTTATGTGAAAACCCAAATGAGAGAAAAACCATGAAAAATAAATGCTTTTACAATGTTTGTAGGCACCAACCTACTAGAGGTACCAACCCATAAGTTTATGGACACCAACTCATTGGAAGCTCCAACTCCCACAATTTGTAGACACCAATCTACAAGAGGCGCCAACCCCTAAAAGAAAAGCACCAACTTCACTTAAATATAAAATTCCATCTTGACAATGTCATTATCTCAACTAATGATGATGAATGATATTTCTCTCCACAAATCTGAATATATTTCCTTCCTCAATCTACTATTATTATGGTCACAAATTTACCATAAAATAATTACAATCTCTGCTATTATTATGGTCACAAATTTGCCATAAAATAATTACAATCTCTTTACAAAATTCATTCAATTTTACATAGAGTGATCACAAAAATCTGTTTATACTCTCTTCATAAATATATGATATTTTCTCTTCAAAATCTTCTATGAACTCCTCAAAACTGATAATTTATTCTCATTGAGCCTTCTTAGAAACCAAGTGCACATCTATATGTTGATTTTCTTCAAAGAACACAACCCATACACTTATATTTTCTTCTATCTCATACACACCACACACACCACTTTCTTGAGTAGCTTATTCAGGTTTGCAGAATGATGAAATCACTGTTCTTTATACTATAGGCATTGTCTTATAACAAATATCTGTTGTCAATTCTTTTTATGAAAATTATGAAGGCACCAAATCTATATTTCTTAATATAGTCGACTTTCTCCAAAATAGTCAATATGCAATATAATCACTATTTTTACTAACATCAATGCTCGTAATGAGTTGTTATATATTCATTGCTACAAATAGTTATTTCCTTGCTGCTCATGGTGATTAGAGCCTATTCTTAAAATGATCGCTGCCACGTACGTTGATTGTTATAAACAAGTCCAAAATCCTTGTGCTATGTCTAAATTTAATCTCTTGCTTTAATTTCTCTTGATAATCATTGTTGTCTCTATGAAGCACTTGCTTTTTTAATGACTCTCTCATACATCCTTCATAAACACAACAAACTCTTACAAGATTATTTTTTTGTTCTATGCTAATATGGGCGGTCTGCGCATTACCTTCATCTGCTCATTGTTTATTCAAAAACACTTTGTGAATGTGTTTGCTCCTTCTATATTTGTAGCTTTCATTATATTTCATTGTGTAAGTGTATTCATCAGCTTCTTATTAGTTCCTGTCAGGGCAGAGAACTCTTGCAGAGGGCTAAAATTTAAACGATGATTAAACTCTTCCCCCCCATCTAATAACATTGCTTCATTTTCCTATTGTTACATTTTTCTTCAATGTTTGTGAGCAGAAGATGATCGAACTTTAAGGGTTGCCTGCACAATATGGATGCTGGCAGATTTCCGTTGGCCAGATTGGAGGGTTTGCAGATTTCTATGCAAGAGACCACCCACATATAGAGGCAGGGGGCGAGAATTAATGTCTCAGGGTCACTTTTTTTTGCAAAGGGTGTTAACAGTTTACTCGTGTTTTTGGAGAAGGCATTAACAGATAGCTTTAGGGACATTACGTGTTGTATGGACCAAGTGCAGAGGCTACTGCGATGGGTGCATGTTGTGGAGATTAACAAAAACAACAGTTGGCATTTGTTTTTTCAACATGCAGGTGAGAGGTGTATTGTGTTCATTCGCTTTCCTGCATAGATTTTGTTGATCAGACATATTACAATAACAAAATGCACTTAAAAAGATTACATTTCCAAGCACATTTTGGACATTTAAGAGGAGCCCTACAGAGATCACACAGGTTAGACATACCGATAGAGGGCATGCTGTTGTTAGACGGTCAGGTGTGGCTGCTTTTTAGTTTACTTTTTATCAAACGATGACAAATCAGCCAAAACAGATTATACAGTTTTGGCTCAAAGACGATAGAGGTTAGTTTTGGCTACTCTAGAACAGGTCATGGAGGTTGCCAAGGTAGCAAGTGCACACAAATTTATTAGTCACCTACCAAGGGCTTTGTTGACACTACAACTCCTTGGTTTGCAGTCTCTGTTTTGGTGGTCCTTTTCTGCAACGAAAGAAGTTGCCCACCCCAGGGCTGTATTAATTCACTTAATGCCTTCCAACCCTCTGCCTCCTCTTGTTGGAATGGTAGATGCTCTCGAATCACTGCCTCCACCCAATTTCCTTGCCGTCCATTAGGGCTTCTATTTTTAATTGCTTGTTTTTAAGTAGGGATCTAGGAATTGATTTTCAAGGAAACTTGAACAAATATACAAAGGCTTCTACATTTAAATCAGGCTCTTGGAGAGTGCAAATGTTGTATACTATGAAGTTTGTGAAGCATATTGGTTACATCTTTAAATGCAGTGCTACTACCTAGATGGTGATACTGACTCTGTAATAGGATGTCTCAACTTTAATTGTCAGGGCATCCATTGTCTCAAGTTCCATTAAGCTAGTTATAACAGAGTTTTCTCCTATTTACCATGTACACTATTTTTCCCCATGTTTTGTTTCTATATAGCAGGTAATTGCAGGGGTTTAAGAAATGGGGAAGTTTTTTAAACCTCAACAAATGTATTAGTGAATAGATGAGATACCAAATTTCACACCCCTCTACACCTAGTATGTTGATGTTATGGACCGCCTCGTCTACCCTTCAAACATTACTATACAGTGTCATGCATTTGAACATAGTTTTTACGACATGTCCTAGTTAGCTTCAACACACATCTTTATCTTTCTTGTCATTTTGTTTTGGATGAGCATAGAAATCGATTATGAATCTTTAACCAATTTTATATTTTGATTGTTCGCATATATTATCTAGTTCTGTTTACGCCCCTCTGCATTTAGTTTGGTAATGTTCTGGACCACCTCATCTACCCTCCTAGAAAATAGAGAAAACATACCCAAGTTGCATTCATTTGTTTAGAATGAAACAGAGAGAAGCAGAGCCAGATTCCAATCATTTGTTTCTGAGGTGAATTTTATACCTCCAACAATTATGGATTCATTCTCTGCCATTACTTTTTTTAATATCATGGCCATGCTCCCAAAGATTGAAAGACTTAGTCTTAGTACGAGTATCTTGTCAAAGGCCCAAAACTGAAAAAACTAAAATACTAGCATTTATAACTTTTATAGATTGTTGAGCCTTCAATCACTCATAATGCATATTCAGACACATAATTTGGGCTAAAAGACTTCATATACTGTAAATCTTAAACCAAATAAAGACATAAGCTATACCTAAACAGTTAGGAAAGAATATAGATAGCAGTGGCCATGGTGGCCTTAAGACAGTTTATCATAGCTAGAGCAGGAAGGTTTAAACACAAAAACCTGAATCCTTTAGTGCTCAAGTGAGAGTAACATTTACAATGTTGGAAAGATCTAATACCAAATGTCAACTATGATAGTAAGAAAATGCTTGAGGGCCTCATTTTCCATGCTCTCAGCGGTTGAAAGGCTTAAATTTTGATACTAGTATCTTGCCGAAGGCCTAAAATTGAAAAATATAATACTATCATTTATAACTTGTATAGATAGTTGAACTTAAAGTCACTCAGAATGTATATTCAGAGATGGTATTTTGGCGAGAAGACTTCATATACTGTAAAGCTAATGCCTTGAAACTAATGCAGCCATAAGCTAGACCTGAACAGTCAGGAAAGAATATCCTTTAGTCCTGCAGTGAGAGTATTATTCTATTTAAATGTTTCAATGCTTCCCCAAGGCTTAAGAACCATTGGTTTAGCATATACATTTCCAATAAAATAGATACAATGGATTGGTCAGGAAGTGCATTGTGCACCTCACTGTCGCTTCAGCAGAATGTTCCAATACTCCTTTTGCATCTTCTATTTCTATAACATATATAATGTGGCTCAAGATTCAGTACATAGGTACAACATAGATCAATAATACCTCCCTCAAACATTGTAAATCTAGGAATTGGTCTCAAAATGAGGGTTGATAGCCAACAAAAGAATTTCCATCCAGTCCAAAAGACTTTCACAACAAAAAACCAAAGTGTACCATTCCAAGATAAAACTCTAGATGGGTACATAGTCATCTCAAATTGAATGGCTAGAATAAAATGTAACTGAAAGCTCAACATTTGTCAAGATTCTACTCAAGTTCATGGCTTTCTTCTCAATGCAACCCATGGTTTCACTTTCACACCTTCATGGCCTTAACACAATATAAGCTCACAATCTCTAAAGCATATTAGATAAAACCTTCATGTAAACACTCATAGTCTCTATATTAGATAATATCAATGCTACAAAACTCAATATTGAGCATTGTATAAAGTTACAGTTACAATAGTTTTACTTCTCCTCTCTCTCTAGCTTTATTTTATTCTTTATTGTATTCTCTTGGCTTGAAATAGTCTATTAAGAGATCTTTAGAGACAGCTCGGTGTATGGTTGCTACCACTACTCAGTTCCTTGTAGGCATGGTTTCCCAACCACCAGCATTGCCTTTTGAATTGATGTATTGTTTCTTAGGTGAATCTACTTTTTCAAGAAGTAATAACATTAAGGAACTACTCTATCACATGCATTATTTGGAAGTACACAAGTTTTCACTATATTCTCAATAAAAGTTAGGAAATGTAGCACATGTGTTTCTGTTGCTTAGTATCATATATTTTGGTTCTTTTCATAAGGTAGGTTAGTTCATTGATTTGGTTTGATAGCATAAAAAATCTGAGCACCATATTTTCTCCAATATGCTTTTAGATGCTCTCTTTCTGTTTGTTATAACAGTTGGTTTGTTCTCGGGAGTAAAATCTTGTAGTAACTTTATAGGAACAAAAGTTATACTAGTAGGTAGAGATAGAAAATTTGTGAATGTCATATAAAACTTATTTTGTCCTATCATATTTTTGGTGATATTTGAGGGCTACACCACTTGATTGAAACACTTTGATTTGGCTCATCATAATCGAAATGTTCTCTTCTTTTTTTTGTTGTTGAAAGTATTATTTAGATAAATTAAAGTGACATATGTTTAAGTATCTATTTGATCACCATAGTTTCAATGGATATGTAGCCCCACTAGCCATGCACAAGAAGTAATGTCTCAAGGAAACTGAATTAAGCTATGGGAAAAGCACCTTCCATAATAGATTGTAATTGTAAGTTTCTTTACATCTCATTTCCATTGGCTTCAAATTCGGTTTTCATTTTCCACTCATCCCCTCATAACAATTTATAATCTTTAAAATTTGTCTCATGCATAAATGTTGTAATTAAAAGTTATATGAACCATAAGAAATCATATACTATATTAATCACTCTAAATCACCCTGCCTGGACTTGGCAAGAACTATGATGCCCTACAGCTCTTATTGTATATACCAATCACTACCTATTAAGCTGTTGTATATGTTAATCATCATTTTTTGTATCTATTAATAGTGCTATCATTTATACTTCAGAGAGTTGATTAGTTCTTGTCACTACTTTAATCAACAAACTCAAAGCTGCCTGAATGCTTCTCCTGATTGTATTGGATTGTTGCAGTCATTGCTTTTGGTTTATGTAATTTCTATTATTGATGATCATAGTTTTCTTCAATCATCATTTCTTTTGATTGTTGTTTCCTTCTCTAAATACTTAGGTTCATATGCCATCATGGAAAAGGACCAAACACCTTTGTCATAACTTTTCCTTTGTGGCCGTTGTTTTAACAAACTTGTCTATGAAGATGTGGCTTCATATAACGGCTTCATTACAATTACCACTACATATAATCACTTCATTACCATTTAATTTTTCCTATTTATAATATATTTATCTTGTTTATTATGTTTAAATCATTAATTTAAATATTTCTATGTTGGTATTTAAATTCTCTTCATTGAGAATGTATTGCAAACTATTCATGACATATTTCTTGACACCAAGGACAATAAGCTAACCGACAATATTCCATACACCTTCGACTTAATATCAATGACAAACTCACTTTGACCTTTGACATCAGTGACAATATTTCCAACAATATCCCTCTTTTTCTTATCATGACATCTTTCTTGACACCAAGGACAATAAGTTAACCAACAATATTTCATACACCTTTGACTTAATATCAATGACAATCTCACTTTGACCTTTGACATCAATGACAATATTTCCAACAATATCCCCCTTTTTCTTTGATGGAAATATATTCTCATCTCTTCTAATTCTCCCCCTTTCTATATCTCTCGGGCTCTTTGACATTAGTGGAAAAGGGATAAACACCAAGATTATGTCTATGAATGTATAATTAGAAACCTCTAATTGAAAACTCACATCAAATGCATAATAATATACTACTCCCCCTATTGAGGATTCTCTAGTGCTCCCCTGTGAAGGATTCTTCAATGCTACCCCTTTCTCTGATGTTTCCTTTAGATGAAACTTCTCTTTTTAAGATTTCCCTTAAAATCTTTGACATCAATGCAATCATTTTTCTTATTTGTATAACACTCTCTTGATGTAAATCTTATTTTTGATATTGATGATAAAGGAATGCTTATCATATTATCATCAATATTACATTAATAGCACAATACATTTGAACATAGGAAAAATCATCATAATGAATTCCTTTTTCTTTTGAAAACACATGCTTGTCAAATATGGATATACAAGCATACCCTTTAAACTCTTGGATCACCACCATTTACCTGTTAGGTTTTCTAAAAATTGTAGCTACCTTATCTTGTTCAAGCTTCTATACCAAGAACTTTCTATCTTTGATTGTATTTGAAAGTCTAAGCCTTCCAAAGTTTCCGTAGTGTGTTATTTAGGCCAATGTAGAAACCAAATCAATCTTCTTCGCTAATGCTAATAAGTAGATTCCTTTCTTCAATCTTCTTGTTCCTATCTACAATTATCAACTTGTCTTGATCATTTCACTCTTTTATCAAAAGAGCTAGAGGATAATCTCATACTTATCTTCCCCTGAACTCATGCTTCTCCTTATAAACTAGGAGTCATCACTTGTGCATGGAGTGTATAGTGCATATTCATGGATTCATCATTTTCACTCTTTTATTGTCCTTTTCATGTTTCTTTCTCCATACCAAGGCATGTCCTCTTTATTTGTTCTTGGTATCTTTTCTCTTGTATTCTTTATGTGATTCCACAAATCCATATCTACAATGTTGCGCTATGTGCCCATAGTTATTACACTTATCATACAAGATTATAATTAAAATTGTGAAGGATATGAAATATGGTTTCTACTTCTCCATCCACGAAGGTTTCTATTTTTTTTTGCACATTCTCTCGCCTTGTGGCCAAAATAATTGTATGAGTAGAAATATCCATAAAGTCATGTTGGAACCTAGATGTAGTTGCTTTTCTTGGAGGGAAGGTTTTTCTAAATGTTTCCTTCTTAGATTTTGGAGACGTGCTTGATTTTTGAGGAACTTGATCCTTCTTTCTATCGTCACCTCTGATAGGGTTTATCAAAACTTCAACATATCTTTCAAGTTCTTTTTCAATTTCTTAGGCAACTCCTATTCTACTATGCTACTTCTTTCTTTGACAAATCCTTTAAAAGCATCATCATAAAAATCTAAATTTACTTCATATCCTAGTCCTGTCTTGCAGGAAGATGATCTCTTACTATCAATGATATCATTTAGAATTTTAGAGCTCTTTTCAAACTTGAGACTATTATTCAATTTGATAGTAGTTTCCTCTAACTCCCTTTTTAGAGAGGCAATCTGTTACTTCAATTTGGCACAAACTAAATCTTTTGCACTTAATTAGCTTTCTCTTCATCTCATTCTCAACTTGTTTGGCTTCTTTTAGTTGTATAGTTTCAAATTTTCAATTATTTCATTTGATTCTTTTTGAGCTTTACAAAATTCTTGAATTTGTGACTTTTGTTTTGCAATCCCTTTCTTGAGATTTTTATTTTCCTTGTAAGCATAATGAACCTCTTCCATGAGATCTACATCCTCTTCTTCATTACATGCCTATTTTTCTTCTTCTTCTTCATATGTAATGGAGCTTTCTTTGAGTTTTCCATCAACATGGGCTTCCTTTGCATTTGATTCATTGTTTGGCTCATCTTCTTCTAACTCCATTCCGAGATCTTCTTCTTCTTTTATCTTCTCCTTTCTTTGACTCATAAGGTCATCTCCATTTGTCACAACATCATTTTTTATTTTCATGTGTGTTCCAGGTGCCACCTCATCACATATGTTATGTTCCACATTATCGCATTATATGATTCTATGATATCAATACAATCATCACTGCATATAGAGTTGGTTTCTTTTTCAAAGAATTAATTATCAATTAATTCATCTCTTGTACCTGGGGCATTGTTATTTATACTTTTCTTAGTATTTACTTTTTTCTTATTCCTTTTATTTTTCCCATATGTTCTCACAAGATCTGCCTTCAAGCAGCTATCCTTTATAGAAGGAACTGGCTCTAATACCAATTGAAGAGCACACAATTATATTGAGAGGGGGGTGACTTAGTATAAGAACTATTTTTACCAATTTAAAATTTATCCATCACAATAGAATCAATTGTGACATTTAATAATCATGCACATGAGAACACAATAACACTATTTTATATGGCAACCCAAATGGGAGAAAAACCATGACAAATCATTGATTTTGTATAATTATTATTTTACAATGTTTGTAGGCACCAACCTACTAGAGGCACCAACCCCTAAGTTTATAGGCACCAACTCACTAGAAGATCCAACTCCCACAATTTGTAGGTAGCCAACCTACAAGAGCCACCAACCCCTAAAATCAAAGCATCAACTTCACTTAAATATGAAATTCCACCTTGAGAATGTTGCTATCTTGGTGCAAGAGTGCCTAGTGCAACTCATGCATCCATGAGACCATTTTGTGAAAAAAATTTGTGTTCACATCTTGATCATGAAATAAGGAATTCTAGGCCATTTTGAACTTGGTTGTGTCAAGTAGGAGTTTTGGAAGTCATTTGACAAAAGTTGCTCAAAAGATGAAAAAGTTATCAAGCAACTTTTATTGTAAATGTTGTCATTATGAACCAAATCATGGGTTTTATTGGTTACAATTCAAAAATTGGTGTATAACCATTGGAGATGGTGTAAAAACATGTAAATACCCTATCTCATTGACCAAGGGTTGATTAATGTGATTTGGGTGGTGGAAGCAATAAACATATCTCTGATTTCCTACATTTTTTCTAATTTTCTTGTTGTTGCAAAGCTTTGTATAGTAAAGCTTGAAACTAATGTTATTTCATTTTCATCTATTTGGTACTATTTTTATTGAGATTTATGTAAGGATTTTACCAAAAACAATCTGTAAAGCCTAGGTGTGAGGGTTTGAATCATAAAAATATACTTTAAGATCCATTACACTATTGCCAAATTCTATAAATCAGTAGGATGGAGGGAATTTGGATTTATTTTATGTTCCATAAGTTTGCAAGGAAAGGGGTATTAGTATTATAAGGCATTGAGGGGTGAATCAGTGCAATCACAAATGTGATACTTTTAACAACTATCTTCCACAATAACCAACATGCAAATAATATTATAATAATAAATCATAAAAAGTAAAACATTCACACACATACTTGTTTTGACTTGTTCCTTGACGGAAGAAACCCTTGTTAGAGGGAGAAAACCATGAGTGTGGATGATTCCCACAAAATTTCACTAGTGCACCATGAAATCTACCCTATTAGGAGAAATTACAATAAACCCTTCTGAGGTTATACCCGGTTAAGAGTATCTGTAGTTTGGTTAAGAACTACAACAGTCCCATTAATGGCTACCCTTTCAAGGGATTTCAAACTCCTTTTGAGAGTTCACCTTGTTAGAGGATTTACACTTCAAATCCTATTAAACATCTTGCTCACCCTATTAGGAGTGACCTTGTTAAAGGATTTAGCTTGCTAATTTGTTAGAATCAACAAGTGAAGATTGACCTAATATTAGCACTCAATGAATGATAGATCCAATATATTCCAGATCAATTATGCTACTCAAAGAACTTTACTGCCTATGTACTATCTTCAACAATCTTTTCCTATCACCACATACCATTGCAACATTGTCCAACAAATTCCTTAGCGATTTTCATAACCATTTATATACTTGTTCTAGGTCAGTGCTAGAACCCTAAAACATCTTACAAGTTGGCCCTCAAATCCAACTTAAACATATGAGAGAGTGTGCCAAAATCAAAATTCAACATCCTTGATGTTGGCTCAAAACATTAAATCTTGAAAACATGTCAGCCAGCCACTTACATTTGACCGCAACACCGATCTAACCAACTGTATCCATTGATTCACTATTCTTACTGCCAGTTCCACTTCAATCTTTAATAACACACTTAAATCTTCAAACCAACTAATGAGATCATAGATATATCTCAATATACCTATTTAGATAACTTATGTACGATCACACACCTTAACTCAATCTCTAACTCTAGATCCAGTTGACTTTGTCTTGCTTACTGTCTCCTTACCAATTGACTAGACACTTAGTGCATCTTCAATTTGATCCTTCGACATCATTGGTAAATCTGATCTCTTGACATAAATAGAGCATGTTTCTGTTAGGAATAAGGTGTCTCAACCTTGGATAATTTTTATTCTTATTATTTGTTTTGTAAAATGTATTTCTTGCAAATAATGCAATTAAGTGTGAGTGTACATGTCTAGTTGGCATGTTGATGTGTCACTCCACTTGATGTGTCGGCATCTTGAATTGTGTGTAAGGATATCATGGCTGAAATGGTTATGACAAATTCCTATGACACGTAAGAGCTATGTCTGGAAGATTCAATGATAGGTGAGGACTGTATACACCTAAAAATGGTCATCTAGACTATTAGCCCCTTTTGCTAAAAATCTTCAATTGCTTATTCTTGATCAAATCCTAGTTCTATCATTTATTCGATTATTTTCTATGGGCTAACCATTTTATCCTAAGTTTTTATTTATTTAAAAGGAATATTTCCTCCCCTTTTAATAAATAAAAGCCCCCACTTTTCCTCTTATCCTAAGTTTCACAAATAAAGCATTATTCTTATTTTATAAAAAGGGAAAAAGCACTTTTTGTTTGATATGGACACAAAATTCAACTCTTATTTTCCTATTGGAGGATACTTGTGCACATGGATTGCTCCTCTTTGATGCTCCACCCTTGATTAAATCTTTTGCATCTTAATCTCCATGGTCCATTCCTTTTCATTTCTTATAAAAGGAGAGCTCTCTTCTTCATTTTCATATCTTAAGTTTTTATGCTAATGTTATGCTGCAGGTTTTCTAGGTCATTTTGGAGCTTTTGAAGATTTGGAGCATTCTTGGCTTTTGCATCTACATGTTATCATAGTTTCATTTCTTGCATTGTCATGGCATTCATAGCTTCATACTTAGCTTAGTTTCCTTTATGCTTTAGATTAATTCATCTAGCTTAACTAGGAGGCTTGGTAATACTTGTTCTTTCATTTTCATAGTTTAGCTTGCATATTCATCTTAATCTAGCTTGCATTGCATTTCATTTGATTCTTGACGATATTGGCATTCTTGCCCTTGTCTTATTATTTCTAGAAGGCCTGCTTGGGGACACACTTGCTATTATTTCTAGAAGGCATTCTTGCCCAAAGAGATAGCCAATAACATTACTTTTTATTTCTAGAAGGCTTGCTTGGGGACACACCACCTCAAGGGATGACCTTAACTCCTGTGTTCCGGCAGAGTATAAATAGTGGGAGGTGAATTGAAAGACACCTCTCTTGGGAATTGAGTTTGATATCACTCTTGGCTAAGCCTCAAAGAAATTTATCCCTTTGAGAAGTGAAGGAGGAGATTTGGGTTATCGTCTCCCCCCAGCTGTGTGATTTTGGATTCTTCTCATCTACGGATTTGGGCCTCACATACCTTGCATATATCAAGGAATCCCTTTAGCAAAGCTATGTATATCCCTATAGATAGCTTGATAGGATGTTGTTGTGTTCTAAGTGCTTGCTAAAACATTTTCAAGAACATACACAAGTAGAATCTTTAAGGAGTAGAAATACTAAGTCACTATTCTTGTTCATGTGCAAGGTTGCTTTGCCCCTTGCTCATTGTTTGAAGACAATTGCTTGCTTGAACTCCTTGATTGTTGTCTTATGTGCTTGATCTATGATAAAAATCTGTTGATATGCAAACTTGGTCAAAACGCTTCAAAATTGAGATTTTTATGTTCATTGGTCATAGAGTTGTACGACCCTGCAAAAGTGTCACCCCACTTACTGGATCCTGTCACTTGGCTTAGGGAAAAGTGTCACCTCACTATAAACTATTACCTTGTTTGCCTAGAAAGTGTCACCCAGAACCTTTTTGCTGTCTTGTTGCTGTTGCAATCCGGAGCTGCTAAACTTGCATTTTAACCTATCGTAGAGTGTCTTTTTCTATTCTTACCTAAAGCTGGACTGTTATCTGCATGCTTAGACTTTTTCTAGACTGAAACAAATGAGCTAAAACTATTGGATTTGATCTTAATGAATGCTACTCTTGATCACTTGTCGCATCACAGGTTACCTCTCTAGCTACTTGCTTATTGAGCTTCTTGCTCGCTGCTCGGCTTTAGTCAATTGATTGATGTAAGTGCTTGAGCACTTTTGATGAGCCATCTCTCTATTGTTCTACTTTGACAAGTGATCTTTATTAGCTTTGCTTATCTCAAATCTGAGAAACTTTGTCTCATTCTATTAGTCAACCAACATCTCTTTTCATGCCGGTTACAACTTAGTCTCAATTTGAGCAAGAGAGTCATCCTTCGTTCAATTATACACAGTTACCTTCTCCAACTAGATGCTCATGAGTGCCCATTAGCAAAAATAGTTCTAGTTCTAACCAATCTGAGGATTCTAAGGCTACCCCATGGTACAAAGGAGGTTTCCTCTTTTCTGCATTCAAGACCCCCAAAAACACAGACAATGTCTCACTTACTTTGATTGAACAAGAAAAATTTCAACGATTGCAAGAACATTTTGAGCATAAAGATAACCAAGCGTGCTTAGATAAAGAACACAATCAACAAAGAATGGATGCTGCTAGGCACATGGCTTATAGAGGGACATTTCAAGAGCAACCTGAGACTAGTAATCATGAGCATAGACCTCTTTTTATCAATGGTAACAATGGCAACAAACACCACCAAGATCTACTCCAAGACCCACTTTTGGTATGCCTCCTTCACCTCCTAGGCCTCCTCCCTCTCAACATGAGGTAAAGGCTGATGATGAGATTTCTAGTGAGGATCTTATGAGATTTGAACAAGATGTGGTCTCCCAACGAATGATGCATAAGCTTTTAGAGCGTAATGGTGACCAATATTTTCAATATATGACTTCTAGAGGATACAAGCTTCCTCCCAACTATGATGTCAGACAAATTGTCCAACCAAGAGTACCAACTGAATTGGAAGTCCTTCAGGAAGAATTACGTCAGAAAAATCAATGCCTTACCCAAATGGAAATAGACAGAGAGCCTCCAAAGGTCTCTTTTGTAGAATCAATTTGTGCTCTTCCTTTTGATAGGAGTCTATACATGGTCCCGTTTCCTAGGGATATTGAGGTTCCCAAATATGACAAGTATGATGGAAATGGTGACCCCCATGACCATGTGCATCACTTTTATGCTCTTAGTATGGACTTCCTTCACGAAGACACATTTCTTCTACGATTATTCCCTCGAAGCTTAAGAGGCCAAGCTTTGGAATGGTTTGTGAAATTGACACCACCTCTTAATACTTTTGATGAGTTGGCTTAGCGATTTACCCAACATTATTCTTACAACATCCAACAACCTGTCACCATGATAGATCTCGGTAATCTAAGACAACATCAAGGTGAGCCATTTGCAACTTACTTACAATGTTGGAGGTAATTGTATTCTAGATATCCTCATCCGCTACCTGAAAGAGAAAAGATTGACATTTTCGTCAACACTCTTGTGCCTTAGCTATATTATGATTTAAGGAAACAACAGTTCTCTTCTTTCAATGACATGGTTGAAAGTGCATATCGAATATAGGATGTAGCTATAAGAAAAGGGGATATTGTTATTAATAAAGATGCTAAAGGCAATGACAAAGACAAGAACAAACCTTGGAATAAAAAGAGGTATGTTGTTAATGATGGGGTTGTTGATGCTCCTAAAGCTAAAGAGCTTTCTTTCAATCTCTCCAATGCTATTTATGCAGCAAAACAACAAGAAGCTACCAATGCTCACAGTGCTCCTAAACCTCAATATGCAGATAAGCCTACGAAGTCATTTCGAAAGCGAGTCTATACCAAGTTGGTAGAACCTTATGATGTGATCCTTAAGACTTTGGTTGATAATGGATATCTTCTGGGATCTGATAAATAGGCCTAATTGGTGGCAAGAGGATTCTTATTGTCATTATCACAGAAACAAGGGACATCCGACAGACAATTTTTTTAAGCTTAAGGATGATATTCAGGATCTTATTGAGAATGGCATAATCTCCACTGATGGCTTAACTAAAAATTCTGATCACACAGCTTTCAAAGATCCTCTACCTAAGCATGATAAGGGGGAAATCTCTCAAGCACATAAGAAGAATCATGATGCTAAGATCAATTACATGTATCCTTCTAATACGCCTGTGATCAACATGGTAGAGCCCATTGAGAGTGTTTTAATGATGAGGTCTCAAGAGGATAATAAAGCCAATCATGGTAAGCCAAAGTTGGTCTTGAAAACACATGGTAGTTCATCTTCCCGAAGTGAGACACTGAATGTTGTTACTAGGGGGCAAGCCAAGATTGTCCTTAAAACTACGCAAGATCCCAAGAAAGCTTTTCCTTCCAAACAAGCGGCTCCTTTAGCCACCCTTAGCTATGATCTTGTCCAACATTTGCAAAAGACACTAGCACGGATATCTATCCTTGAGTTGCTTTAGTTATCCCCTTCACATAGAGAGATTCTTGATGAGGCTCTACATACAACATGTGTACCCAATGACATTGATCCAGATCAATTTCAGGCTATGGTCAACCACATTTCATCTCCGCTATCTCTCTCCTTTTCTATAGAAGATGACATATCTATTGCTCACCCGCATAATCTAGCTTTACACATTGAAGTTCTAGTCTACAATACCCGAGTCCGCCAAGTCCTGATAGAAAATGGTGCAGGGTTAAATATTGTTTCTTTCAATGTCATACAACAATTGGGTTTGTTAGAATTTGTTGTGGATTCTAAGAAGAAGATTACTATAAAAGCTTACGATGAAGTGGAAAGATCTTCCAGAGGTCTTGTCACGCTGCCTATCTAAGTGGGCCCTGTCATGAAAGATATTAGCTTCCAAGTATTGGACATCCCACTCACATATAACATTCTTTTGGGTCATCCTTGGATCCATGACATGTAGGCTGTTCCTTCCACTTATCATCAGTGAGTCAAATTTTTGTACAATGGCACTGAAGTTGTGATTCTTGGAGACCATACTATTGCTATTAATGCTCTTGTTGCTGCTAAAAAATTTGTTCCTCACAATGAGCCTTCTGTTGATCCTAGTACGTCTCTAGTTGCTACTGAGAAAACACTTAAGATGATGAGCCTTAGTATGGGTGAATATAAGTTGGATTCCTTTGCTTCTATACCTATTTCTCCTAGGTCATATGGGAGACCTTCTGATCAGATGAAGGCTTCCACTTTTGCTATGATGATCTTTGATACTTTTGTTCCTTCATCCGTTCCTTTAGAAGCAGAAAGAGAAGAAAAATCTATTCAAGAGTGGATCTATAGAGAAGATGAGGGTAGATTTTCCCTCCTTGATAATTCCAGAAATACTCCCATGCTCAGTAATTTAGACACAGATATAGATGAGTCACCGCTACACACTATGACTCAAATGGGAGATGATCTTCCTTCTACTTCACTTCTTTAGGGAGAAGAATGTATATCTACTGATGATATAGCTGAGGCCTCTATGTCTAGAACCTATGTGCCTAAAGAATCATTGAACTATGATAGACAACGTCACAACATTGCACGACTGCTACAAAGAGGTGATCTCTCACATAATGACATGAGTATCTCTACTTCTCAGCATCTTAAGCCTCTTCCAGAAGATCCTCCCATGATAGGTATGGATGTTGATGTAGTTCATACCTCTTGTAACCCACCTGACATAGTTGATGAGTCTCGTGTTGGGTCTGATGAGTTTGTTCCCCATATTGCCTTAGTTGACTACGTTGGTCCTTCTATGACAACTCTAGATCTACCTACTTTTGGAGCTTACCCTATAGGCTTGACCTCTCTTGTCACCAAAGATGACATCCCTCACATAAATACTATTGAACCAGTCACTTCATTTCATCTCACATCAACACCTGTTACTTCTTCCACCAACGAACTAGCAACAAAAAAGATTGAATCAACAATCAAGTATCACAGTCATCACATCAAAAGAAAAGAGCAATGGTCAGATGGAGAAAACCACATTGTGGTGGTATCTGAACCTAAGAAAAGTAAAAATAAAAATCTGCTAAAAAATAATGATTCTCAAATAAAAGATGACAAGTTGATTCTCTACAAAAAAATGGTGCACTACTTCAAGCATGATCTCATATCTGTTACACTTCAGCCGATTCCTAGAGCTGAGAACAAAGTTGCTAATGCCTTGGTTACTTCGACATCCATCTTACAAATGAAAAAGCCTAAATTTCGCTTCAAGTTCCTGGTGGACGAATTACGCTATCCTACTCACAAATCTTACAATCCTACCATCTTTTCATATCTTCCACTTCATATTCCTCCTACAAATCCACCACACCTTTCTTCCCACCATCCCTTACACTTTTCCTTTGTCTCTGGTGACTTGTATAGGAAGGGTCTAGATGGAACTCTCCTTAAGTGTCTAGAAATAGAGGAGTCAGAAAAAGTGCTAGTTGAAATCCACAATGGCATATGTGGATCATATTCTAGCAATCCTCCACTAGCTCAGACATTGCTTAGGGTTTGTTATTATTGGTTGAACTGGTTGAGACCTCCTATCATCATAGTTGCAGCATTTGGGCCTGGGGCCTATCAGTTCTCTACATCAGAGGAAATAGATTCTTGATGCCCGTTTCTATTTGGGGCATTCTTTGTACATACTTTATGATCCTGAAAAAATTCCAAAAAAATTCATATATGATGCTGAAAAAATCCTAAAAAGCATAAAAAGTACTAAAAAAATGAGCATCCTAGTGAAAACCTAGCAATAGGTGCTTTGATGTCTCACCAAAAAAATCAAAAAAATTGAAAAAGTGCCTTGGTGAAAACCTAGAAACAAGCGCCTTGGTAGCAAAAATACAAAAAAATAATTAAAAAGTTCTGAAAAAATTGCAATAAATCTATCAAGTGGTGAAAACCTAGAAACATGCATTGCTTGAGACCCTCTACACCTATGTCTATCAATCTTGCGTGGCGCTCATTCGCTCCACTTCTCACTTTGCCTCTCCTAGCCTGGAATTGACTCTTGTCTTAGTCTAGGGGGCATACATTGTTTTAAGCTTATCTTGGGTCTCTTTGTGCATCTGGGTTTCTTAGGCACCTCGTAAATGGTGTTTTTCAACACCACCCCAACTATGTTTTTCAACACTACCCTAGCGTCGAGTGTTTCTCAACACTTATCAGATGTCCTACCCACAGTCTAGATGATGCGATATTTCTCACCGGCAAATGCGATACTCAAAGTTTGACTCTCTGACCTACACACACGCACTTGACTCGCTGAGATTTGTTTGACTTTATTTCTTTGTGTGTTGTTTGTGATGATTTCTTTGCTGAGTGTTCTCCCCCTATGATCATTTTCGATGATGCATAGCTAGAAAACTGAGGGAATGAGAACATGTTTTATTTGCTTTCTGCCTGTGGGTATATTTTGTTGATCCTTACTGTCATTAGCATTTATGTTGGTCCTACTTGACACTAGGGATTGATAAGGTATTATCGTTGACTGTTTTGCAAGTGCATGCTTCTAGTTATCCTGACTTTCATGTGTCTTGATACAAGCATAATCTCACCATATCAAAATTTAGGTGATCTCATTGCACTAGTCAGCTTGACCTACATGTCTCTGATGCCTAGGTGAGATTTCCACATTTCTATCTGATATAGATATATTCATATTCACATAGTTATGCTAGTGTGTATTGTATGATCTTGCGACGCTACCAATAACGTTCCATGATGAATATTAGATGTCTATTGGCTTTGTAACCTTGGAAGTAAACCACTTTTCATGTAGCTTGCATTCTTAAGTTCATGTTAGTTTAGTTTTGCATCTTTCATATGGAGAGAGCTCTCCTTAAATCTTTCATGGACTTGTTAATCAACTGTGTTCACCTTTCGCTTCTTCCCGATCATGTCTTTGACTTCTAGTCTTTCATATCCCATCATTTTCCTTTCATTTCAGGATCAAAACTAAAATCCGAGTTCACCTTGATCATCCAAATCACCTTTTCCCCCTCTTTCACGCAGTTGGCTGACCTTTTGAGGCCTGATCCTTCAATCTTCACTGGGGCATTCTTCACCTCTTCATCCCCATCTCTTTCAACTTCTAGTCTTTCATTCACTTTCAAATCCCAAGTTCAAATTCTTCCCCTCCATGGTGTTTTCGGGTTGAGGGACCGCTTGGTTCGTGCCTCGGGTCCCATGTGTGGGGCATACCTTCACTACTTGATGGTTGTTCTATTATTTCATCTTCGATTATGATTTCTAGTGATTTGATCATGTCTCTCTTGCTTCTTATTTCCCTCTACTTGATTTCGCTTTCGATCCCAAGGGGGCAAACACATCATATCTTATTGGCTATCTCTTTCTTAAGTGTTTAGTACTATCGCTACCAGGCTGATCATGCAGGATTTGCTATCTCTCTGCACTTCATTCTTTGGAGTTAGATCGCTATCTCTTGCCTTCTTGGCTGATCTATTCTTTGATGTAATGTGTTCCCAGATCGATCACACATTAGTCAAAGAGGGGCAAATGTATACACCTAAAAATGGTCATCTAGACTATTAGCCTCTTTTGCTAAAAATCTTCAATTGCTTATTCTTGATCAAATCCTAGTTCTATCATTTATTCGATTATTTTCTATGGGCTAACCATTTTATCCTAAGTATTTATTTATTTAAAAGGAATAATTCCTCCCATTTTAATAAATAAAAGCTCCCACTTTTCCTCTTATCCTAAGTTTCACAAATAAAGCATTATTCTTATTTTATAAAAAGGGAAAAAGAACTTTTTGTCTCGTATGGACACAAAAGTCAACTCTTATTTTCCTATTGGAGGATACTTGTGCACATGGATTTCTCCTCTTTGATGCTCCACCCTTGATTAAATCTTTTGCCTCTTAATCTCCATGGTCCATTCCTTTTCATTTCTTATAAAAGGAGAGCTCTCTTCTTCATTTTCATATCTTAGGTTTTTATGCTAATGTTATGCTGCAGGTTTTCTAGGTCATTTTGGAGCTTTTGAAGATTTGGAGCATTATTGGCTTTTACATCTACATGTTATCATAGTTTCATTTCTTGCATTGTCATGGCATTCATAGCTTCATACTTAGCTTAGTTTCCTTTATGCTTTAGATTAATTCATCTAGCTTAACTAGGAGGCTTGGTAATACTTGTTCTTTCATTTCCATAGTTTAGCTTGCATATTCATCTTAATCTAGCTTGCATTGCATTTCATTTGATTCTTGAGGATATTGGCATTCTTGCCCTTGTCTTCATTTGAATCTCCCATTGCATGGTTTACTAGCAAGGTTATTGGCTTAATAGCTCTAGTTGAGAGCATTCTTAAAAACCCTTGCACTGCATGCCTAGGGAGCTATGGATCAATTTTTGAGACCTCATTCTTGAGTGTTCTTGAATGTAATGATTCATAGAAGTGTGACACAATGTTAGCACACAAAGACATGTGGCAATTGATAAAATTGAGTACTGTACACTCTTCCCCAATCATGGGGTTCGGGTTCCATGTTGCCCTAAAAAAGGAAGTGCATGATATAAGCATTTTTTAGGGTTGCGAAAAGAGGAGAAGTTAGTGTATTGTTGGAACATTTTATGCTACCACGATTTTTCTTCAAGAGTTAGAAAATCTTCTGAAAGAACTTGCATTGCAAGTGTATTGTAAATTGTAATAGTTTTGATTAATACATTGTGTAGGTTTTGGAGTGCTGGGGTTTTTACCGAAAGGTTTCCCCAAGGTAAATCATTTTGTCATTCTCTATTTTCTATATGCATGGTATATGGCTGCAATATCATTGTTAAAGTAGTTAACAAATCTAAAATTGTAAGGATTTAAAAGAATTTGCACAATACTTTCCTTTAGAGATTAGTGTAGGAAGTTGTTTCCGCACCTGAGTTTCCTTACAGTTTTCAATAATGACAACATCACAACACACTTGTGTGACCAAAACACATATTGCCTTCATCAAAATGTCAACAATCAGCCCCTTTGGCATTGATGGCAACATAGAGAAAAATTGACTATGTGTAAAAAAAAACTATACATAACACATAACTCCCCCTATCAAATTACTACTACTCACTATTCTTCCCCTTTTAAAATAATGACAAAGGTGTTACAAGATATACAAAAAGAAAAAAATTATTTATCAAGAGTAGCATAACCTATTACATTCTACTGAAAATATCATTGAAATTAGTCTTCAATATTTTTCACTCACTAACCCATGACTTGTGCAGATTTTCCATTATAAGTATTTGTCCATGAAGTAAAAATGTTGAGTCCTCTAATTCTTTAACTGAGTTCAATTAGGCAAGGTGGTAAAGCTTTCTCAGCTTCCTTCAAACCTTGTTGTAGAATGTCTAATTTAGGGATCAAAATGCTTTGTAATTCCATCAAGTTTGCAAGTCTCTTATTCTGTTCATCCTTGTATTTATTCAACTTCCAATGTATCTTCCCTACTTCAACTCCAAAAGATGTAATCATATGAATGGGATCATAATTTTGTAACAAGACATTCAATTCTTTTTGAGCTTCACCCTTTTTCTTCTTAAGATCTTGCATGAAATGAGAAAATTCACAAACAATCTTTAGTGTATTATCTCCTTCAATTAATGCTTCCTTGATCTGGTTCACAACCAGTGTAAGAGTGTTCTTTTCTTTGGAAATGGATTGTGACAATTTCTTCGATCTCTTCTTTTCATAGACCTTCCATGATCTTTCAGTTGATGCATCCTCTTGATTTTTAATCTCTTCACTAGTAGCAATAATTAACTATCCTAGATGGTCAATCAGAGTAGCCTTCTCATCATACACTACATTTGGCACTAGATCAAAAAATATGTCTCAAGCTTTCACTATGATTTTTCCCTCTTTTGCCATCTTTTCCTTCTTGACCTTGGACTTGATCACCATTGCAAAATTGATCATGTCCTCTGGGCTCATTGTGCTTAAGTCTATTTTCCCCTTGACTGATAATTCATCCTCATCAACACTCATCTTTGACAGTGAGGAAGGTGTTTCATTTTCTTTTTCTTTCTCTAAAATTACTTCCTCTTATTTTATTTGAACATCATTATAATCTGTATCCTTTGTTTCTTCTTGATCTTCCCTTTGATCATCTATAGGAATATTTTCTTGTTTACTATCATTCACAGATTTACCGGTAACCAAGTTTACTATTTCATCTTCTTTTTTCTCTTCAGGTATATCCTGATGCTCTTTAGATTCCTATTGTTCTTGTGTTTCTATGGGCTTGTGATGTATTTCCATAATAGGAATGTCACCAACAATGTTCATCTCATCTCTAAGCTCCTCAAGTGTGACCTTCACACTATCAATAGTAAAACCCTCATCTATTTGAGTAAGCACTGGATCATCTTCATGTTCTTTTACTAGTTTCTCTTCATGTTCTTCATCCTTTTCATCTTGAAGCATACTAAAATGTTTCATTAGAATCTCCCCAGTTTCATCTTGTACACCAAGAGATTCACCACATAGAAATATTGTGAGTCTCTTCTTTGTCTTGAATAATGGTCTTGTCTCTACAAGTACCTTTTTTACTTCTTCTTGAGACATCTCTAATTGCAATTTCATTAACACATTCTCGATTAATTCCTTATCCTATTTAATGGAATCATGCCATCTAGCATCAAGTTTTTTATACAAGGAAGAGGGAATCTATCCTTGTAACTCCATCAAAGTTTTACTAAACTTTTTCATACTTAAAACTACAACATCTTCAATTAATTCTTGATCCTCTTTACCAAACTTATCATAATACTTGTTCACTCCAACAAGTATACACCACTTACTTACTTCATTCATAATCCAATCAATAGAAACAAACAATTTGAAATCTAACTAAGGCTTAGCTGCCTTAGTGGTGGGGGAATGTACCACCTTAGATTTCTTATCTTTATCTTTGATCTCTTTTTTCTCCTTCTCCGATTCAGTTTCCCCACTTTCATTACCAATGGCAACTTTATATTTGTTTTCTTTCTTCGTGTTTCTTTTTCCTCCAGCAACTTGAGGTTTGGCTACTTCTTTCACCGGTGCAATAGGCTTGGCAACCTTGGTTGATTTCTTTGTATGAGTTCTCATCAGACCTATTGACATATCTTATTTCTCTTTTTTCACTATAGCACTTCTTGTTTTCCTGTCAGTTGGGTAACTATTGGTTGCACCCGCTACTTCAACATCATCATCCTTCTTAGCACCTAATGTGTCAGCTTGTTCTGTAGCATGCTTAGCACTATCTTTTTTAATTTCTTCCTTTGTAAAACCTTTCTAGATCATAAATTGGTCCACTTCTTTTCTCACTTTCTTCTCAATAACTGGTTTCATCAATTTATTGTGTACTTCTAGTGACTTTTCTTAAAATATCCCAAACCTTGGAGTCTTAGGATCTACCAATTGAGATAACATATTTTCTGCATATATTGTCAAAATATCTCCTGCTACTTAATATCCCATAGGCATCACCCATGATGTCCTTGGCTCAACTGCTTCCATCTGACAAGTATCAATATCAACCAAAAAAAAAATTATATCCTTGTATTTTTCTATAATCTCTAAAGGTATCCTTTCCTTCTCATGCATACTCTTCTTAAATTCCTTGAAATAACCCCAGATCTTACTAGTAAATTCACTTCCCAAGATTCTAATCATGTTATTTATCTAAATAAAAATTAGAGTACCTACTGTCCATGCTACATTACCGATAATGGGAAACATGTTTTGAAAATAGAAGAATAGGAACATGATCACCTGACCATACTTGAATTTATGTCTCTTATCCTTCTTGATCTTCAACAAATTTAACATAAGTTGTTTTCTCATTTCCTCAGCTAGATCATAGTCAACATTCTTTTTAATCATTTTGTATGTTGTATGAATAACACCACCGGGTATGCTATTCGACTAACTGGAATGGTAGACCTTGTAGCCAGTAACCATTGATGCATATTTCACCTCTCCATCTATGATGTCATTCATAGTCATCGCATGACCATCCCACTTGGATTTATTTAGACTGATTACGTCTTGTTTGGGTATGGTATGGAGAATGGCCATTGCACCGATTGAACATAGACTAGTTACAAAATGAATTGCCTCTCTTGTAATCTTATGTGGTTGGTCAAGCCACGTGAATTGAACATGGATACTTATTTAAACATATCTAATTTGATCCTCTTCAAAATCATCAAGATAACTAATTGTATGATGAAAACCTTTGTCTGCAATGCATTTATGTTCATCTTTCAGCACTAACATATCATCACACAACTTATTGTACTATTCATAGATTACTCCTAAACCTAGATCTTCCAACTTTCAATGTATGTATGGTCTAACATCCTCAATATGTAGAACACCATAGGGAACACTGGTTAGGGCACCCACTATGTCATTTTTTATCAATTTAAATGGATGTGTTTTGAAATCTGGTCCAATTCTCTTAGTTATATCAATTAAATTGGGAGTAGCCATCTTATATTTCAATAAAAAATGTAGACAATAGATAAATACCTCAATTTTTTTGCAACTAGGGTTCTTGCCGAAGGTACAAAAATAACCACAACACCCAATTAGTTTTCTCTTACAAATCACCACAAACAATCTCTCTTTATTGCTTGGATCTCATATTTCTCTCTACGACTCTCAAAATGTGCAAGGTGAATAGTGAAATCCAAAATAGCCTTTTTATCTACCTTAGCACACATGCATTAGATGCACTCACTGATAGGACATACCTTTTAACTAATTGACCCAAAAGCTCATTATTGATGATCAAAAAATCATGCAATCCAATAAAACTTTACAATATTCTCCAAAAGACTTTATTGCATATTAAAATGCTGATAGATATTATCGCACGCCTATAGAGGGGGTCCAAAGATGGATTCAACAATATTTTCTCCCCCTAAGAAACATGAAGGCTTAGTTTGATGAAGAATTCTCCAAACTCGATGGAGATGTGGATTCCTCTGATGGATTACTATCTTCCTTCTTCTTCCAAGTCTTGGTCATCTCTTTCCTTTTGTCTTGTACATTCACAATCTGCTTTACTTTTTGATTTCTCTACTTGTTTACCGATTAGTTCCTTGACCTCCAGTCCCTTTCTAAATGTCCAATATTGTGACAATGAAAACATGCCATACAAGATGACCTCCTTGGTCCATCATTACCTCTTCTAGTCCTTATTTTTCAATTCATAGCCATGTGTCCATAATTACCACATATTGATACTACAGATTGAGCATGTGACATTGAATTGCTTCTCCCTTTGGTAAGGTGTTTTCTGGTTCATAGGTAACCATTGATCATTGACTCTTGACCTGCACTCATCAACTTTTTGACCATATTTGTTGTAATTGTAACAATGACCATCAAAGCTACTAGATCTACTACTAGATATAGATCTACAATCATGAGTAGTATGACCATACTTATTATAGTTATAACAATATCCATCAAAAGTGATAGATCTATTTGTAGACCTACTTCTACAAACATTTGTAGTATGACCACTTTATGACAATTGAAACATATAGGCTTGTAATCTTTCTTACCATAATTCCTTTGTGTTACCTTTGGTGAAGAATTTCCTTCTTTCTTGATCTCTTTAGTCTTGGAAGATTCACCAACTTCAAAATTAGTTTGACTGGTTGTCTCCTTGCTTCTTCTCTAATTTCGAAGTTGCTCATCAAGTTTTGCATAACTTTCATTGTATTTATTTAGCAGATCATTTTCATTCTTCAGTTCTCCTTTCACTTTCTAATTCTCATTTCTCGGACTCTCATTTTCTCTTCCCAAGTTCACATTGCTCATCATCACATTGTTGATCTCTCCTCTTAGGGATTCCAGTTCCTCTTTAGTCTCATGAAGATGTACATGCAAGGTTCCTACCTCTTTCTCAAACTTGAAGAGTTCATATTCCTTATCCTTCAAGGCTTGGTCCTTAGCTTTTAGAGCATCTTCAACATTTCTCCTTGCTTCCATCTCTTCACACATTCTAATCGATTGGGCTTCAATATCTCTTTTAAGATTCTTCTTGTCTTTGTGCAACTTTTCATTCTCCTTACCGATGGCTTCTAGGGCTACTTCAAATTCCTTATATCCACTTTGTCTAGAAAATTTCTCAATGTAGTCTTGAGTCTTATTTAGTTATTCAACAAGATCTTTTTTCTTGGCCAGTGACTACTCCAATTGATCTTTCAATTCTTTAATAACCCTTTCAGCTTCATCAAGTTGTCTTGTATCTAAAGCCCTCCATATTTTCCTTAAGGATCTTCCCCACATTGTTAAGATTCTCCAAGGGTACAAGGCTCTGATACCAATTGTTAGTATTATAAGGAACTAAGATGGGAGGGGGTAATGAATCAGTGAAAAGAAAAATATGATACTTTTAATAATTATCTTCCACAATAACCAACATGCAAATAGTATTATAACAATAAAGCATAACAAGTAAAACATTCACACACATAGAACACTTGAAAAAAGATTTTTCTCATGGAAACCCTTGTTAGAGGGAGAAAACCACATGTGGGGATGATGCCCACAAAATTTCACTAATGCACCATGAAATATTTGATGTTAAGAGAAATTATAATCAACCCTTTTGAGGTTATACCCGATTAAGAATATCAGTAGCTCGGTTAAGAACTACAACAGTCTTGCTAAAGACTGCCTTGTCAAGAGATTTCAAACTCCTTCTGAGAGTTCACCTTGTTAGAGGATTTACACTTCAAATGATGTTAAAGATCTTTCTCACCCTATTAGGAGTGACCCTATTAAAGGATTTAGCTTTCTAATATGTTAGAATCAACAAGTAAAGAATGACCTGATATTTGCACTCAATGCATGATAGATCCAATATATTCCTGATCAATTGCACTTCTTAAAAAACTTTAATGCCTCTATATTGTCTTAAAAAATATACGTCTATCACCTCATACACTCGCAATATCTTTCAACAACTTAGCAATTTTCATAACCATTTATATACATGTTCTAGGTCGGTGCTAGAACCCTAAAATGTCTTACAAGTCAACCCTCAAATCCAACTTAAACATATGAGTGAGAACACCAAAATTAAAAGTCAACATTCTTGATGTTGGCTCAAAACATTAAATCTCAAAAACATGTTGGCCAACCACTTACAATTGACCACAACACTGATCTAACCAACTGTATGCACTAGTTCACTGTTCTTACTACCAGTTCCACTTCAATCTTTAATAACTCATTCAAATATTGAAACCAATAGATATAGCTCAATATACCTCTGTAGATCACTTCTTTACGATTGCACACCTTAAATCAATCTCTAACTCAAGATCTAGTTGACTTTGTCTTGCTTACTGTTTCCTTACCGATTGACTAAACACTTAGTGCATCTTCAATTTGATCCTTTAGTACCATTGATAAATTTGATCTCTTGACATAAATAAAGCATGTTTATAGAAATAAAAACATCACAATGCACTCATCTGATCAAAACATATATTTCCTTCATCAAAATGTCAACAAGGGGAGTGTACTAGAGGTCATTTTGGTGATGCCCTAGCCTAATATCTTTATGTATTAGGCTTGTTTTGCATAGGTAGACTAGGGGTATGTTGATGACAGTTACAAGTGTTTGAAATTGTGGATTAAGACCATATGTGACATGTATATGACTCAGGGATGAATTTTGGGAGTTTGGAGGAAGGATATCATATAGTTGTTTTGTAAAAGTGGCCTTATTAGGCCTAGTTTCAGATTTCTAGTCAATTAATGAGGGCTATGATCCAAAGTAACCCCATCCTCAAATCAAATATGTTCTAAAAAAAACCAAAAGGGTATCTCAATTTTTTTTTGTTAAACCTAATAATTCTGCACAATAATTTATGCTGAGATAAGCCTATTTGGAGGGCTACTAGGATTTAAGACTAGGTCTAGGAAGTGAGAATCCACCATTAAAAAGTTTGAAACTTACATTAGCTATTTGAAAACACTCAAAGTTGTAAAATATGGTATCAATGAAGTCTTAACCACCCCTTATTTTCATCAACTGGTATCAAAGCATAGGTCTAATCAGTGGAAACTGAAGAATTGGTTGTTTTATTAAAGATAGAACAAGATGCCTCCAAAGGGAAGTGTAGCCCTTGCTAGGGAAGTAAGATTGATGAAGGAGTCTCAGGAAACTCTTTTTTCCAGACTCAAGTAGCACATGAAACAAAACAAATAAGTAAGGTCTCTAAAGAGGAGAGTGACCATGAGGAAGGGGAAGAGGGTGAAAATGAAAATGTTACAAGAGGATCCCATGAGGAAGAGATGGATCTTGAAGATGTGAGGATGGAAAGGCTCATGAAAGAAAAAAAAAATGATCACAAGACCAAAGTGGACTTACCCATGTATGGAGGAAGGTTGGATGGTGAGGAACTTCTAGATTGGATAGGAGCATTGGATAATCACTTTGAGTGTGAGGATGTACAAGAGGATTAGAAGGTGAAGGTGGAAAAATCAAAGTTGAAGGAACATGCTCTGCTCTGGTGGATTTTACAAAGACTGAAAGGAGGATAAACAGGAAGCCTAAGATAATATCTTGGGATAGGATGGTAGAAAAACTAAGGGAGAAGTTCCTAACAAGTGATTACAACATCTAATTGTACAAAAGGATGCAAAATCTAAAGAAAAAGGACATTGATGTGCAATCATACACAAAAGAATTATACAAGTTCATGAGTATAAAGACAAAACACAAAGAAGAGGATGAATAAATGGTTGAAAGGTATCTCAATGAATTGAGGTATAACATCCAAGATGAACTAAGTCTAACCACACCAAGAACGGTGGAAGAATGTTACAAGTTAGTAATCAAGGCTAAGGAGAAGATCAAAAGAAGACAAGAGTAGAAAGGTAGATGTAGAGGAAGAAAATTTAGAGGAAGATACAATTTTGGAGGAAGCCAATAGTCACAAAGATAAAAAGAAGAGACAAGAATCCATAATGAACAAGGTGGTAAATCAAGAGGAAATTTCATATAGGAAACACTACATATTGCTCAAATAGTGAGATTTTTCAGAAAATTTATGTATGAACATATAGGAAACATTAAACCCATGCGAAAAAGGGACCAAGATATTTTCATGAACAATTAAATTATTTCAATTTCCAGTTCTTACCATGGAAAATGTATGTTGGATGAGATATTTGACATTTATATTTGAATAGGATGTTCTATAAGTTCATGTTTATTTTGACTTTTCAAGGGAGCTATTAGTCAGATAAGAAAGAGATAATAGGTAGTTGTTCTTTCTACTATTGTAGCAAAGTATATGAATTTTACACATGCTTATAAAGAATAAATGCATCTATAAAGATTGTGTTCCAATATTAGTTTTAAACATGGGATGTTAAGGATTAATTGTGATAATTAGAGCATCAATAGTTTGAGAAAGAATGTTATTTTTCTTTCTAAAACAAAACATATTGATTTATAGTTTATTTTTTAGGATCAATGAATGATGGAAATTTACATATTTAGAAGGTTGACACTTTAAGAATATTTTATTATTATCTCACTAAACCAAACAACATTTTTTTTACTTGGTGTAGGTAAATTATGTTATTTTCGCCCCGAGTTATTCTTTTTATTCTATGCAATTTATACAAGTGGGAGATTGTATTTGAGTAGATGTTGTTAATATACTATGTACAAAATTAATTTTTGTAATTATTTTGTATTTAATGGGGTTGTGTATGAATATTGATGTTCCATTATAATGTAGCACTCTAAGCTATATGTCATTTGATGTGCATCACTTTGGATTATATGAAAATAATAAAAATCTTACCATATGTGAACTTTGACACTTTATTACACATAACAAAAGTTTGGTAATAAATTTGTTATTCTTAGTTTGTGTAAGAGCATGCATGACACTGTAGGATGAACAAGAGCATTTATAAAACCATAAGAGGAGTTACATTCTAGTCTTAGAGGGTTTCACATATGTGAACAACATTGGAACTTTTACCATTGATTTGGGTACCCATTTTGATCCATAGATTTAGTGCATTATGATTTAAACATTTGAATAATATTACTATAATTAATCTATAATAACTTATCTAATATTATGTAATAAAAATATAATCTATAAATATCATTCATGACATAATGTGATGGTTAAATTGTGACATTGTTATTGTAACCACTAAGATTCAAACCACAATTGAGCCTTTGTAATGCAAAATATTGTTCTCTTATTGATCTAATATTGTGTGAGCATGAGTTTAAAGGTTCATGTTAATGATGTTGGTTTTCATGCCAAGTGACTTGTGCTCCAAGACCTATTAAATTGGTGTGCTCGTATCCTTTGTGCCCCCGCTAAACTTTTTACTTGTGGGTTTGGATAATTCATGTTGATGATGTGTTTCCATGTCACACATGGGGTCCCCTATTTATGGCCTCACTTGACTTAGAACATGATAAAAAATCTTGAGGCATCAAACAAAAAATATTTATATATTATCTATAAATAATAATTAATTTATAATTATATAATCTCTCTCTCTCTCTCTCTCTCATTATGTATAAAACTCGTATAATCATAATTGCTAATGACTAATTGCATTTAGTATATTTTATGACAAGTTTCAATTATAATATATTTTTACCTTATTAGATTTATTTATATTCAAATCTCTAATGCTCTCCTTATCATAACTAAATTATACATTTTAATTGTGACTGTTAAACATTCTAAAATGTCAATTTGTTAAATAAATTTTAAATGTATTATTTAACTAGAAAATATGTGTCATCCTATAAACCTATTTATCAAATGGTCCACAAAAACTTTAATAGAGTACCGAGTTCAATCTAATTAGACCATCAACATCCTTATGAAGAAAAATGCATTTTAAGTTAAACATTTGCACTTCCTAAAGGAAGATCTTCTATTTGAATCAAAATTTTAGTTAAAACAAAATGTTCTAGAGGTTGAATACATGTACATGTGAGTTGATAGAGAAGTATGATAAGTTTGTTGTCTGGAAAAAATAAATTATTAGATCAAATCATTATATTGTATGTGTTATAGTGTCAAATCATTAAAATGTCAATTTAATTTAAGAGTATGATAACAATACATTTGTGTTACAACTCTTAATTAAGCTGATAGGATTCTCTTGGGAGGAAGCTCACTAGTACAAAAATAGCAATATGTGACTAAATAAAATACTAAAAATTGCATATAAATGACTAAACTTAGTCACATGACTATTACTAGTTTATTGTCGGTCATTTATTTAGTCACGTGATTTGGTCATTTATTTAGTCATTGATTTAGTCATGGTAATGATTTATTTAGTTATATATCTAGTCATTTATTTAGTCATATATTTAGTCATTATTTAATCATTGCTTTAGTCATACATTTAGTCATATATTTAGTCCAATTAATTTAATCATATTAGAGCATGATGGAATCAAACCACCATCCTCCTACTTGTAAAGCATGTGCTCTTCCATTGAGCTAGTAGCCTCTAAAGAATAACCATACCATGTATACTAGTACTTTACATTAAACATGATTTCAAGTTTATCCATCTATAGTTCAAGGGAAGCAAAGCCTAAGGGAAGAATGACTATAGATACTCTAAACTCAATGGTGAATTTATTCAATGTGTAATACAAGGATGAAGTGAATGATGGCATTAGAAAATCCATTACATGTGGCTTGCTCCCCTTATTAAAATAAGGTTGTGGCACAAAAAAAGCAAGACCAAGTGATTTATGAAATCAAGGGAGACAAAACTAATACTAACAATTTTGGATAGAAATTATGATCCCTTATGAAACATTAGGACCACTTAGAACCCATTAGTGTGTCCTACGATGGTTAATGTGCTCTAAGGGATCTCAATGGGTTCTAAGGGGTCCCAATGGGTCCTAAGGTTCCCAATGGGTCCTAATGTGTCCTAATGTGTCCTAAGGGGTCCTAATGGGTCTTAAGGGGTGCTAGGACCACTTAGGACCCATTACAAGCCCTTAGGAGACATTAGGACCCATTAGGACACTTTAAACCCATTAGTGTAACATGTGACATTTAATGTGTTCTAAGGGGTAGTAAGGGGTCCTAATGGGTACTAATGTATCCTAATATTTCCTAAGGGGTCCTAATGGGTAGTGAGGGGTCCTAGGACCACTCAGAACCCATTATGACCCCTTATGACACATTAGGACCACTTAGAACAAATTAGGACCCGATTAGGACCTCTTAGGATCATAAGGGGTACTAAAGGGTCCTAATGCATATTAAGGTGTCCTAATGTGTATTAAGAGGTCATTAATGGTCCTAGGATATATAATGGGTGCTAAGGGGTCCTAGAATACATTATGAGCCCTAGGATATATTGATGTTTTCTAAGGGGCATTAAGGGGTCTTGGGATACATTAATGGGTTCTAAGGGTCATAGTTGTCATAAGGAGTACCAAGGGGTCCTAAGATACATAATGGGTTGTAAGGGGTTTCAGATGCATAATAGGTTATAACGGATGGTAATTAGGAATATAGGTATAAATATACCTATTTTCAACTATATAGACCCTCTAGAGCCTCTAGGATATAAACTTCTTATCTTAAGATCTAAAGGTTGGTTTAATGGCTTATGTTCTAAATGTTATTTGTTTATTTTGTGTATGATTGACATATATAGGATTTTTATTCTAGGTGTTAAGTTTCTTTAGGATTTATATTGTAAGTTATTGGTTTACAATCTCTATATTGAAATTTATTCGTTTAGGCTTTATTGTGAGTTATTTGTTTAGGGTTTCTACTGTGAGTTATTTGTTTAGGGTTACGATTGAAAGTTACTAGTTTAAGGTTTGTATTTTAGATTGCTATTTTTTTAGTATGGTGTTTCATCGTGTAATGTACATACATGCAGTTTTTACATTTTTAGGATAAAACATAATAAAAATTACATCTAGATGTATTGAATACATGGAAAAACTAAATACAAATATAAAACATATTTTTTATTACATTTATACAATAAAATTAAATAGATTTAACATATAAACTCATTTTTCATAATTTAAAAAATAACAAATACTACTACAAATCAACAAACACTACTAAAAACAACAATAAAAATGGAAAACACCAAAGAAAGGGCCTACCTAGAGGCATTTTTAGTCAAAATAAAAATGGGGTAGAGCTCTGAATCGGGGAGGCATTTGTAAAAAAAGACCTCCCGATAGTTAAAAAAACTTGAATAAATTTTTTAAATGGGACCTCATTTCAAGACGCGGTCCTATTCCATACGTCACCTCATTTTGAAATGGGGTGATGTATGGAATGAGACCCCATTTTGGAACATGGTCCCATTTCATGGAGGATGACTTAGGGTCTCGTACCTCATGAGGTCTTGATTTGAATTTTGGCTCAAGATCGCGAAGAAAAACGTGACCCCATTTTTTCGAAGAGGTACCCCATTTCATAAACTCCTTTTTCCCAAAATTGACTAAGTATAAAATTTCCACGATGAGTGGACTCATCTTCTTTATTTTACCCTAATATTGCAAAAAAAAAATAGATTGGAAGGTGACGATCCAATTGAAACACAATTTTGTCAGGGATTACAAAACATGCACAATGAAGAACCAACAAAGTATGATTGGAAGTTGTTAACGACTCACACAAACAAGCAACTAACATCAATTGAACATGACAAGTTTGACCATTCAATACATATGTTTGCTACAAATGAACTAGTATCATTCCACAATAAAAAAAAGTCTAGAACAACTAAACATACCTTTTGCACTCTGTGTTGCACTCAATATACAATCTAGATTTGTAGAAGTTGATAACAATGACCAAATTTCCAAGAAGTCTTATTATGTAGTGTATAGTCATAAAAATTTAGCACCCTCAATTAGATGCATTAGGACCTATTAGGCCCCATTTTGGTGATTTCAAGGTTTGAATTCCTATTAGGCTTGATCTTAGCAAGTTCTCTTTTTTCCTCTTGCTCTTATTCTCTCTCTCTAAGCTCCCCCTAAAATTTGAGCCCATTCTCCATAGGACATGTCACCAATGGTGATGTGTCCTTGGGTTTTGGGGCCCAAACTTTCCCCGGGGCCCAATGTCGGGGTCCTATTTTGAGATTTTTATTTTTCATAAGCTTGGACCAAATTTGAATCATGAAATGACAGAGTTAGTATAAGAAATCCTTATCACTCCTCATTTTGACATACATTCATGATCTACAACTTTGGCAACCAAGCTATGAATATTTCAAGCAAGCAAGAGCAATTAGAATCAAGATTTGAAGGCAAACATTCCAAGCTCTAGATCTCCAAGTCTCCAATTCTTAAAGATCATTCAAATCCAAGACAATATTCTCCATTTGATGCAAGTTTCTGTACCATGATGGTCAAGTAGATAAATTCTAAAATCAAGCAAAAAGATTAATTCATTCATCCACCTTCTCTCTCCTCTTTGCAAGTGATCATCAAGCATATCTACATTCAAGATCTAGGAGTGACAATCATATATCTATGCATTTTTTAATGCATCCTTGATTCTACATTACATTCCAAGGTCAAATCTTTGGATTTTAAGCCCTTTCAAACATCTTCATAGGTATGAGAGATTTCTACATCTGTCCATGAGGGTTTATGCAAGGTGAATGTATTATTTTCCTTTCTATTTACTTTCCTTTATGGAAATTTATTTCATTTGGGTATATGCACAAAGATGGGAGACCAAAAAGGTGCCACTTTGCTTTTTGGTCCCACATCGACCATAGTGCGTACGCACTAAAGCGTGTGCACCCTATAGGGCACACACTCTTTGTAAAACACTAAAAATTGTTTTCACAAAGCGCGTGCAACCTATAGCATGCACGTGCTTTGTAAAAACACTATTTAGTGTTTTTTGCGGTTGGGAAAGCTCATTTTTCTTTCCACAAACTTGCATTTGCAACAAAGAAAGCCTTCCCAAGCGCGTACAGAGTATTGTTTGGGCTTGTTGAATCCATATTTTTCATTCATTCATCCATCAATTTGTATACAAAATGACTCCACGACCTCGTCAAGCTCAATTTGAAAGAAGAGGTAAGTGATTTTACAACCCATGCCTCTTATTTGTATTGAAATTTAAGTTTTGTTAAAATTTGTTTTCTTAAAATTTATTTTCTTGAAATTTGTTTTCTTAAAATTTGTTTTCTTAGATTTTATGCATGTAATTAAGATTTTAAAATCTTTTTTTTTTAATTGCCAAGAAGAAATAATCTCCCTCCACCAAACCCTTTATCTCCTCATGAAGAAATGAATGAAGAAACAAATGAAGAAAATAACCAAGAAAATGAACCTCAATTGCCTCCACAATCGAGAAACCTCCTCCTAGAACACAAGAAAATTTTATGAACCAAATTGAAAGAGGGGAAAAAGAATTAGAATCTTTAATTAAGAGGTTAAAAGATTCTATTGGTACAAATCCTGGAAGGGAAAGACTTGAGAACTCATTGGAAGCAATCTTGACCCATGTAAACTCAGTTAGTGGGCAAATTAATTTATGGCAGGATAAAAGAGAAGAACAAAAATAATATTATGCAAATAAATTATCTTATGTTGACATAAAAAACAAAAAAATCACAAAAGATGACATTTGCAAACTCTTAAAAAAACCAGGGGACACAGATACTCTTAGAACTACAACAAGGAGGTTCCCAATTCATTGGCGCTTAAATGAAGACATTAAAAAATTTTTTGGGAGAGATGGTGGATGGTCTTTGATTCACCTCCATGTAACAATCATGAGGTTCCTATATATTTCTTGAGGAAACTCTATTGCGAGTTCGTACATAAGGAGGTGCCAAATTATTTTGACTATCTAGATTCTCAAGGTAGAGGAGGGGGGTCATCATTTGATAGAGCGGAGGCACATCATGACCCTAATGTACCTAGGGTTCCTATTGGCAAGCCATAGGTGGATCGTGTTACTATTCCTTCCGTTGTGAAGGAACATGTAGAGGCGGACACACTAAGCATGATTAGTGCTCTAACAGAGACTCTCATTCAGTGTGCCACTCCTTTAGTTGAGGGTGACCATAGTCAATCTTCGAGGGGGCATATTTGTTGGTCATGTGGATCCTTGTGCACATTTGGTACTACTAAGAGAGAGGAAGAGGATTCTGGACTGATGACTGATGATTTTCTAAATAAGAAATTTGGCATTGACACAAGTAAATATTTCCAAGTTCATTAAATTGCTTTGATCATATTTCATTTATAAAAGAATAACTAATTAATTTAGTATCTATTGATTATGATCAAATTTTAGGGCAAGAGTGTCAGTGGCGGTGGCAGTGGTAATGATCCTCCTGTCCCCTTCTACACATCTTCGTCAATTCCACAAGTATTTATCGAATAAAAAAATTTATTTAATATATTTGATTATTATGTAATTATATGAATAATTGTATCATAACTTATTGTGCATGTGCATTAGACATTCACTGGTGGACCATCGACGTTCACAATAGACAACAAAGGGCATCATGCCACTTTCCTTGAGGTATCTTTATTTGCATGTTAATTTGATTTACTTGATTATATTTAATTAATAAATGAAAGAATAACTAAATTACTAGACAAATTATGATCAAAATCCAAAGGCACGATGATCACATTCTTTCACCTGGCTTTATGATGTCATCATTGAGTCCACAGGTATATATGTAATAATGCATTATAATTAACATGTCAGTAGTACGTTCTTATATGAATGGTTATCTTATAATTTTCCATGTACATGTGCACTAGTTGAATGTTGGAGCTTTGACATCGACACCGCACACCGAAGGACATGGTGGAACCTTCACGAAGGTATCATTTACTCATTAGTAGGGTTGTAAAAAATATATGTAATCTTGATAACTGCATAATACTTTTTTTGTTTCATTTTTAGTTATTGACATCAGAGACTCCTCCTTCTATTTGTGATACTTTGGATTGTGGAGCAGCTGCAGCAGTAGCTAGTTCTGAAGCACTGACTGAGGTATGAAAGATATCACTTAATTTTAATTGTTATTTTAATAGTTTGTATTGAATTTTATAATGATATTCATGTATGTATTTTAATTATTATTTTGATCATTGGTGTAGGGACTTATTACTCTAGATCATCAGCATGCACCTTTGGTGGATGTACATAGTGACTATTTGCTAGTGGTAAGCGAATATTCTATTTTATGTCATTGTATAATTCAATTTTGATGTATATTAGTTATTGATGCTTAAATTTTTTTTATCAGCTTGAGCTACAAAAGAGTCTAGATAGGAGGATGAGTGAGCGCACTCAAAAGACTACAACATCCACTACATCTCCATCGACACGATGATCAAAGAAAGCTCAGGATTTGTTTTCTTCCCCTAGTGGGAAAGGACTAGATTAGGGATATAGATTGTATGCCTATATGGCATTAGTGGATATATTTTTTGTATATTGTATAAGTGATACTTTGTACATCCATTTGGCTTTGAGGAAGCAAGTTTAACTGTAATGAATATATTCAATGTATGACATTATTGGACATATATATTTGTCTTCATGCCCTACGATTTTTTTTTTTATGTTTTAGGTATGCAATTCATGTGTTTGGTGTATTGATGTATACTAATTTATGTTTATGTGGATGTCTTATGCTTTGTAAATTTCCCATGCCTTATAGTTATGCTTGTATGTTTATCGATGTATATTGTTATTGTCACCCTAAGGAGACTAACTTGACAACATTCACTATCACCCTAAGGAGACTAACATTCCTTGTTACTATAAACTTTGCATTCACTATCACCCTAAGGAGACTAACTCAACTTGAGGATTCTACAAACAACTTGGAATCCACTTAAGGAATTAACCTCACTCAAGGATCTAGTTGAGTTCTCTGACTTTGTAAGTCACTCCCACAACCATACTACTCAAATTCACTTCCTTGTTTCCTTGTTCCAATGCCTTCTAGCATCAACTCTATCCTAGGTCACCTAGTGCACCTAGTGCCTCCACCACACCAAAACTCAAACCAGACTTCACACCCTGATCCTAACACCTTAGATCATCTCAACATGCTATATTTTCCATTTTAAAACTTCCCATTCAATCCAGTCAACTCATCTTTCACCCTTCCTCTTCTATAGCCCTTCTAGGCCTACCTAGTAGCCCTTCAAACACTGAAATCAGCAATTTACTCTCAAACTCCCCAAAAAACCTAGAAATTTTTTTACATTTTCTAGTACCCTTTTTGGAGTTACTAAATTTATATCAATCTCATACTTTAACTCTTTTACTAGTGAAGACTTCCTTCACCCCCTAACCCTTCAACTAGGCCTAATTAGCCTCACCTAACAAAGCAACTCCTAGAACCACTCACTTCCAGGACTCCACAACCCCAAAAAGTCTTGATAAAGGATAAAAGACAACCAATTTTCAACTTAGTTTTCCCATACTCACCCATCTACACTCCCATTCAATAAACCCTCACTATTTGGGCTAGAAACCAAAGGTTTTGTAGAAAATACCCTTCCCTGTAAAACCCAACCTCAACACCAGTCCCAACACCTTCTAATACATCCCAAAGGACCTTCCCATCCATCATCTACCCTCTCCAATCATTGGGTCACTTCCAGCCATGACTGGTCCTTACCTTCGACTCCTTTCACTGTGATTTCACTAGGCCTATCTCTGTCTCTTCTCACCTTCTATTCAACTTCCTTGCATTCAAAGAAAGATCTAATACATACAATACATCAATGGAAATATCCCACCAAACCACAGTTAACATAGAGGTGGGAGTGCCTTACATATTATGGAGGATTCAAACCTTTAACTTGCTAACTGTGCTACAAATGCTAGTCACTGTCCTTAATAACAGTCAATTCCTTGATTGTAATAATAACAAAAGTAATGAGATGAATACAGAAATGTATAAATATAATATAAGGCAATATTTCTAAGTCACAACCTATCCAAGATCACATGGAATCAAACATTTATATTCATTGGTGTGTTCCCTATTTTACAGGACAGTCACAATATAAAGACATGACCTTGAACAGGTGAGGCAGCATACGGAAAGGTTGTCATCTATTGACCCCAATACTAGGCCTATTCTGATCTATGGGTACCCTAATGTTGGTAAGATTTCTTTTATTAATAAGATTACTAGTGTGGATGTGGATGTGCAACCTTATGCTTTTACTACTAAGTCTCTGTTTGTCGGGCATACTGATTATAAGTACTTGAGGTATCAGGTTATTGATACCCCTGGTATTTTGGACCACCCCTTGGAGGATAGGAACACCATTAATATGCTCAATATTACTACCTTGGCTCATTTTAAGGTAGTTGTTTTGTTTTTCCTTGATGTTTCGGGGTCCTGTGGTTATAGTATTGCGAGGTCCCTCAATTGCTGACTGTACCCCTCTACCAGTCACTGTCAAGACACCAGTTAAATCCTTGGTGTTATTAGTGATGAAGGTAATGAAAATATATTATAGCCAAGTCAAAAAAAATGCAAATAAACATTCCTACATCAAACTAAATAAGGATCACATTTAGATCAAGTACAATAGTTCATTGTTGTTGACTGTACCCATGGGCCAGTGGAATACCAATGTGTAGAGAAATTTTTTATTGATTCAAGCTAATACAAACTTGATCCATTTCATATCAACCACATTCTCACCCTATCCACTCACGTGGATCCCTTTCAAATAGACTCTAATCTTCCAAAAGACTGACTGGAACCTCCAAACTAACTTCTAACTATCCCCTAGCTGGCTGATTATTAATGACAAACACTAGAATTAGTTGTCAACTTGACAACCCAACACCCTTTTCCCACTCGAACTACTTATAAAAGGTTTAGAGACAACCTTTACAAACCAAACTAACTTAGACTTCCTACTAACCCCTACTAACTCCAATTAAGCCCTATTTGGCTTATATTGCCAATATAGGCAATTTACAAGATTGTTCACATTTAGTGCTTTTAACACTATGTAAAGGCTCTAATGGCCTTAGTACATATTTATAGACCCTTATAGGTTATTTCCATCAACCCCTAACCTAGGATCAATACATAACCATTCCTAGTGACCCCTAGGTACCTTTTAGGATTATCAGTGCCATTAAGGCTTATATTTAAGATTGGGTTATAGCATGATCAATACATGATCCAAATAACATTCCATGATCCAAATACATGATCAAATTTCAAAATGGACCACAAGCCCTTGTGCATCTAAATACATATTTGCATGCATCCTCCTGCTCGCCTCAAAGTGGTCGGCGGTGTTCAAACAACTGTGTGTGCCAAACAAGGTTGTCAGTACTATTTATCTGGCCATTCAGAGCTATTGGAATAGATAGTTCAATGCTATGACCGAAGGTTTTAAAGATACACAATGTTGGTCATTTGAATTGAGGAACACTGTGAGTTTTGACATCGACCGAGTATGTGTTGCCAAATTTATATGAAATTGAATCTCTAAAAAATTGAGACAGGCTATTGTAGGCCCCGAAAACATGGTCCCGTAGCACCTGATTTCTCGATGCTACCTTGCACGAGTTCTAAGATATGACCCCGTAAAGATCATTGATTTCATGTTGAAGGGACCTTGAGGGACACTTTGGCCCAAAGTTGTCGGTGGTGTTCAAATGACTATGTGTGGAAAATGAGGTTGCCACTAGCATTTACTTGGCCATTCGGAGCTATTCGAATAGATGATTCGATGCTACGATTGATGGTTTGAAAGATACACAATGTTGGCCATTTGAACTAAGGAACACTTTAATTTTTGACATCAACCAAGAATGTGTTGCCAAATTTAAACAAACTTGAATCTCTAAAAATTGAGATAGGTTATTGTAGGCCCTAGTAACACAGTCCTATAGCATCTAATAGATTGATGCTACCTCACACAAGCTCCAAGGTATGACCCTATAAAGATAATTGATTTCATGCTAAAGGGACCTTGAGGGACACTTCGGCCTAGAGTTGTTGGTAGTGTTCGAAAGACTATGTGGGGAAAATGAGGTTTCCCTAGCATTTACCTGACCATTCGGAGTTGTTGGAACAGTCAGTTCGATGCTACTACCGACAGTTTGAAAGATACCCAATGTTGGCCATTTGAACTGAGGAACACTTTGAGTTCTAACATCAACCGAGAATGTGTTGCCAAATTTAAATGAACTTGAATCTCTAAAAACTAAGATAGGTTATTGTAGGCCTTGGAAACATGGTCTCGTAGCACCTAACGGCTTGATGCTACCTCACACAAGCTCTGAGATATGACCCAATAATGATCATTGATTTCATGTTGAAGGGACCTTGAGGGAAACTTTGGCCTGAAGTCATCAGTGGTTTTCAGATGACTGTGTGTAGAAACTAAGGTTTCCCTAGCATTTATCTGGTCATTCAGAGCTATTGGAATAGATGGTTCGATGCTACGACTGATGATTTGAAAGATATGTAATGTTGGTCATTTGAGCTGAGGAACACTTTGAGTTCTGACATTGAATAAGAATGTGTTGCCAAATTGAAACAAACTTGAATCTCTAAAAATTGAGATAGGTCATTGTAGGCCCCAACAACATGGTCCTGTAGCACCTGATGGCTTGATGCTACCTCGCACGAGCTCTGAGATATGATCCCATAAAGATCATTGATTTCATGCTTAAGGGACCTTGAGGGACACTTCGGCCTAGAGTTTTCGGTGGTGTTCAAATGACTGTGTGTGGTGAATGAGGTTTACCCTAGCATTTAATCAGCCATTCAAAGCTTTTGGAATAGATGGTTCGATGCTACAACTGATGGTTTGAAAGATAGACAATGTTGGCCATTTGAACTAAGGAACACTTTGAGTTTTGACATCAATCGAGAATGTGTTGCCAAATTTAAATGAACTTGAATCTCTAAAAAATGAGACAAGTTATTGTAGGCCCCAACAACATGGTCCTATAGCACCTCATGTCTCAGTGCTACCTTTTATGAGCTCTGAGATATGACCCCATAAAGATCACTAGTTTCATACTGAAGGGACCTTTAGGGACACTTCGGCCCAGAGTCATCGATGGTGTTCAAATGACTGTGTGTGGAAAATGAGGTTTCCCCTAGCATTTACCTCACCATTTGGAGTTGTAGGAACAGATGGTTCGATGCTACGACTGATGGTTTGAAAGATACAGAATGTTGGCCATTTGAATTGAGGAACACTTTGAGTTCTGACATCGACCGAGAATGTGTTGCAAAATTTAAACAAACTTGAATCTTTGAAAACCAAGATAGGTTATTGTAGGCCCTAGCCACATGGTCCTGTAGCACCTAACATCTTGATGCTACCTCGCATGAGCTTCGAGATATGACCCTATAAAGATCGCTGATTTCATGTTGAAGGGACCTTGAGGGACACTTCGGCATGGAGTCATCGATGGTGTTTGAATGATTGTGTGTGGAAAATGAGGTTTCCCCTAGTGTTTACCCCACCATTCAGAGATGTTGGAATAGTTAGTTTGATGCTACGACCGACGGTTTGAAAGATACGCAATGTTGGCCGTTTGAACTAAGGAACACTTTGAGTTCTGACATCAACCGAGAATGTGTTTCCAAATTTAAATGAACTTGAATCTCTAAAACCTGAGACATGTTATTGTAGGCCCTGACAACATGGTCCCATAGCACCTAACGTCTTGATGCTACCTCGCACGAGCTCTGAGATATAACCCCATAAAGATCGCCAATTTCATGTTGAAGGGACATTGAGGGACACTTCGACTCAAAGTGCATTCTAAGACTAGTGAATTAAAATATTTGCATAAAATGTGATTTGGATTGGTCTATGATGTAAGGAATTTTCCTTGGTTGTTATTTATCTTTCCAGAGTAAATTACTGGTGTTCTTGACAGTGACTGGATTTGGGGTCAAAGTCAGTGATTGGGAGAGCCCTGTTTTGGCACCAGTCATTTTGGTGAGTGTAAATCCTTAAGAGTGGATGTTTTTATGGTGGATTATGGATTTTGGGATCCATACTGATGCGTTTGATCAACTGGTTGGATCTGGAAGAAGTTGACAGGTTCCATTTGTGTAGGCCCTAGTTGTGTGACCCTAGAAACAAGGGTTTGGTGGCTAGAAGAATGGGTAGGTGTTGAGACCTTAAAAACTTGAATTTTTTTTGTTTTTAAGCCTTATGAAAGAATTTTTCTTGGTTGGGATGTTAGGGAGTGAATATATCTATGAGTTTCTTTGTAATAGTGATTGAATTAGGCGTAGTTGGTGACTGCTAAGGTATTGGATCTACTAGATGGTCCAAAGGAGTCTATCTTGGGGTTTGGGTAGGATTTATAGAACCCAAAAGGGTATCTAAAAAAATCAAGATTTCCTTTATTTGTTTGGAAGGATTGGGAGAAAAAGGCTGATTTGACATATTGGAGGCTCTAGGTGAACAGTCAATGAAACAACAATTTCATATGGTTGACTGGAACATGTTTTGGATAGGGCAGTAAATTAAATACATTATTGTGTTTATTGTTTACATTTCCATGCATTTGAATCATTATTTTATTTGCTAAGAAGGTGAAGGAATATATTGGTGTTGGAGACAGTGACTGGGCATGGGAGTGAATGCACTTAAGGGTGGAGGTTTTTGGTGAAGGAACATCAATGTTCATGTCCAATATGGTGTGTTAGAATCATTGGATCAATTTGGAGAGGGTTTTGGAGGTCTTCTTGAATAGACCCTAGGTTTATGACTCTAGGAACTAGGTTTTTTTTGTGAGAGAGTTTGGTGAATGGTGGGGTGTCAAATTATGTAGTACAAGCACTAGAATTGAGTTTTTTGGCATGGGCTGGGAAATTTTTGTATATCAACATGCGATAGAGTTTGGGGATTTTTTATTTTTTAAATACATCTTTGGGATGTATTTCAGAGTTTGAATATATGGGAAGAATGGTTGTGAAAAAGATATTTCTATTTTTCATTCTAAGAAGATCCAGAGTGATTTTGAGTCACAGAGGAAATGCCCTGATCCTTCCATAATTACTATTTCGATGAGTTCTGATCACTTGATGAAAATAAAATTATCTATTGATTTGAAAAGAAAATCAACAAAAGACGCTGAAAATGAAGTGAAAAAACCTAAGGTTTCTTCTCAATGTAAGTAAAATCTTTTCCCTCAATGAAAGATTGAAGTCTTTCCAAACTCGTTTCTCCCAAATTATGGGAAAATATGAACTTACTATTTGAATAACCATAAGTTTTTATTTTCATGCAAGCCATTCTTCGGAGAGTCATGAACATTTCCATCCATCTCTTACCGAAAAGGAATGTCAAATGGTGAAATCTACGAAAACAAAAACTGAAGAGATGAGCAGAGGGATGCGCAGTCATAATTTTTCTAGTAGATGTCTTGTTAATACAATAGAAAAGAAGATGGCCTTGGAGGTTGCTAAGTCTTTCAAATCAGAAAACCCCTTTGGCTTAGTAATTATGAGGCCATATAGTGTATACCACTATTTTAGGCTTGTAAGATTCCCTGGCCTCTCTCTATGCCTGCTTGTATTTAGAAATAATGTCTTCAGATCTGGGGTGATATTCAACAATCTCTATTATATTACAGTCTCCTATACTCTGCAAGTCTGTTTGATAGGGGTTCAAGAAGCCAATCTATTATTGTCTAAAGGATATTTTGGGTTTCTGTGTTTTGTTACGTATTTTTTACTAACATTGTTTAGATGGTTCTTAAGGTAATGTTGCTTATTTTATGTGAAAAATTGTTCTGCAGACAACACCAAACACATTTGTAGATAAACTCAAATTACCAAGAGAAAGAACAATGGTACTCTTGTGGATCCTAATAGAAGGGAATGGCCTGTATGATTCCTCAGAGATCTCGCTGAAGCTTCCTTGATTTATGGATGGAGATATTTTTCAATTTCCAATAATCTTGAGGATGGAGATGCCTGCATTTTTGAGCGGGTAGATGATAGCAAAAACAAAATTAAACTTAATGTCCATATTTTCCCCATTGTCAAAGAATGTAGTCCTTACAAGTATTTTAAAGGAGGACAAGTGCATAATAGCCTTCCATCACGTATGAATAAGAAAATACAAGTCTTATGCAATGATTTTGTCACCAATTTTCTGGCAAAGGCATCTAGACCTAAAAAGGGAAAATGTGTGAAACAAGGAATAGAACAGCTGCAAGGGAAGAAGGTAAAACCTAGTAATGGAAGAAAATGTATTAATCTAGATAAACCAAAATGTAAACCTTCCATTTTAGAGAGGGAGAAGTTGGAAAGGAAATGGGATAGTGCATCCTTGAATTGAGTTGGTTCCTTAAGGCTCTTCCATGGCCTTCCAAGTATTATGTGCTTGCAAGTCATTGGCATAACATCATAAAAAAAAATTATTAATAATGAGAAATATTTTTACAACTTAGCTCATTAGGAGCACCGGAGGAAAGAGATTAGCAGAGAAAACCTTCGGTATTGCCCCAAAATATAGAAGAGAAAGGTTTTCATTAAATCTTACAAACTTCCTGTTATACATACGGGGTAATGCATGAGTAATTTACAGTCCACCCAATTTACAGTGCTATATAAATTTGACATTACAATATTGTGTATCTCCATTTAGTCCAATGAACCAATTGGATCTTCCCTACTCTTGATTGTCTCAAGTATTGCCTCATGGTCTGACTCACGAACCTTCCAAAGAGTTTTATTATGTGGTCTTCCCCCATATCTGATCAAGTGCACATTTGATGCAACGATGAGGTTTGAATAATGAAGAATCTTTCTATGTGTCTCCCAATCCTCAAACAACCACAAACTAGGGTACTCCATAGCATAATGTCTAAGCCATGTACCAATTACAACCACTGCTCCTATAGGGTATTCTAATTCTTCACCATCGATAACTGAGTGATCCAATTTCTTTTTTTCCTCAACACAATGACACAAATAATAATTTGTCCCTTCTTCATTTTCTTCAGATGCAATAACAAAAAAAACATGGCCTGTAATGATATAAACATAATGAGGACATTAGTTTACTAAATATTTACGATAAAGTACTAAAATTTGAGATTATTTGTATGTGGAAAATTTAACTGGTTGTACTAGATCAGATAAGCGATCAAAGTCAATGGATGATTCCATTTCTATTAGTTGTAGTGATTCATGGGGATGATAGGAAGCAAGTGGACTCAAAATACGTGTATACCATTTGTCAACCCATTCCTTTGACTCACACCAATCCAAATCTTCATCTACAATGTTAATATGATTTAGAACAACAGAGAGGGGGGGGGTGAATAAGTTGTTCTTAGGTCCTAATGTATAAAATAATCTTAAATTTTTTTCTTTAAATTAGATCCAATAACCAAAACAAACTCGGTCATCACTGATTCAATAACAGAAACATATAACAATGCAATCCACTACCCAGCTGCAACTTAACTTGTAAAACATAGAAATGTTTAAACCAAAACATTCACACAAGTATTAACACCAGGATTTATAGTGGAAACCCAATTTGGGAAAAACCACTTTGAAACATGCTACTATTATTTTCACTCTTCTGAAGTGAGCTCGGTAAAAAGCCAACCCTGTCAAAGGTTACAATACACACTATCAGGTGTGACCTGGTTAAAGGATTTCAATCACCTTGTTAAAAGTGAGCCTAGTCATAGGACTTACATACACTCCATTAGAATGCAACCTTGTTCAAAGGATTTAACATATGACTGTTAGGTCAACCTCTGTTAAAAGGCTTTTGACTATTACAATCGTTAGAAAGTAGCAGCAATATTATCTGAAAAATATACAACTCACTTTGCAAATATCAGATCTGATTCTGTACACTAATGTTGGTTTACTAACTTTGAAACTTTGCCATCTCCATCTCTAATCTGCTTGGAACTTTTCTTCAAGCAACCACCACAATTATCCTTCAGCCTTTTCTGCTTATACAGTCAATAAAACTTTTTTGATCTTCCAGCATTCTCTATTCCCCCATGCACTTGCATATCCAAATGCTCAGGTCCTTTTATTCTTTCCTCAATTAGGTTAACTTATCTTTTGCTGCTCAATCTCATTCGTATATCTTAGGGTTAGGTCAAATTCATTGAATGTACCCACTTCATGTTCTTCGGCTCCTTTTCTAGAATCATCTCAAATCTCTTAAAGATTTACAATAAAACATTTTACAGTGCATTTAATGCTTCCAAATAATCAATAAATAAAGTCAACACATTTTACATAATCCAAGAATTCAACAATGTCGGCTCCAAAATTAAATTCTCTTCAAATATAAAATTGTTGATGCTCGGTCGATACTGTGATCAACTACTCAGTCTTCATGTAGAAAGCTCGATCATTACTAAAAATGTTTCATCAGCTTACACTGTCTTCCTCAACAATTAATTGTTGTTCAGTCGACACTAGAATTTTTCTCGGCATACATTGACTCGATCGACACTAACATTACTCGGCTTAAACATGATTTTTCCATTCTTTTCTCAGTCAAGCCTACCAGTTTTGTCTTTAGTCTTACTAAGATAAACAATACATTATCTCATCAATGTGCAACATAGTCAAGTACACTTTGTAGTATCTAGATAACTCAACCTTTCCCTAGGTGCTATTGTTACCAACCTTTCCTAGCCCCTCAGCAACACTCAAATAGATATAGTACTTTAGTAAGTAGCAACAGTCTTACCAGTTAAGGTTTGACATCAATGAAAATACAACAATTGTTTCAATTGCAGTTTCCAACAATCTCCCTCTTTGGCATTGATGGCGACACCATATGATATCACCTAAATAACACATGGATTACCAACCAATCCAAAACTTATTTGTCCATCAGAGAATTATTTATAATATCCTTAGCTTCATTCTAATTTAGAATCCTATAAGCCTCACTTCTGTGACCATCAGAAGTATTCAGATCTCCCTCTATCCTGATCCTTCATTTCAATTCATCTCTCTCTTACCTTTTAGTGTCATGTGTTATCATATCAGTTCATCTCCCTCTTTGACAAAAATGCCAAAGCAGCAACTAAAACATACATCCCTTAGATGTAGATAATATCTGTGTAGCTCAGTGTTTCTCCCTCTATCATCTTGCTTATGACTGATTCCTTGTCTTTGCTTCTTTTCACAACTCTAGGCTAGCCCTAAAGTGTGACAATCTTTTGCATCAATTTGTCAAATATTCTGTTGTGGCACATTTGATGCAGTGCTCCTAGCTTGTCTAGGCAGCCTCAGTTAGGGGAAGGACCCCTAATTGACTTCTCAAATACTCATGAGCTTCTCTGGGTAAAGCTTTAGTGAATATGTCTGCTAATTATTCTTTTGTATTCACATATTCCATTCGGACTTCTTTATCTTGTACTAATTCTCTCAAGTAGTGATACTTGATTGCAATGTGCTTGGTCTTAGTGTCCATCACTGGATTCTTAGAAATATTGATAGCACTTGTGTTGTCATAGAAAATAACAATAGGTTTAGTGATTTCTTCTTTCATGCCTATCAACAATTGTTTGATCCATACCAAATTTGAACAGTTTACTGCAGCAGCAACATACTCGGCCTCGATAGTAGATTGGGAAAAGCAATTTTGTTTCTTGCTTGTCTAGAAGACTAATCTCTATCCAAGAGAGAAAGCTCCACCACTAGTACTCTTTCTATCATCTACATTTCCTACCCAATCAGCATCTGTATAAACTCTGAGTTCAAATTTGTCATCCTTCTTATAATATAGACGGGTAAGTGCACAAAGATGGGGGACCAAAAAGGGGGTATAAGATGCCACTTTTTTCCTGAAATCAGCAAACTCTGAACTTCAACAACAAATTGAAGATAGTTAGACTCAAAATTTTAAGATGCGACAAAAACAAGAGTTGTAATACTCTAAATCTAGTTCCTAAACTACTAACTTATTTTGAAAATAGTGTAGATTAAGGCCCTCAAAAAGGGGGAGCACAAAAAGTGGTCCTATTTTTTGTGAAAAAACATAACATAGCGTCTGGTGTGCTCCCCCTAAAATGTTAACTTTTTTTTTGAATTTTTTTAATCGCTCCAGTGAGAAGTTAGCTAACACCACGTAGTTTATTCCAGAATTTTTTGGTAATTTTTTGATGAATGTATAATTTTTTATGAATTTATGAAGTGCACACATCCTAAAAACATGAAATTTCTGTGTGCTCCCCCTAGAAATCATTTAAAACTAATCAAAAATCAAAAATTTTTTTTTTTAAAGTGTGTAGAATGGAGTCTAGTTTCTAAAAATGTAACTTGTTACAAAATTTGATGAACGAGCCAAAATCTATGCCCAAAATACTAAACGTTGGTTTTTTACAAAAAATAGACATACACACAAAAGAAATTAGAGTTGAAAAACTTAACATAATCAGAATTCAAAATAAATTATATGCTTAAATAGCTAACAAAGAGATCTACAATATCATGTTGTCTGATTTTTATGTTCTTGAACTACGAGTAAACCTGACGAGGAGCACACAAAAAAACATGTTATTTTTTTGTATGTTTGCTGGAAAACACGTCTCAGGCCTGTTTGAATCGTCCAAGCCTTTGGGTTGGATTTCCAGCGCAAATCCAAGCCTTAAGATTGGTAAATTCCAATGCCTTGAAAAGCGCATGCACCCTATAGGGCGCACACGCTATTGAAAACTATGGCTTTCATAGCGCGTGCGCGCTATGAAAGTCATAGTTTTTAATAGCGCGCGCACCCTATAGCGCGTGCGCGCTATATTGAATTGAGAGGAAAAGAGAGAGATAGAGAGCACTCTCTCTTCCTCTCTCTCTTTCCAAAATAGAGATTCTCTAAAATTTGTATACAAAGGCATCCTACAAGAAGGATGAAATGTTTCCTAAAGAATATCCACAATTCATATACAAAAGCATCATACAATAAAAATGACAAAAAATAATAGCTAAAAGGTAAAATTTACCATTAACATCGATAGCACCAAGGTCATATCCACTGTCAAATCTTGGCCTATGATGTGAAAAATAAGCAAAGCAAGTGAAATGAAAGGGAAGGGATAGATCAAATAGCGAAGGTGCATCAAATTGGATCCAAATTTCAACCCTTTTATGGATTTACAAGTTTAATTGCGAGCCCATGGAATTGGCTAAGAGAAAAATGTGATTGTATATCAACTGATTACAAAATGTGCAGTTGAGGAGAAAATATTGCAATGATGAAGAAGAAAATTGGCTATGGAAAATCTAGTTATGAATTTTCTTAAGAATGAAACTATTAAGGAATTGCATGATATATCACTCAATGGTGCAAGGAATATTCTTGATGAACATGGGATTGCAGTTACATCTATTCAATATACCAAAGAAGATATAGAAAATCTTCTTAATAGAGAGATTAATGTGAGAGAAAGGGACATTTTAGAATCTAATGGTGATTTTTGGTGCCATCGAAGGTATGCCAATTACTTAGGACGAAGAGTAAAAGCCCACAATTAATGGAAAAGAGTGGGAAGAGCTTCTTGGACCCATGTCATGATAGAAGTTATAGATAAGGAAGAAGAGCTAGGAAGGGGAAAGTGGCAAAAGAAAGAAGTAAGATATGCATGTGAGCCTATGTTAGATGATGATGATGACATGAGTACTCACCATTTGCTATTAGCTCAAGTAGTGACAGAAGCTCTTCAATGCACATGTACACTAGAACACAAAAATTTCAGATAGAGAAGTAACAAGTGCTGTGGAATTATCATAGAGCAATGTGAAATGAAGCCTCAAATTGGTTCATTAGCAAGAAAATAATTTGGCCATGCACTTCATTCTAGCACCACAAATATTTCTATTAGAAATGCCTATTCATCAATGGTCTTACATTTACGGGGCTTGGGAAACCTAGTTACTCATGTTGGGCAATATCCCTCAAATTATGTAAGTTCATTGGCACCTTTGGAAAGGTAGTCTCACTCCTCATTTTATAAAAAAGGGTAGTCATCTATGGTCCAAGGTTATAATTCAACTGACAAATAGAGAGCTTCTCAAGGTACTGATCTCTTTCGTAGAGAAGTTCCCAATTCATCTCAAGGTTCTCATTTAGGTGAGAAACTCCTTGAAGGTCCTCAAATAGACCCATTCAATATCCCAAATTGGTAAAAGGGTAGATGCAATTTTGGAAAGAGTGGGAAGAGCTTCCTGGACCCATGATAGAAGTTACAGATAAGGAGGAAGAGCTAGGAAGGGGAAAGTGGCAAAGGAAAAAAGTAAGATATGTGTGTGAGCCTATGTGAGATGATCATCATGAGTACTCACCATTTGCTAGTAGCTCAAGTAGTGATAGAAGCTCTTCAGTGGACATCTACATTGACACAAAAATTTTAGATAGAGAAGTAACAAGTGTTGTGGAATTATCCATAGAGCAATGTGAAATGAAGCCTTGAAAATTGGTTCATTAGTAGGCAAAGAATTTGTTCATGCACTTCAATCTAGCACCACAAATATTTCTATTAGAAATGCCTATTCATCAATGGCCTTACATTTACGGGACTTGGGAAACCCGGTTACTCATGTTGGGCAATATCCATCAAATTATGTAAGTTCATTGGCACCTTTGGAAAGGTAGTCTCATTGGACTCATTTTACAACAAAGGGCAGCCATCTATGGTCCAAGGTTTTAATTCAGTTGACAAGTGGAGAGATTATCAAGGTACTGATCTCTTTCATAGAGAAGTTCCTGATTCATCTCAAGGTTCTCATTTAGGCAACCAACTCCTTGGAGGTCCTCAAATAGACCCATTCAATTTTTGAAATTGGTAAAAGGGTAGATGCAATTTTTTAAAGAGTATCCCAATTGAAGAGAAATGGAAATTCTAGTGAGCATAAAGTTATTGCAGATCCAATAGGTGTATCTCCTCTACTGACAAATATAATTGCTTCTAGAGACTTGAGTTTAAATGGAGACTGTTTGATCCCAAACATGCCCCAGTCGAGCAGATGAACCAGATGTTGCTTGAGTAAAGAAGATAGTGGTTTATTAAAGCATCTGCATTATCCCACTTGCTATCAATTCTCTCTCTCTCTCTCTCTCTCTCTCTCTCTAGATTGTCAAGGATTTCTAAAATTACAACTGCAAGTAAGAAAATATTGCATATTGCACGCTTCTATAAGCATGTGAAATATATAATCTATTCAAACTGATTTTTTTTTCTAAAACTGACACAAATCTCCATGGATATTATCATGCTTAACATGATTTTCCAATGTTGTAGATATTCCATTGCCCTACTCTTTTGAGCATTGCAGGGCCTCTAGAATTGGTTTGGTCTGTCTTGGTTGTCTGTTTCCATTAGGTATCATAACATACATAGCTCTTAAATGTTGGGTTAGATATACATTTGGGAACATTTAGATATAAATTGGGTACATTTGGTCTTTCTTGGTTGTCTGTTGCCATTAGGTATCATAACATATATGAGTGTATTTTATCCTCAGGCAGTCACTCATCATCCCACCATCAGTCTATGTAGGATGCATCCATCCTTATGTCAAACATGTCAAATCTAATCTTTTTCTTCAATCATCTAATTTTGGCAAAAGATATTTGTTACATTCATGTTGACATTAGTTCTTTTGGATTTTTTTATATCTTTCTTGGAGTTCTCTTGTTTAGTCTCCTTAAGGTTACCATGATCCTTTATATCATGGTGTGTCGTGAATGATGAAACTTGGGACTTGTTTATGGTTTTATTTTCTTTTGTGTGTGGTCTAAATTTGTTCCTTGCACTTCCACATGTGATTCCAATAGTCACATGGTGCACTAGGTCATATCTCTTTCTTGTGTTCTTCCAACATCATTTGCACCAAAGTCCTTTATGGATCTTGTGTGATGCCAGTCTAACAGTTTCTATTTGTCGTGTCATGTCCTATGCACTATTTATGCCACAACCTTGGCTCTTCATACCTTGGCTATTCACTGATGTTGCTAAATCAAAATAAGTGCTCACTACATGACAAGCCATTTGCAAGGGTACTCAAGATCCATGATCATTTTTCATCACCATTTCGCTTGCATTTTCATTCACCCATAATTCATCCTAACCTAGTTTCTTTTCCTAATTAAGCCTTTTACCCCCATCCTTGATTATGTCTTGGGGAGGTAAACTATCAGAGCATTTTCATTCTTATCTATTCTATCTGCATAGTTATCTAAATTGCATATATGTTATATTATGACATTCTCAAGTTTTAATTGTGAGTGAACAATTGATTAACCCCACCACTCTTAGTTGTATTTACCTCCTTTTGGGCCTAACATCTTTGTCACATGATCCCCTATGGATGAGGTTCCCTCTCCTTGTACCTTCATGGATGCTCTAGTCCTCCATATTGGTCCATGTACTAGATGGTGGTTGTGGTACCAATGTTGTCTTTGTCCTTGTTCTAGTACTTGTGGTTGTGCTTGTGCACCCTGATCAATGTCCATCATGGTAACACATCCCTACCCACTATCTCTTCCATATATCTAGGTTACCTATACCCATGGTCTTCCTCCATCTCCCCCTCTATCTTACCTAGCTACTCTTTTCTTGAACACCCTTTGGTAAAGTGTTTCTACCTGTCTTTGTACCCCCTCATAGGTGATGCTTCCTTTCTCTTCCTCCATAGTGCCACTACCACTGCTCTCCTCAAGCACTGAGCCAACTGGTATGCATCAACCTGGTGTCCTTGTATGTGCACCTCCCTCTTACACATCCATAGGGTAGGAATCCCTATCCTACACATATCTCTTGGTATCATCCTAACCCACCATATTGTATATGCTATAGTCACCCCTAGATTTGTTGGCCTAACACATAGATCCTAGTCAGATGACCTTATCTCAATCCACTCCCTCACGATCCCTCTCCAATCTAGAGTCCATCCAAACTATCCAACCATCTCCCATATCCAACCAAGGCTCAAACATACACATATTTATTGGTCTCTCAGTGCTACTGCTAGTGCCCGCGGCAAAATAAGTACTACTTGTAAGGACTACATTCATTCTCCTTCCCCTTGTCTATCTCCCTTTCCCCTTCTCTCTCTCTCTCTCAACTTCTCCCTCTCTCCTTCTCTCCCTCTCCCTTTTTTATCACCTTCTCCCTCTCTCCCTTTTTCTTGTTTTATATAGTGCGTACGCGCTATGAAAAAGTAAAGACTATCACTCTAGTCTTTAGTTTTACATAGCGCGTGCACGCTATGAAAAACTAGAGACTATCACTCTAGTCTTAGTTTTACATAGCGCGTGCGCACTATGAAAAAGTAAAGATGAGAGACTTTTAGTTTTGCATAGCGCGCTCGTGCTATGCAAAACTAAAAACAATGGTTAAATTGGCCATGAAACTCGTGATTGAGGCCCACTTTTGCTGTTTTTGTTTGATTTCTGCATCTTAGCCGACAAGTTTTCTTCTTTTCATGGTGCTAAGTGACAAAAAAACATATTTTGTCAATTTGCACTATTTTATTGTTTAAAAATCAACATCAAATTGCGAAGGTCAATCATTATCAGCGAAATTTATTGATTGAGGTAAGTTTTTTATTTTTTTACATGTCAAATGTGAATAAAGAGTGTTTTGGTTTATAATTGGTATGATATATACTTGTTCAATGCATAATTTGATATAATTATAATAAATTTATATTATAATTTGTCATATTGTAAGAGGTTTAAATTAGAATTTGACTTATTGTTTTACATTTATATTATATTTTTAAAATTGTAATCAATTCATATGTAGAAATCATCATCATGCCAAGGAAATGAGCAAAGAATTTAACATCAGAAGAGCATGAAAGAGACAAAGAGAAGAAAAGGGAAAGATTGAGACAACTTCATGAACACAAAAAATTAGAAACCATACAAGAAGATTTGTCTTTGGATGAGGAACATGAAACATCAATACAATGTAAAATAGAATTGGAATTGGAAACAAAAAGACAACGAATGAGAAACTTGCGTGCAACAAGACAATTGAATTATGAAAATGCGAGGACATCATCTATGAGTTCCCAAGTTGAAGAGACATCGTCATCCAATGTTGGAGGCACACCAATGTATCATGTTGAAGGCACACCATTGTCTACTTCCGAAGGTGGAGGGACACCAATGTATCACGTTGAAGGCACACCATCATCTACTTCCAAAGGTGGAGTCACACCAATGTGTCATGTTGAAGGCACACCCTTATATCATGTTGAAGGCACACCATTATCTACATCTGAAGGTGTAGCAACCACATCGTCTCATGTTGATGACACTCAAGATGGTATGCAATTCACACATAATGTTTCTAATGCTCCTAGAATTATTTATAGAAAGCCAAAATATTTGATTGATATTGATACTAACATTTTGCAAGCAATGCCTGACAAGATTCCCAAGCGTACTTGTCAAAGAAATGCTAATCGTATTTGGAGATCATTTTTTGAGAATTTAAACATGACAGGAAGATGTCAACTATTTGTTGAAATGATGAGAAATCTTAAATTTAGGCCCATCATGAAGATTCTTGGGCTAAGAACAATGGATGAGTCTAGCGAAAAATCTATTGTAAAGAATCTAATGACTGCATATGAGGGTGTGGGTTCTACATCATGCACGAAAGATAGTAATGTCACACATCGTGTACTTACATCAACAATAGTAAGCAATCAAATGAAGAAATCTCGACTCATTAGAAAGACAAGCAAAACATTGAAAATAAGTATAAAGTCTCTAATGAGAGCCCTGAGAAGGCGTAAAAGAGTGGAAGATCCAAATAGCAATGAGTTATGGGCATTTTTCGGTAGACTACCGCTAAAAGATAAAGCAATTGTTGAAGCTTTGAAATCCTTGATTGAAGAATTTTGGAAGAATAATACACGGGTATCTCCTAATCAAAGAGATGTTGTAAGAAGGAGGATTGGTAGTCGAATTCGTGTTCCACATCCAAAACATTTTTTGGATTCAACTCAGACACAATTCTTTTCAAAATTTATGCTTTAGTACCCTCAAATTAAAATTAGTCAAAGATATTTTGAAATGTGTAAACCTTTTTATGTCAAGATAAATCACACACGCACAACTTGTTGTTGTAGGGTACATATTGAATTTTCTAACCATTTTGAAGTTTATAGGAATATATGTGTAGCTTTGCACTCTAACAATGTTTTGCAGGATTGTAACATAAATGTCCCACCTAGATCTTCAAGGGAATTAATATCTACCATTTTATGTGAAAGAGTGGATGGTCAACAATTTTACAAGCTCTCATGCTTGAATGGTACATGCATAGATTGCAGAGGTTTGCGACGTTTGCCAATTTGTCAACATATGGAGAGTACGCATGCAATCGGTAATGAAATAGTGGAATTTGGAAAATATAAGACCGTGACATACAATCTAAAAGATGGAAAAGAGGCTAAAAGATGTGATTTAGTAATTGAAAAAATTCCAGTGTATCAGTTCATGGACATTTTTTGTAAAAAAGTTATTTATGAGTATGCAAGGCATACACATAGAGCACGATGGTTAGATATGCAATTCAAGTTGTGCAAGGACACATTCCCACTTGAAACCATTGTTTCAGTTGTGGACTTTGCAGAGAACTACACACTACAACCACAGAATGAGGTGCAAGCAAAGTATTACAGCTCTCAACAGGTTGCTATATTTGTTCATATAGCATTCATGCATGCAACAGACAGTACAGAGCAGAATAGGAAGATATTGAGGGAGTATCATTTTTATATCAGTGATGATCGCTCACATTCTACAGAGTTTGTACATGGTTGCTTTCAACTATTTTATGGTCATTTGGCAAATAGGGGCATAAAATATCATCGACATATCATTTGGTCAGATAATTGTGCATCCCAATTCAAGAATTCGCGGATGTTTTATTGGTTGTGCAGGATGCATAAGATTACTGGAATTCAATATATGTGGAATTTCATAGAGGCCGGTCATGGAAAGGGAGAGCATGATGGCACAGGTGCATGTATTAAAAGAGCTTTAGCACGTGAAGAATTAAAGTACACAGAGAAAGCAACATTGTCAGATGCGAGATGTATTGTCCAATGGTGTAATGCTACAATGGGTCCAGGTAATGAAGGTGAGTCTATGGTTCGTAGATTTTTTTGGTTTATGGATGAAACTAACATTGCACCATATGAGGATTGTTGTACATTGACAGGATCAAGTGAGGTACACTCTTTTAGAAGTTGTAATGCAGGTTCATGGAGTATCCACACACGACATATGGCGTGCTTTTGTTCATCATGTGTAGATGAAGATTGGGATGGGTGTGAGTCAAAGGAATGGGTTGACGAATGGTATACACATAGTTTGAGTCCACTTGCCTCCTATCATCCCCATGAATCACTACAACCGACAAAAATGGAATCATCCATTGACTTTGATCACTTGTTTGATCTAGTACAACTAGGTCGGTATTTTCCACATACAAATAATCTCAAATTTAGTACTTTATCATAAATATTTAGTAAACTAATGTCCTCATTATGTTTATATCATTACAGGCCATGTTTTTGTTGTTATTGCACCTGAAGACAATGAAGAAGGGACAGATTATTATTTGTGTCGTTGTGTAGAGGCAAAAAAGAAACTGGATCACTTAGTTATCGATGGTGAAGAATTGGAATACCCTATAGGAGTAGTGGTTGTAACTGGTACATGGCTTAGACGGTATGCTATGAAGAACCCTAGGTTGTGGTTGTTTGAGGATTGGGAGACACAGAAATATTCTTCATTATTCAAACCTCATCGTTGCATCAAATGTCCACTTAATCAGATATGGGGGAAGACCGCAAAATAAAACTCTTTGGAAGGTTCTTGAGTCAGACCACGAGGCAATACTTGAGACAATCAAGGGTAGGGCAGACCCAATTGGTACATTAGACTAAATGGAGATACAAAATATCGTAACATGTCAAATTTATATAGCATTGTAAATTGGGTGGATTGTAAATTGCTCATGCATTACCCCGTATGTATAACGAGAAGTTTGTAGCATTTAATGACCATCCTTTACTTCATTCTCTCCTTTCATACCATCTTGATGCAGAGCTCTCCACTATCACCTTAAATACGCTAACTCAACTTGAGGATTCAACAAGTAACTTGGAATCAACTCAAGGAATTAGTCCTATTCAAAGATCAAATGGAGTTCTCTGACTTTTTGACTAGGCCAAGTATGGTGTAGGGCACCCTCCACTAGTAGAAATTTGTGTTGCTTTGTTAGTGTTTGTAATAAATAGGATGGATATGTATAGATCATCCTAATTTTGGTTTGGAATCCTAATGTGTGATCAAGGATCTTTTGGCAAAGTTATAAGCCTAAGATACCTTAGGTCACAGGGTTCACCTAGATAGTGACAAATTGCTACGTTAGATTTGTGAGGTTTTAAAGGTTAATTGGCCTAGGAAATTGGCATGCAAGTCTAGTTTGCTATGGTATGGTTGTAAAAGGAACAAACCAAGAGTTGTTTCAGAGTCCTTAGGTCATATGAGGACCATCTACATGCTTGAGAGTGGTCAAGAAGTCCACTGGTGAAGAGTTCTAACTAAAGGCCAGGTTTAGGCATAGGAAATTAGTGTGCAGGTCTAGTTTGCTATGGTATGGTTGTAAAGGGAACAAACCAAGAGTTTTTTCAGAGTCCTTGGGTCATATGAGGACCATCTACATGCTTGGGAGTGGTCAAGAAGTCCATTGGTGAAGAGTTCTAACTAAAGGCCAGGTTTAGGCGTAGGAAATTAGCGTGCAGATCTAGTTTGCTATGGTATGGTTGTAAAGAGAACAAACCAAGAGTTTTTTTAGAGTCCTTAGGTCATATGAGGACCATCTACATTCTTTGGAGTGGTCAGGAAGTCCACTGGTGAAGATTTCTAACTAAAGGCTAGGTTTAGGCCTAGGAAATTAGTGTGCAGGTCTAGTTTGATATGGCATGGTTGTAAAAGTAACAAACCAAGAGTTGTTTTAGAGTTCTTAGGTCATATGAGGACCATCTACATGTTTGGAAGTGGTCAGAAAATCTACTGGTGAAGAGTTCTAACTAAACGCTAGGTTTAAGCCTAGGAAATTGGCGTGCAGGTCTAGTTTGCTATGGGATGATTGTAAAGGAAATGAACCAAGAGTTTTTTCAGAGTCCTTAGGTCATATGAGGACCATTTGGATGCTTGGGAGTGGTCAGAAAGTCCGCTGGTGAAGAGTTCTAACTAAAGGCCAGGTTTAGGTGTAGGAAATTGGCGTGCAGTTCTAGTTTGCTATGGTATGGTTGTAAAGGGAACAAACCAAGACTTGTTTCAGACTCCTTAGGTCATATGAGGACCATCTACATGCTTGGGAGTGGTCAGGAAGTCCACTGGTGAAGAGTTCTAACTAAAGGCTAGGTTTAGGCCTAGGAAATTGGCGTGCAGGTCTAGTTTGATATGGTATGGTTGTAAAAGTAACAAAATATAAGTTGTTTCAAAGTTCTTAGGTCATATGAGGAACATCTACATGCTTTGGAGTGGTCAGGAAGTCCATTGGTGAAGAGTTTCAACAATAAGTCACTTTTAGGCCTAGTTTCCCTAAAGCCAAAAAGATATTGAACTTTGATTAAGTGTCTAACTTTGCAAAGGGAGTTTATTGGGATAGAAACTCACTTAATTGACTGTGTTACACCATCCTAAGAGATTGGGAATACCCATAAGTCATTACAGGTGATTGGTGAATTGTGGGAGTCAAGTGAAGGGCACACTACTTTTCGGCTGTCACCTCTGCATTAAATTAGGTCTGTGTCCAAGATGAGTGTTAGGTTTTGCTAGAGTGGAGTTGAAAAATAAGGCTTTGGGATGTTAAATAACTTCGAAATGGGTGTCTAAAAATATCCTGATTGTGTCAAGATACCAAGTTGTGAATAAGTTAGAGTGGAAAATCAAGGTTGAGAAGGCTACAAGGAAAAGTGCGTGCAGGTCTAGTTCACTATAGTACGGTCTTAATAAGAATGAACCAGTTATTATTTCAGAGGCCTTAGGTCAAATGAGGACTATTTACATGCTTGGGATTGGTCAAGAAGTCCACTGGTGAAGAGTTTCAGCAATAAGTCACTTTTAGGCCTAGTTTTCCTAAAGCTAAAAAGACATTGAACTTTGATTAAGTGTCTAACTTTGTGAAGGGAGTTTATTGGGATAGAAACTCACTTAATTGATTGTGTTACACCATCCTAAGAGATTGGGAATACCCTTAAGTCATTACAGGTGATTGGTGAATTGTGGGAGTCAAGTGAAGGGCACACTACTTTTTGGCTGTCACCTCTACATTAAATTAGGTCTGTGTCCAAGGTGAGTGTTAGGTTGTGCTGTAGTGGAGTTAGAAAAAAAGGCTTTGGGATGTTAAATAACTTCCAAATGGGTGTCTAAAAATATCCTAATTGTGTCAATATACCAAGTTGTGAATAAGTTATAGTGGAAAATCGAGGTTGAGAAGGCGATAAGGAAAAGTGCATGCAGGTCTAGTTCACTATGGTACGGTCTTGATGGAAATGAACCAGTTGTTATTTCAGAGGCCTTAGGTCAAATCAGGACCATTTACATACTTGGGATTGGCAAGGAAGTCCACTGGTGAAGAGTTTCAGCAATAAGTCACTTTTAGGCCTAGTTTTCCTAAAGCCAAAAAGACATTGAACTTTGATTAAGTGTCTAACTTTGGGAAAGGAGTTTATTGGGATAAAAACTCACTTAATTGATTATGTTATACCATCTTAAGAGATTGGGAATACCCTTAAGTCATTACAGGTGATTGGTGAATTATGGGACTCAAGTGAAGGGCACACTACTTTTCGGCTGTCACCTCTGCATTAAATTAGGTCTGTCTCCAAGGTGAGTGTTAGGTGGTGTTGGAGTGGAGTTGGAAAACAAGGCTTTGAGATCTTAAATAACTTCTAAATGGGTGTCTAAAAATATCTTGATTGTGTCAAGATACCAAGTTGTGAAGAAGTTAGAGTGGAAAATCGAAGTTGAGAAGGCTACAAGAAAATTAGCGTGCAAGTCTAGTTTGCTATGATATGGTTGTAAAGGGAACAAACCAAGAGTTGTTTCAGAGTCTTTAGGTCATATGAGGACCATCTACATGCTTGGGAGTGGTCAAGAAGTCCACTGGTGAAGAGTTTTATTTAAAAGCTAGGTTTAAGCATAGAAAATTAGTGTGCAGGTCTAGTTTGCTATGGTATGGTCATAAAAGGAACAAACTAACAGTTGTTTCAGAGTCCTTAGGTCATATGAGGACCATCTACATGCTTGGGAGTGGTCAGGAAGTCCACTGGTGAATATTTCTAACTAAAGGCTAGGTTTAGGCCTAGGAAATTGGTGTGCAGGTCTAGTTTGCTATGGTATGGTTGTAAAGGGAAAAAAACAAGAGTTTTTTCAAAGTCCTTAAGTCATATGAGGACCATATACATGCTTGGGAGTGGTCAGGAATTCCACTGGTGAAGAGTTCTAACTAAAGGCTAGGTTGAGGCTTAGGAAATTGGCGTGCAGGTCTAGTTTGCTATGGGATGATTGTAAAGGGAAAAAATCAAGAGTTTTTTCAGAGTCCTTAGGTCATATGAGGACCATTTGGATGCTTGGGAGTGGTCAGGAAGTCCACTGGTGAAGAGTTCTAACTAAAGGCTAGGTTTAGGCCTAGGAAATTAGTGTGCAGGTCTAGTTTGCGATGGGATGATTCTAAAAGAAATAAACCAAAAGTTTTTTTAGAGTCCTTAGGTCATATGAGGACCATCTACATGTTTGAAAGTGGTCAGGAAATCCACTGGTGAAGAGTTCTAACTAAACGCTAGGTTTAGGCCTAGGAAATTAGCGTGCAGGTCTAGTTTGCTATGGGATGATTGTAAAGAGAATGAACCAAGAGTTGTTTCAGAGTCCTTAGGTCATATGAGGACCATCTAGATGCTTGGGAGTGGTCAGGAAGTCCATTGGTGAAGAGTTCTAACTAAAGGCCAGGTTTAGGCGTAGGAAATTGGCGTGCAGTTCTAGTTTGCTATGGTATGGTTGTAAAGGGAACAAACCAAGACTTGTTTCAGACTCCTTAGGTCATATGAGGACCATCTACATGCTTGGGAGTGTTTAGGAAGTCCACTAGTGAAGATTTCTAACTAAAGGCTAGGTTTAGACCTAGGAAATTAGCGTGCAAGTCTAGTTTGCTATGTTATGGTTGTAAAAGGAACAAACTAAGAGTTGTTTCAGAGTCCTTAGGTCATATGAGGACCATCTACATGCTTCAAAGTGGTCAGGAAGTCCACTGGTAAAGAGTTCTAACTAAAGGCTAGGTTTAGGCCTAGTGTCCCTAAAGCCAAAACGGTATTGAAGTTTGATTGTTTTGGGTTTGGAACAGAATTGTGGGTGATATAATAACATCATAACATCATTTTTCATCTATATTGAATGATTATATAATCTTTTTTGCTTCAAATTTGGAAAGTTACTGTAGGTGGTCATTTTGGTGCATTGAAATAACTCTATTTTGGTCTTTTTGATGATATAATGGGCCATTCAATGAATTTAAATAATTTTTTTCATTGAATGGACCCTATTTAACATATGTATGATGTTACTAACCATTTGGATGCAGGATAAGTTGTTTTAGTGGGTGTACACCATGACGAAGAGTGGGAAAATGATACAAAATTGATAGCACAAGTGTAGCAGCAAAGGATCTTCCTTAACAAGGGTATAATTTTATTTGAAACAGCAGAAGTATATGTCAAATGAAAGGTGAATCCACAAGGAGGAGTTCTGGAAATGAGTTTTGAGTTGTTTTTAATAAGGCCCTAGTTTTGAAGGCCTAGAGGGAGCAATTTGGGGCTTTTGGGTATAGAAAGCCTATAGGATCCAATTGACTTCAAATTTCTCTAATTGGGACCATATTAGCACTCTATGAAAAGTGGCAAGGTTGGGTGTTAAGTTTTTAATAGGGTTCCTTTGTAAAAGTGACCTATTACGTCTAGGAAGGAAAGTGGAGCAGCAGTTTTTGGGGGTTGTGTTCCAAATTAACCCTACCTAATTCTAAGATATGTTTTGTAAAACCATAAAAAGTATCTAAATATGTAATTTATTTTGGAAGTGTTTTGTGAAAACTAAGAGTTATTTGGGAAAAACTCGCTGGTTAAGACTACAAGGATAGAGAGCCTAAAGTGTGGATTGAGGGTAAGATCTTGGAGTAGGACTTCAAGAACCACTTGAACATTGTTAGATTCATATTTTAAGCCATATTGAATCCCTATAATAGTAAGGTAGTTGGGAGAAGTCAGATTGATAGGTTAGTGGCATATTGGCACTTGGGGCCACTTGGGTAAGGAACACCTTTGAGGAAACCAAGAAAACTTTATTTATAAAATAATCCCAATCTAACCTACCTATTTGCATCAAATTTTCAACCAAGCTATAAACAAATTGTTAAAGCATTAGTATCTGGATTTGTTAGAATTTCTTTAAAAAATTATCATTGCAAGAACAAGAGCCACTTAGGCTTCTTACATATTATATTTATACATTTATGCATTCATTTCATTACTTTTGTTATTATTATAGTTAAGGAATTGACTTTTATTGAGGACAGTGACTGGCATTTGTAGCACAGTTAGCAAGTTAAACATACAAGCATAACTATAAGGCATGGGAAATTTACAAAGCAAAGACATGAACATAAACATAATTTAGTATAGATCAATACACCAAACACATGAATTGCATACCTAAAACATAAAAAAAAAATATTCGTAGGGCATGAAGTCAAATACATATGTCCAATAATGTCATACATTAAATATATTCAGTAAAACTGGCTTCCTCAAAGCCAAATGGATGTACAACGTATCACTGATACAATATACAAAAAATATGTCCACTAATGCCATATAGGCATACAATCCATATCCCTAATCTAGTCCTTTCCCGCTAGGGGAAGAAAACAAATCCCAAGCTGTCTTCAATTGTCACATCGATGGAGATGCAGTGGATGCCGTAGTCTTCCGAGTGCGCTCACTCGTCCTCCTATCTAGACTCTTCTGTAGCTTGACCTGATAAAAAATAAAATTAGATAGAGATAACTAATATACATCAAAATTGAATTATACAATGACATAAAATTGAATATTGGCTTACCGCTAGCAGATAGTCACTATGTTCATCCACCGAAGGCGCATGCTGGCGATCTGGAGTCATAAGTCCCTACGACAATGATCAAAATAATAATTAAAATACATACATGGATATCATTATAAAATTCAATACAAACTATTAAAATAACAATTAAAGTTAAGTGATCTCTTTCATACCTCAGTCAGTGCTTCAAAACTAGCTACTACTGCAGCTACTCCACGATCCAAAGTATCACGGATAGAAGGAGGAGTCTCTGATGTCAAAAGCTGAAAATGAAACAAAAAAATTAAATTATGTAGTTATCAAGATTACATATATTTTTTACAACCCTACTAAGGAGTAAATGATACCTCTGTGAAGGTTCCACTGCGTCCTCCGGTGTGTGGCGGCGAAGTGTAAAAGGTGACATTAGGATCATTGCCACTTCCACCGCCACCATCACTATCACTGACACTCTTGCCCTGAATTTTCATCATAAACAATAGATACTACAAATTAAATAGTTATTCTTTTATAAATGAAATATGATCAAAGCAATTTCATGAACTTGGAAATATTTACATGTGTGTCAATGCCAAATGTCGTATTTAGAAATCTATCGGTCATAAATCTAGGATCATCTTCCTCTCTCTCGCCAGTACCATATGTGCACAAGCATCCACATGACCGACAAATATGGCCCCTCGGGGATTGACCATGGTCACCCTCAACTAAAGGAGTGGCACACTGAATGAGAGTCTGTGTCAGAGCACTAATTGTGCCTAGTGTGTCTGTCTCTACATGTTCCTTCACAGCAGAAGGAATACTAACATGATCTGCCTGTGGCTTGCCAATAACAGGCCTAGGTGCATTAGGGTCACGATGTGCCCCTTCTCGATCAAATGATGACCCCCCTCCTCTACCCTGAGAATCTAGAATGTCAAAATAATTTGGCACCTCTTTGAGTACAAACTCACAATAGAGTTTCCTCAAGAAATATATAGGAACTTCATGATTGTTACAAGGAGGCGCATCAAAGACCATCCACCATCTATCCCAAAAATTATTTTTAATGTCTTCATTTGTGCACCAATGAATTGGGAACCTCTTTGTTGTAGTTCTAAGAGTATTTGCGTCCCCTGGTTTTTTAAATAGCAAACAAATGTCATCTTTTGTGATTTTTTTCTTCTTTATGTCGGCATAAGATAATTTATTTGCATAATATCTTTTTTGTTCTTCTCTTTTATCCTGCCATATATTAAGTTGCCCACTAACAGCGCTTACATGGGTCAAGATTGTTTCTAATGATTTTGCAAGACTTTCCCGTCCTGAATTTGTACCTCTAGAATCTTTTAACCTACTAATTAAAGATTCTAATTCTTTTTGCCCTTTTTCAATTTGGTTCATCAAATTTTCTTGGGTTCCAGGAGGAGGTTTCTCAATTGTTGGAGGAGGCAATTCAGGTTCATTTTGTTCTTCATGAGGAGATGGAGGGTTTGGAGGAGTGTTTGGTGGAGGGTTTGGTGGAGGGAGATTATTTCTTCCTGAAAATTAAAAAAATTACATTTTAAAATCTTCACTATACAAAGAATTTAAACAAAATAAAATTAAAGAAAAATAAATTGCAAAAAAACTAAAATTTTAAAACAAATAAGAGGCATAAGTTGTAGAAACACTTACCTCTTCTTCTCAATCGACTTCGTTGACGCGGTGGAGCCATTTGATCAATGGATGAAGGAAAATAATAGCAGTAGGTGGAAGGCGTGCGCGCTTTGGGAGGTTTTCTTCACTGCACACGTGGGTTTGAGAAAGCAAAATAAGTTTTGGGCTTTCTCAAACCCGCGTTTGCCATTTATATTGGCTTTTTCAAAGCGCACGCGCTTTGGAAAAAAATTTTCCAAAGCGCGTGCGCGCTATAGCGCGCACGCACTTTGTTTTGGATTGCCCAAGCCTAAGGCTCGGGCAACCCAAGCCATAGGGCGTGCATGTGCTTTAGTGCATACGCACTATGTGCGATGGGGGGCCAAAAAGAAAAGTGGCATCTTTTTGGTCCCCCATCTTTGTGCATATACCCAGACCATAGTCAACAGTTCCTTTCAAGTATCTCATAATTCTTTTTACAACCATCATGTGTGTTTCCTTAGGATTGGCAGAGAATCTTGCCCAATCCCAACAGCTAATGCAATATCTGGTCTACTATGTACAACATACTACAATTTTCCAATCATGGATCTGTACAAAGTCTGATTGACTTCTGCAGCATCATCAGTCTTAGATAACTTTTGTCCAGTAACCATAGGAGTTCCCACTGGTTTAGCATCTTCCATCCCAAAAAATTTTAGTATTTCATTAACATACTTAGATTGTGTAATTAAAATTCCATTCTTCTTCTAATATACTTGTAAACCAACAAAAAATTTGATCTCACCAAACATACTCATTTCACATTTAGTTTGCATTTCATTTAAATTTTTTTTACGTAATGCATCTTGTCCACCAAAAATAATGTCATCCACAAAATTTTTTGCTAACAGGATACCTTTACCTTCTTCATCCTTCATGTACAGATTGCTTGTGTCATTTGTTCTTGAAAATCCAATCTGTATCAAGTAGTTATGCAACCTCTCATACCATGCTTTGGGAGCTTGTTTCAATCCATATAGTGCTTTTTTCAGTTTGCACACCATGTCTCTTCTGTTTGGATCAATAAAACCTTCTTTCTATTCTATGTAAACTTCTTCTTCCAGTATACCATTCAAAAATGCAGACTTGACATCCATTTGATATACCTTAAAATCTTTATAAGCAGCTTATGCAAGCAGAGTTCTTATTCCTTCCAATCTAGCTACAGGGGCAACTGTCTCCCCATAATCTATTCCTTCTTGTGCATAGCCTTTGCAAACCAGCCTAGCTTTGTTCCTAGTGATTTCACCATTTTCATTCATCTTATTCTGAAACACCCACTTTGTTCCTATAACATTTTTGTTTTCAGGTCTTGGCACCAGAGTCCAAGTATCATTCTTCTCTATTTGGTCAATCTCTTCATTCATTGCTTGTATCTAGTCTTCATTCTCCAATGCTTCTCTAGTTGACTTGGGTTAAAATTCACACAGTAGGCATGTTGGATCCTTAGTCTTACTTCTGGTCTGAATTCCAATATTTTTGTCTCCAATTATCTGTTCAGGCTTGTGATGTCTTCTTACATACTTTGCCAAAATAGGTTCAGCTCCTCTCTCCTCTATTTCATCATGTTCCTCAACAAGATTGTCAGATTCAACTTCTGAATGCTCGGCAACCTCTTCCTGATACTCAGCAACATTTTCTTGTAGCTCGGCATGTTCTTGTTCTCTCTTGGCACTATTTTCTTGATGCTCGACAACATCTATTTGTCGCTTGGCATTGCTTACCCAAGACTCGGCATCAAGTGCAAGTCTGTTACTTGCCTCTTCTTCTTCCTCAATGTACACAAAAGATCTATAATCCTCTGGTTCTCTTTTGCTGTCAGCCTCATTTTTTTATGCATACTCATCAATTTTGACATTCACACTTTCCACAATTTTGTTAGTGTTAGATTTTAAACACTTATAAGCTTTACTTTTTGTGGAGTACCCTAGGAATATGCCTTCATCACTCTTAGCATCAAACTTTCCATTCCTAGTGTCTTTTAATATATAGCACTTACTTCCAAAGACTCTAACGTATTTAACACTCGGTGCATGCCCATGCCATAATTCATAGGGTGTCAGATTTGTACATTTCTTGATCTATACCCGATTAAGAGTGTAGACAATAGTGCTTATAGCTTCTTTTCAGTATTTTTGTGCCACATTCTTTTCAATCAACAATGTCCTTGCACAATCCAAGATAGATTTGTTTCTCCTTCCTGCTATACCATTATGTGAAGGTGTTCTAGGTGCAGACATCTGTCTTTTAATTCCTCTATCATTGCAAAATAGATTAAATTCATTTGATGTAAATTCTCCACCTTAGTCATATCTAAGACATTTTAGGTTCCTACCTGTCTCCTTCTCAACCTTAGCCAAATACCACTTAAAGAATTGAAAAGCTTCAGATTTTTCTTTTAGAAACATTACATGCATCATCCTTGTATGATCATCAACAAATAAGATAAAGTATCTAGCACCATAGTAACTTTGTACACTCATAGGTCCACAAAGGTCAGTATGAACCAAATCTAAAATGTTTTCAGAAGTAAAGGATTTGCTCTTGAAACTTGACTTTTTCATTTTTCCTAACTGGCATTCCTTGCACATCACATTCTCGGGTTTCTTCAATCTAGGTAGACCTCTTACCTTTTTCTTCTTGCTTATTTCTACCAGACTGTCAAAGTTAACATGACATAGCCTTTTGTGCCATAACCAAATATCATCAAGTTGTGCAATTAAACATGCTTCCTCAGATAGGTCAAGATAGAACAAATTACCTCTAGTCTAATCTCCACTTCCAATTAGTTCACCAGTAGCATCAAATATTTTAGCTTGCTTGTGATGAAATTCCACTCAGTAACCAGTTTTGTTAAGCTGAGGAACACTTAACAAATTATAATTAAGACCTTCAACCCAATATGAATTTTCACAAGATATCTTATCAGTCAATTTAATCAAATCTTTTCCTCTAACAGGACATGGTGCATCATTACCAAATTTTACACTTTTACCTCTGTAATGATGTAAGGTCTCAAATTTATTTTTGTCACCAGTCATGTGATGTGAACAACCGCTGTCAATAATCCATTTATCATTCTTGTTCACATAGGATATCAATGCAATTTTCTCATCCTCATCAGATTCATCTTTCATTGCAACATAAACCACCTCAATTTCAAAATCATCACTATCAGTTTCAGTTTCTTTTTCAGCAATGTAACAAGATTTCTTACCTTTTCCTTTGTAGTCTTTGTTCCATCAATAGCTTCTATCATCTCTTCTATCTTTGTGTTTGCTTTTCCTATCATCATCTTTATCCTTCCTGTCAGGACATCTAGTAGCTATACGACCAACTTTATTACATGCAAAACATATAATAGGGAGTTTACCTTTGTACTTTCCTTTTCCCATTCTCAGTCTTCTAGCCATAAGAGCTTCTAGATCTTCTAGTTCTTCATTAGAAATGTCACTATCACTTTCATTTTCACTGATGCATCTTTCTTTTTCTTTCTTTGGCTTGTTTAGAACTAGTTGTGACTTGAAAGCAAATTTAGCATTACCAATGCTTCCAACAGTGAAGTTATCATAGTTAGAGAGTTCAAAAGCAGTCAGCTTACCAACCAAACTTTCCAAAGTAAGCACATTAGAAGAGTTACATCTAGATTCTTGAATAGCTGAGATCTTAATAGCATATATAGGATGCAGGGTTCTTAGTACTTTCCCAATTATAGTTTCATCATCAATAGTCCCATTTTCTCCTCTAATAGCATTCACAACTTCTTTTATTCTACCACAATATTGTGCAATGTTTTCACCTTCTTGCATTCTCATTTCATCAAACTTACCTCTAAGACTCTTGGCCTTTGCTTTCAACACATTTAGGTCACCACCATAGATCCTTGCAAGTGTGTCCCACATATCCTTAGTAGTTGTGCAATCCCTAATGTCCTCAAATTTTGGATAGCTTAGGGCAGATGCAATTTCCAGCATTGCCTGATTATGTTCTTGCTTAGCTCTCATTTCTTTGGTAGTCAAAGGTGCGATAGGTGAGACATAGTTATTCTCAATGTAGTACTTTGCAGAATCACCAATACTGGCCAGATGCAGCTTCATCAATCTTTTCCATGCAAGGAAGTTTTCTTTGTTCAGCTTTGGTACCTCCTTCTTATACATCCTGATCATTTGCTTCAAGCCCCTTTAAACTTGAGTTCTGTCAACACTAATAATAAGCAACAAAGCTCTGATACCAATTGTTAATATGATTTAGAACAACAAAGAGGGGGGGGGTGAATCAGTTGTTCTCAGGTTCTGATGTATGGAATAATCTTTAAAAAATTTCTTTAAATTAGATCCAATAACCAAAACAAACTCGGTCATCATTGATTCAATAACAGAAACATATAACAATGCAGTCCACTACCCAGCTATAACTTAACTTGTAAAACACATAAATTTTTAAACCAAAACAATCACAGAAGTATTAACACCAAGATTTATAGTGGAAACCCAATTTGGGAAAAACCACTTTGTAACATGCTACTATTATTTTCACTCTTCTGAAGTGAGCTCAGTAAAAAGCCAACCCTGTCAAAGGTTACAATACACACTGTCAGGTGTGACCCGGTTAAAGGATTTCAATCACCCTGTTAAAAGTGATCCTAGTCATAGGACTTACATACAATCCATTAGAATGCAACCTTGTTCAAAGGATTTAACATGTGATTGTTAGGTCAACCTCTATTAAAAGGATTTTGATTGTTACAATGGTTAGAAAGTAGCAGCAATATTATCTGAAAAATATACAACTCACTTTGCAAATATCAGATCTGATTCTGTAAACTAATGCTGGTTCACTGACTTTGAAACTTTGCCATCTCCATCTCTGATCTACTCAGAACTTTTCTTCAAGCAACCACCACAATTCTCCTTCAGCCTTTTCTACTTATACAGTCAATAAAACTTTTATGATCTTGCAACATTCTCTATTCCCCCATGCACTTGCATATCCAAATGCTCAGGTCCTTTTATTCTTTCCTCAATTAGGTTAACTTATCTTTTGCCGCTCAATCTTATTCATAGGTCTTAGGGTTAGGTCAGATGCATTGAATCTACCTGCTTCATGTTCTTCGGCTCCTTTTCTAGAATCATCTCAAATCTCTTAAAGAATTACAATAAAACATTTTACAGTACATTTAATGCTTCCAAACAATCAATAAATAAAGTCAACACGTTTTACATAATCAAAGAATTCAACAATGTCGGCTCCAAAATTAAATTCTCTTCAAATATAAAATTGTTGATGCTCAGTCGATACTGTGATCAACTACTCAGTCTTCATGTAGAAAGCTCGGTCATTAGTAAAAATGTTTCCTCAGCTTACACTATCTTCCTCGACAATTAACTGTTGTTCGGTTAACACTAGAATTTTGCTCGGCATACATTGACTCGGTCGACACTAACATTACTCGGCTTAAACATGATTTTTTCATTCTTTTCTCGGTCAAGCCTACCAGTTTAGTCTTCAGTCTTACTAAGATAAACAGTACATTATCTCATCAATGTGCAACATAGTCAAGTACACTTTGTAGTATCAAGATAACTCAACCTTTCCCTAGGTGCTATTGTTACCAACCTTGCCTAGCCCCTCAGAAACACTCAAATAGATATAGTACTTTCCTAAGTAGCAATAGTCTTACTAGTTAAGGTTTGACATCAATGACAATACAACAATTGTTTCAATTGCAGTTTCCAACACTACACATGATGAAAAAAAGCACGCCATATGTCGTGTGTTGATACTCCATGAACCTACATTACAACTTCTAAAATAGTGTAGCTCACTTGATCATGTCAGTGTACAAAAATCCTCATATGGTGCAATGTTAGTTTCATCCATCAACCAAACAAATCTATGAACCATAGACTCACCTTCATTACCTGGACCCATTGTAGCATTACACCACTAGACAATACATCCCACATCTGACAATGTTGCTTTCTCTTTGCACTTTAATTCTTCACGTGCTAAGGCTATTTTAATACATGCACCTACACCATCATGCTCTCCTTTTCCATGACCGGCCTCTATGAAATTTCACATATATCGAATTCCAGTAATCTTATGCATCTTGCACAACCAATAAAACATTTGAGAATTCTTGAATTGTGATGCACAATTATCTGACCATATGATATGTCGATGATATTTTATGCCCCTATTTTCCAAATGACCATAAAATAGTTGAAATCAACCATGTACAAACTTTGTAGAATGTGAATGATCATCGTTGATATAAAAATGATACTCCCTCAATATCTTCATGTTCTCCTTTGTACTATCTGGTGAATGCATGAATGTTATATGAACAAATAAAGCAACCTGTTGAGAGCTATAATACTTTGCTTGCACCTCATTCTATGGTTTTGGTGTGTAGTTCTCTGCAAAGTCCACAACTGAAACAATGGTATCAAGTGGGAATGTGTCCTTGCACAACTTGAATTTCATATCCAACCATCGCGCTCTGTGTATGCCTTGCATACTCATAAATAATTTTTTTACAAAAAATGTCCATGAACTAATACACTGGAATTTTTTCAATTACTAAATCACATCTTTTAGCCTCTTTTCCATCTTTTAGATTGTATGTCATGGTCTTATATTTTCCAAATTCTACTATTTCATTACCGATTGCATGCATACTCTCCATATGTTGACAAATTGGCAAATGTTGCAAACCATCCACTCTTTCACATAAAATGGTAGATATTAATTCCTTTGAAGATCTAGGTGGGACATTTATGTTACAATCCTACAAAACATTGTTAGAGTGCAAATCTACACATATATTCCTATAAACTTCAAAATGGTTAGCAAATTCAATATGTACCCTATAACAACAAGTTGTGTGTGTGTGATTTATCTTCACATAAAAAGATTTACACATTTCAAAATATCTCTGACTAATTTTAATTTGAGGATACATATGTATAAATTTTGCAAAGAACTGTGTCTGAGTTGAATCCAAAAAATGTTTTGGATCTGGAATAGGAATTTGACTATCAATCCTCCTTACAACATCTCTTTGATTAGGAGACACCCGTGTGTTATTCTTCCAAAATTCTTCAATCGAGGATTTCAAAGCTTCAAAAATTGCTTTATCTTTTCGCAATAGTCTACTAGAAAATGTCCATAACTCATTGTCATTTGGATCTTCCACTCTTTGACACCTTCCCAAGGCTCTCATTAGAGACTTTCTACTTATTTTCAATGTTTAATTTTCTTGTCTTTCTAATGAGTCAAGATTTCTTCATTTGAGTGCTTACTATCGTTGATGTAAGTACACACCATGTGACATTACTATCTTTCGTGCGTGATGTAGAACCCACACTCTCATATGCAGTCATTAGATTCTTTACAATAGATTTTTCACTTGACTTTTCCATCATTCTTAACCCAAGAATCTTCATGATGGGCCTAAATTTCATATTTCTCATCATTTCAACAAATAGTTGACATCTTCCTATCATGTTTAAATTCTCAAAAGATGATCTCAAAATATGATTAGCATTTCTTTGACAAGTACGCTTGGGAATCTTGTCAAGCATTGCTTGAAAAATGTTAGTATCAATATCAATCAAATATTTTGGCTTTCTATAAATAATTCTAGGAGCATCAAAATATTATGTGTGAATTGTGTACCATCTTGAGTTCCTTCAACATGAGACGATGTTGTGCCTACACCTTGGGATGTAGACAATGGTGTGCCTTCAACATGATACAAGGGTGTGCCTTCAACATGATACAATGGTGTGCCTCCAACATTGGATGATGATGTCTCCTCAACTTGGGAACTCATAGATGATGTGCCTACATCTTCATAATTCAATTGTCTTGTTGCACGCAAGTTTCTCATTCGTTGTCTTTTTGTTTCCAATTCCAATTCTCTCTTACTTTGTATTGATGTTTCATGTTCCTCATCCAAAGAAAAATCTTCTTCTATGGTATCCAATTTTTTTTGTTTACAAAGTTGTCTCATTCTTTTCTTTTTCTTCTCTTTTTCTCTTTCATGCTCTTCCGGTGTTAAAGTCTTTGCTTGTTTCCTTGGCATGATGATGATTTCTACATATGAATTGATTACAATTTTAAAAATATAATATAAATGTAAAACAATAAGTCAAATTATAATATAAACCTCTTACAATATGACAAATTATAATATAAATTTATTACAATTATATCAAATTATGTATTGAACAAGTCTATATCATACCAATTATAAACCAAAACACTCTTTATTCACATTTGACATGTAAAAAAATGAAAAAATTGCCTCAATCGATAAATTTTGATGATAATGATTTTTAAACAAAAATATGGTGAAAATTGATAGAATATGCTTCTTTGTCACTATCAACACCATGAAAAGTGAATATTTGTCGAATAACACGCAGAACTCAGACATCAAACAGAAAAAGTGGGCCTCTTTCATGAGATCTTTGACAAAGAAAACCATTTATTTTAGTCTTCCATAGTGTGGGTGTGCTATAGCGCATGCGCCCTATGCAAAATGAAAAAGTGTTATGCATACTCTTGCATAGCACAAATGCGCTATAGTGCATGTGCCCTATGTAAAACAAGAAAAAGGGGGAGACAGAGACAGAGACAGAGTAGTAAATTTTAGCTTGTTTTTCGATGACGATTATCAATTTTTAGATGCCAATTGGTCGACCAAATGACCATAATTTTTGTCATAGTTTTTTCATTGATTCTATGACCCAGTTAACGGTTGTCACAATTTTGACATATATAGAGGTTGATTTAGCGACGGACCCATCGTCGAAGAAAGCACTTCAACCTGGAAGAATTATCGACTGTGTCTTTCATCTATGCAACCAATGTTGGTCAAAATTGCAATGTATTATGGTCAGAATAGTTGTCAGGTACATAGCATTCTCGTCAAAATGACAAAGCACTATTAGTTGAAATGGAGATGAGGATTGGTCAGAATAGTCATCGAGTATATAGCATTCTCATCAAAATGACAAAGCATTTTTGGTCGAAATGGAGATGAGGATTGGTCAGGATAGTCATCGAGTACAGAGCATTCTCATCGATAGTATATTCTTTTGACCATTGAAAAAGTGATCAAAATTTTAATTTAAAAAAAATAAAATAAAATATCTATTACTAATCTTTATCTGATAAAACTTAATTTTTAGTAATTATCTACATTTAATCTACCAATTACTAATAATTTTGTACTACACATGCAACATATTTCCATATGTGATGGTTAACTAGTAATGGGAAAGTTATGATGATGGAAGAAGACAATGTAATGAACTACCAAGCAATAAACTTTTAATTCTTTACAAACAGTCACTTCTCTGCTCATGAAGACACAGTCTGGTGTTTATATTATTAAACTCTCTATTCAATGCAACATTGATAGGAAAAGCATTCACTGATTGGTATTATTAGTTTTGATCAATCCATGTACTGATTATATTGTTTTGAAGTCTTAAAATCAAATAATTTCAGTCCTTTTATTGATTGTTCCTGTACAGTGCTTGGCGTGCAAACAATCTTTGTCTTGAAGAACCAATGATTTCTTAGACTCTGTCAAATAGTTGGTAAGAAATGATGTATTCAATATTTCTAAAGTGCTTCAAAAGGCTTAAACTCACCAGGCCAAGTCTCTTCACCAAGACTTCACAAGACTTCTAAGTGTATATATATTTGGTGTTATTGACTTACATTTTCTTGGATTCACAATGTCTTGACATTTAATGAAGAAGACAATGTAATGAACTACCAAGCAATAAACTTTTAATTCTTTACAAATAGTCACTTCTCTGCTCGTGAAGACATGGTCTGGTGTTTAAATTATTAAACTCTCTATTCAATGCAACATTGATAGGAAAAGCATTCATTGATTGGTATTATTAGTTTTGATCAGTCCATGTACTGATTATATTGTTTTGAATTCTTAAAATCAAAGAATTTCAGTCCTTTTATTGACTGTTCCTGTACAGTGCTTGGCGTGCAAACAATCTTTGTCTTGAAGAACCAATAATTTCCTAGGCTCTGTCAAATAGTTGGAAAGCAATGATGTATTCAATATGTCTAAAGTGCTTCAAAAGGCTTAAACTCACTAGGCCAAGACTCTTCACCAAGACTTCACAAGGCTTCTAAGTGTATATATATTTGGTGTTATTGACTTACATTTTCTTGGATTTACAACTTTAATGAAGAAGACAATGTAATGAACTACCAAGCAATAAACTTTTAATTCTTTACAAACAGTCACTTCTCTGCTCGTGAAGACACAGTCTGGTGTTTATATTATTAAACTCTCTATTCAATATAACATTGATAGGAAAATCCTTGATTGATTGGTATTATTAGTTTTGATCATTCCATGTACTGATTATATTGTTTTGAAGTCTTAAAATCAAATAATTTCAGTCCTTTTATTAATTTTTCTTGTACAGTGTTGGGCCTGCAAACAATCTTTGTCTTGAAGAACCAATGATTTCCTAGGCTCTGTCAAATAGTTAGAAAGCAATGATGTATTCAATATTTCTAAAGTGCTTCAAAAGGCTTCAACTCACCAGGCCAAGACTCTTCACCAAGACTTCACAAGACTTCTAAGTGTATATATATTTGGTGTTATTGACTTACATTTTCTTGGATTCACAACATCTTGACATTTAATGAAGAAGACAATGTAATGAACTACCAAGCAATAAAATTTTAATTCTTTACAAACAGTCACTTCTCTGCTCGTGAAGACATGGTCTGGTGATTATATTATTAAACTCTCTATTCAATGCAACATTGATAGGAAAATAATTCATTGATTGGTATTATTAGTTTTGATCATTCCATGTACTAATTATATTATTTTGAAGTCTTAAAATCAAAGAATTTTAGTCCTTTTATTGACTGTTCATGTACAGTGCTTGGCGTGCAAACAATCTTTGTCTTGAAGAACCAATGATTTCCTAGGCTCTGTCAAATAGTTGGCAAGCAATGATGTATTCAATATTTCTAAAGTGCTTCAAAAGGCTTAAACTCACCAGGCCAAGACTATTCACCAAGACTTCACAAGGCTTCTAAGTGTATATATATTTGGTGTTATTGACTTACATTTTCTTGGATTCACAATATCTTGACATTTAATGAAGAAGACAATGTAATGAACTACCAAGCAATAAACTTTTAATTCTTTACAAATAGTCACTTCTATGCTCGTGAAGACACAGTCTGGTGTTTATATTATTAAACTCTCTATTCAATGCAACATTGATAGGAAAAGAATTCATTGATTGGTATTATTAGTTTTGATCATTCCATGTCCTGATTATATTGTTTTGAAGTCTTAAAATCAAAGAATTTCAATCCTTTTATTGATTGTTCCTGTACAGTGCTTGGCATGCAAACAATCTTTGTCTTGAAGAACCAATGATTTCCTAGGCTCTATCAAATAGTTGGCAAGAAATGATGTATTCAATATTTCTAAAGTGCTTCAAAAGGCTTAAACTCACCAAGATGCACACCTTGAAGCAGCAAGAATTTCCCATCAACTCTAGCTCTATAGATATTCGTCTCATGTATCTTTTTGCTAGCTTAATGGAACCTAGCTTTATCTATATCAAAGAAGATCATTAAATTATGAGTTTGAGCATAAGCATAAATTCATACATACAAAAGGGATAATAGTACCCAAAAAATGGGCTTCTAAATGATCACTAATAGCTAATAAGCATGCATGACATACCATATAATGCTCTCTACCCAGCACCATTCTTATAGTAAGATGTCCCAAAAATTAATTTTTAATACCTATACTACGAATGTATGTTTCAGTTGAAGTTGAGAGAGAATGGATTTTGAATGTAAGGGAAGTTTCCATGAAGTGAATACAATGCCACAAATGACATAAATGACAGTTTGTCATATACACTAAAGGAAACTTTATATTTGCAAAGAGGCTTGAAGCATAAAATAGTTCAAAATATTTAGAGCCTAAGGAGAAATCAAAACACTTGAGTCTTTTCTCATCAAAACATCATTCTATAAGTGAATAGTCAAAGAGCCTAAGGAGAAATCAACAAGATAATATAATCACCACTTTATATAAAAACTATTGAAATCAAGGACAACCATTATAGAGATATGAAGTTATGATGTGTTACAAAGACATGAGGTCCAACATGGCAAAGGATCAAATCAATAGTAAACAAACCGACCAAGTAAAGTGAGAATAGAGACTTTTGAAAGGTTGTAGATTCATATATGGCCAAAGCAATGATGCATTGATAGATATAGTACATCAAAAGTTACATTTGCATATATTAACTGAGTGAGTAGGTTACTAGACATGTTTTTAGTTCATAGTCATTTGGTACAGCTACAAATGAAACGCATAAAGAAGTGTTATAGCATGAACATGAGATAGTAGTATCTAAACAAAGGTAAGTTTTCAAAACTTGCATTCAAGGTATTGAAGGATACTACATGAACAATCATTAATACCATGAATTTTTGTCATTGTTTTAGTTTGAGCTTCACTTGGTTTCGAGAATAGTTTAATATTCTCTACTTAAAAAGGCCAACCACGTGAAGGTGGAAGCTCATTTGCCCCCCCCCCCCCCCCCCCAACATCACTCTAAATTCTCCATTAACATCTAATAACATTCATTCATTCATTCATCCATTTTTGAAATATAACATTCAATCATTATAATCACATGATAACATTCATTAACACATAAAATTCATTAACACACAACATTCATGAATACTTCATTAACACATCATTTATCAACATTGACTAGTACACAATTACATCCATTAAGACAACGTTCTTTCATTAGCAAAAAATCTTAATTACAATCATTTCTTTTTTGGTTTCTTGCTTGTTTTTCTAAGGTAACGGCTAAGCGGAGCATCAATATCCTCGTCATTCCCCTCCTCTATTGGTTCTAATGCCAACACATGTCTCATCCTCATCTGTTCAGGAACAAGAGGCTTTTGCGCCAAAGGGGGGTCCGCTGCAATAACAACTACGTCATGGGTTAAATTCACAGCATTTTATATTAGTGTTACAAGTATTTAATTAAGTAAAAGAACTATAATTTTTTAAAAAAAAAATTAAAAGAACAAAACATAGATTTTCTTTACCTGAATGTGCACCATGATCTACATGGTGATCACTTTGAACATCCTCCACTCGTTCAGCATGACATTTTGTATGCTCTAAAATATATATACACAAAAAAGGTTACACCAATTTCAATTTAAGATGTTAAATTGTATTAATAATTATGTAATTAATTTTAAATAGAAAATGAACACCTCCATCAAACTACGATGCACATCAGGGGCTTCATCATGCAGCGTAGGATCTGTGTTACGATTAGGAGGCTGCATTGCAATGTCATGCACATTATTATCAAATAGATTGTTGTTCAAGTATTCAATTTCAAATATATTGTATTTGGCATATTTACCTATTCACATGATGCAGGAGACTCTTGGGTTGGGTCAGTGGAAGCTTGGCTTAGGCGTTCAGCCACGGCTTGATAGCCTTCCTTGAAGGAAATTTTTTTGTGTTCTATTGTGGCCTCTAAATTAAATTATGAGCCCTGCATTTTTTTATTAAACAAAATTATTTTCTTTTTTTTCTCTGGAATTCGTTTACTTCTACTTACAATTTGTGCTTTAATTTTTGAATATCCACCAGAGCCAAGTTTGTGCTACCCAATCTTTTGCAGTCTGGCCTTTTTTGCCTTTGATGTGTCTTGCAACCTATGAAAAGTTTGAAATATGTTACATGATATAGATATAAAGATCACTAATTAGTGCATTATTACATTCTACTAGTAGTTAATACTATTGCATACCTTCTTCTCTCATTTGCTGGTGTAATTCCTCTTTGAGCATCCCCTTTCTCCTTTGCATCCAAAATGAACTCATTCCAATCCCTCACTAGAATAAAGGGAGGATGCTCGTACTTTGGGTTCTGGACGAGACTCCTTCTATATGAGTCCCTCACAATCTTAAGATGTTTGGCAGCTTTTTCTAAAATTTTTGTCTCCTCAAAAATATTCCTACCAAACTCATGCTCTAAATCTTTAATGAGTTGATCTTTTAATTTTTTGTCTTGCAAGTTCCACCTTTTAAGAAAAAACACAAAATTATTAGATAGAAAAATTAACTAAAGTTGTGTACCTTGAATATAGTAAAAGTAAAGGCCTGAATGAAATGAAAAATACTGTACCAATTAATGATATGAAATAAAAATAGTGGGATAGGGTTAGTTCACTTATGATGTTCCACCTTGTACGTATGGTGGGCCCGAATATCTTCAATGTGAAGTCATAAAGCGTCTTATAAAAAGAATTGTTTCCTGCAAAAATGTCATGGGATCATCAATCCAAAACTTGTTATGAATAGGTAAATGTATATTACAATATAAATAATAATAATTTTAAAGTACCTGGAAGCTTAGGACATTTTAAAAGCATCAATTCTTTATCGTCAATCAACAATGACATCTGCATAACTCTCGTGCTAGAAACACAGGTAGATCTAGGAAACAATGGTGAATTATCACCAATATAGGTACTCTGATCTGTATCTAGCGTAGCAGATGGCACCGGTGTATCTCCTACTCCACAAAATTAATTCACTATGAGATGCACCCAAGATTAAAGTACAAATTATCAAATCATAATTAACACAAAACCAAATATAGAAAAATAAGGATTTACCAGGCATAGACCATGAAGGCGTTGATGTTTTCATGCCCCTTTTTTTTGACATTACACTCGACAATCTCTGATGGACGTCAGTCAACCTCCTAAGAGGAGTTGCCTGCACTTGATCACCTGAACAATACATTGTTAGCAAAGACATTTTGAAATAATAAAAGTAAGAGTTAACTTAAGAATTTTTTAAATTTTCCAAAGAAAAAATTCCTTGTAACTTGTCAACTTAAGGATTATTTTACCTGGGGTGGCCGAAGCTTTGTTAGTACCGGCCTCACCGCGATGTCCATGACTAGGTACTTGAGCAAGCAAAAAATCATGTAACAAGAACACATACATATTTTAGTTCACAACATAAAAGAGTATAAAATATAAACCTTTATTGAACTTTTGTTATAACTAAAGATTCATTACTGCTTACTTCAAAATGATGTGCTTGTGCCATCAATTCATCTAGCCTCTTCAACATCTCCTCAGTTGGATTTGCATCTTCCAAAATGCTAATAATTTCTGTATTGACTCTTTTTAGTTTTTTCTTCAACATATTTATTAGATTAGAGATTTCTGGGATATCCTCATCTGTATCTATAGCTATTGCCTCCATTGTTGTAGGTGCTTTTCCCCCATCCTGAACATCAAATTGTGACAAGAATATCAGTAAAACTATCATAATAACTCCAAAACCCTAAATAAAATAACATAATAATATAATATTTTTCAACTATCTAATTTGTATAATTTCAATCAAGTTTACCATTGTTGATGAATGGGTGGGAGGAGCATCCCCGTGGCTTCTATCATGTGGGGGATCCATGTCATCCTTTGACAAAGATTAAATATAAAAATGTCAGCGAACTGAAAGCAATAGACTTAGCAAAAAAAACTTATTAATAAAATGGTATATTGGAGTCATAAACTTGAGGTTAGTTTAAATGGTATATAGTACTTACAACCCTCATGATAGTAACTTTGTTTGTATCTATGTAATTTAAATGGTAATCTATTAGCAGTTCTTCCCCTACACTTATTGATTTTATTGCACATACAAAAACTTGATTCCCTTCATGCACCTCAAATATGCAATTGGATTGCTTATTAGTTGAGGAAGGTCGTGTACTATTTATAAAACCTGCAACATTCCATGTTGCTTTTGGTCTCCCATCAATATACATAGAAAATCTTTTACTTTGATCATTTTCTTTCCATTGTATATAATTTGATGATAGTGCATACCTACGCATACTTTTTTTATATTGAACAATCCACATCCAATCATTGTAATTGTAAAAAGGACCGACATACTCCATCAATTCAACAACTTTGTTGTAATATACCTTTATCCCATCCATGGAAAATAGGCCCAAACTATGTAATGAGGATGGAGCTATGTGATATATCCTATCATTAATACAAAAATTAGTGTTAATTGGAGGTAGCTCATTCAGTATCCATTCTTTCTCAAGATGTGTGTACCAAAAGGGCACCTTGATGTCACCTTTGGTCTCATCATCATAAGAACATGACCCCCCTTTAGCAAGGAAAAATTGCATGTGTTTATTGAATTTTTTTCTAATCTTTTGACCTCTAGTTGATCTCCCTATTTTAGTCATACTACATATAGAAATTTCATCTACCATTCCCTCATTTCCCTCATTCGATGTAGATAGATCTGACAAGTACCTATTTGGTGGGTCCTGCAATCCATCAAATGAGATATTGTCATGTCCCCGCTTCAAATAGAATTTTTATAATAATTAAATAATATATTTAGAATAATCAAGTCATGACATGGCCCATACAATTATTCTTTGTCTATACGTGGGAGATATAAAATGTAAGTTGAAAGTGAAGGAAAGGCACAAAAATAGGAATCATATAAAAGGATAAACAAGAAGAATATAACATGTCTAACTTTTTGTGTCGATTATTCGACACATTATATGATTATATAATATGTTTATTTATAACATACGTGCTCAGTGATAAACAAGAAGAATATAATAAAATTATGTCTATTTATTGACTTATACCTGTTGATCCATGTTACTGTGCGGGATCCTCGCTAAAGGGGTTAAATTTCCTACATATGTTAATCATTTATCTTAAGTTAGCTAAAAATTACATGATACGTATGCTACAAATAACATAGAAGGAAACATGAACAATATGCAAGATCATAAACATGAACAAATTACCTTTACCTTATATAGGGAATGCAAGATTGTCAATAGCAGGGGTGACGATGTCTATAGTCAATTGCTTGTTTGCTGAAAGGGTGACAATCAAACAAAATATATACATGTATCAGCAAAAATTAATTGAGCATCATAAGAAAAACATTGGTAATTATAAATCACATATGTTGTAATCATTAGAATTGATATTAATAAATCAATATTAAATATATATACTAATCAATATAAATATATATAAATAATTAAATCACATACCTTGTACATTTCAATCATGTCATTGATCATCTTCTTCATCCATCTCATCATCATCATCATCATCATCATCATCATCATCACCACTATCATCATTGCCATCAACATGAGCATCATCATGATCATGTCTAACAACAAATGACCAACCCTGTTTATGTGGAACCTCTAAGTAAAACACTTTCTCAAATTGGCTTGGAAGAACATAGGGCTCATCTCCAACTGGCTCAAATGACCTTGTATTAATTATTGTAAATCCATTATCATGTTGAATAACAGTTCTGTCTGGATTATTTTGACAACAATACAGCGGCAAGAAGAGTTGTTTGGGAGCCTTCATATTTGGGGCTCGTGTGCCTTCTCAAGTATAGGTACATCAAGGTCATCTGCATCAACATCATCATCGTGATCTTCTTGGTCATCTTGATCTTCTTGATTATCTTGATCATCGTGATCTTCTTCCATGGGATCATTACCTTCTACTTCTATATTCACACCTCCATGTTCCCTCATTTGGAAATTTACATTCTCTGGATTGTCATGGTCCATAACATGAAACCCAAGGTGGTTGACCTATATCAAAATGATGACCTTAAATTAAACATGACCATGATGTCATCATCAAATCATGTCTTATGTATTTTATAAATTATTGAAATAAATACCAATGGACAAAATTCGTTTCCCCCTTCAATGTGACCATGTTGCCTACAATGTTCCTCGGCTGTTTTGATTAGATATCTTTGAGTCTTTAAGCCCTTACTAATTTTGCAAGGACAATAACATTTTACATCACCTTTTCTTTTAAAGTTAGACCACAATCTAGCAATTTTCTCCCTATTTTGTTGTGGGTTGATATCGTCAGACATGGTCTTTCTTGAATGGAATGACTCATTGGTGGAAGAAGGATGATTTGTTTGCAATCTGCAGATACAAATCATCACTAAACAACCATTTTCTCAACTCTAACTTTCTCAACACAAAGGGACATTTATCATACCATAGAAACCTGATTATTTTTATATGGAATACACCAAGGAGTACCATCAAAAATATTAACCATTTACAATCATGAAAATTATACCTAAATCAAATAGCTCATTTTTTTATTAGCATGTGTAGTCTCTGTGTATATGAAAAATGAAAGAAATATCAAGTTGAAATAAAATAGTGAACAAAATAGTATTCCACGTAGAGTGAATGAAATATAGCATCAAAAGAAGGTGACAAAATACTATCATGAAGCACAGACATAGGAAATCAAAAAGGGACAAAAGACAAGAAATAAGAAAAATCATTACGACTATAAAAAAATCATTAAGACTATAATCACAAAAAGAAACACTCTTTGTCAACAATGTTAAAAAACATTAGGACTATAGAAAAATCATTAAGACAATAGAAAATCAAATTCTAGAAATGGACGTTCTAATGCTTTTCCATTAAAACAATTGAGCATTCATCATTTGGTATTATGTATTCCATTTAAGTATGTCAACAATGTTCAAAATCTTGTCACCGAGCACAGACATAGGAAGTCAAAAAGGGACAAAAGACAAAAAATAAGAAAAATTATTAGGACTATAGAATAATCAAGTTCTATAAATGGATGGTTCTGATGCTTTGCCATTACAACAATTGAGCATTCATCATTTGGTACTTCTTGGTGTATTCCATTTAAGTATGTCAAGCACAAAGTATTCCATTTACATTTGACAAACATGCAGATTTGACGAAGCATTTATGTAAGGGTCAAGGAACCTAAAACCTTTTAAAATTGCATTAGGATAGGAACCTAAAACCTTTTGAAAGGTTAAAGATGATGCAAGAAAGATTAAAGTGGTTGAAGTTGACAACTAGTGTGTATGGTCGAAGAAGACAATGTAATGAACTACCAAGCAATAAACTTTTAATTCTTTACAAATAGTCACTTCTCTGCTCGTGAAGACACACTCTGGTGTTTATATTTTTTTCAAGTATAGCTTACAAACATTAGAAGTGTTGTGAAGAGTCTTGGTGAGTTTAAGCACCCTTTTGAAGCACTTTAGAAATATTGAATACATCATTGCTTTGTCAAATAGTCTTGGTCTAATAGAACTCCCAACGATTCTTAAACATACTTTATCCGATATGATGAATTCTTAAACAATTAAGGTTGGAGTAGACATAGTTATCACATAGTTTTTTTTTGTGTGGTACAAGAATTGGCTAGGTCAAATCTTCCTTCATGCTAGCAGTCTACAAAATTAGACCTTTATTAAGAATTCATCATATCAGATAAAGTAATTTTGACCAACACGGGAATAGAATTAAAAAAAAAAAGTCAAATTTTATACATATATCCCGCCTACTAGCACATTTCATTTTATTTCATTTTGGCATAGTCCGCGAGAAAAGGAGTGCTGAAGGAGATGATATAAGGAGGGAAGCTACACTAGGTCGACACCGCATGCCTATATGCAAGTAAGTTCAAACCAGTGGTTTAATATCACGGAAGTGCAGACTGGTGAGCAATAAAATCTTCATTTTAAATCTTAACTAATAGATTAAGCATATTATTACTATGCTTAATGTTCCATTTAAATGCATTTAACACAAAAAACAAAATTACAAAACTGAACCAATGGCATATTTACAACAAAGAAATAGAATGATAATAATATGCTTAAAATTCTATTTTGTTTAATACACGCCAAAGGACCAGTCCCAGCAATTCTTAAACATACTTTATTTGATATGATGAATTATTAAACAATTATTAAAGAATTCATCATATCATATAAAGTATGTTTAAGAATTGTTGGGACTGGTCCTTTGGCGTGTATTAAACAAAATAGAATTTTAAGCATATTATTATCATTCTATTTCTTTGTTGTAAATATGCCATCGGTTCAGTTTTGTAATTTATTTTTTGTCTTAAATGCATTTAAAATAAATTTTTGTGTTAAACTCACCAAGACTCTTCAGAAGACTTCTAAGTGATATATTTGGTGTTACTGACTTACATCATTTGCTTGGATTCAAAGACTTTAGAATATACTCCAAAAGTGATTATGTAACGAAGGAAGTGAGAGGGAAGGATTTTGATTTAGGTCAATGGATAATTTGACATGATTTTGGACAAGATCTTGTCATGAGTGGATGGGTGTGGATGGTGGGATGGGGGGTGTATTGGTCAATGCAATCTGCTCGTGAAGACACAGTCTGGTGTTTATATTATTAAACTCTCTATTCAATGCAACATTGATAGGAAAAGAATTCATTGATTGGTATTATAAGTTTTGATCATTCCATGTACTGATTATATTGTTTTGAAGTCTTAAAATCAAAGAATTTCAGTCCTTTTATTGATTGTTCCTATACAGTGCTTAGCATGCAAACAATCTTTGTCTTGAAGAACCAATGATTTCCTAGGCTCTATCAAATAGTTGGAAACCAATGATGTATTCAACATTTCTAAAGTGCTTCAAAAGGCTTAAACTCACCAGGACTCTTCACCAATACACCCCCCATCCCACCATCCACACCCATCCACTCATGTGAAGATCTTGTCCAAAATCATGTTGAAACATCCATTGTCCTAAATCAAGATCCTTCCCTCTCACTTCCTTCGTTACATAATCACTTTTGGAGTATATTCTAAAGTCCTTGAATCCAAGCAAATGTAAGTCAATAACACCAAATATATCACTTAAACTCACCAAGACTCTTCACAAGACTTCTAAGTGATATATTTGGTGTTATTGACTTACATTTTCTTGGATTCACAACATCTTGACATTTAATGAAGAAGACAATGTAATGAACTACCAAGCAATAAACTTTTAATTCTTTACAAACAGTCACTTCTCTACTCCTGAAGACATAATCTGGTGTTTATATTATTAAACTCTCTATTCAATGCAACATTGATAGGAAAAACATTCATTGATTGGTATTATAAGTTTTGATAATTACATGTACTGATTATATTGTTTTGAAGTCTTAAAATCAAAGAATTTCAGTCCTTTTATTGATTGTTCCTATACAGTGCTTGGCGTGCAAACAATCTTTGTCTTGAAGAACCAATGATTTCCTAGGCTTTGTCAAATAGTTAGCAAGCAATGATGTATTCAATATTTCTAAAATGCTTCAAAAGGCTTAAACTCACCAAGACTCTTCACAAGACTTCTAAGTGATATATTTGATGTTATTGACTTACATTTGCTTGGATTCAAGGACTTCAAAATATTGACTTACATGGAGGGTGTATTGGTGCAGGGCACCTAGGCCATTTAGACCATCCTTGCAAACATTTTGGGGGTTTTTTTTTCCATGTTCAAGACACAATTTTCTATCAAGGATTGAGAGCACATCATTATTTTCTATCTACAACTAAGGGCACAAAATTAATAGAGGTTTTATTCTAAATTTTTAACAATTCACAGTTAAACAAAGTTTCATTGGCTTGCGATTGAGTTTTTAATAGCTTTTATTTTCCACACTTCCATGATATTCAACCACTTATTCAACATTTTTTTACAATGAAACCAAAAGTAGCATCAATTTTACCTTGAACTCAGTTGATGAGGAAACAAAGAACCCACCCTTAGTTGACTACTATGTATCTCTAGAAATTGAACACCATTAGAAGTGGAAATTCACAGACCACTTCTAATGGTGTTCATGCCACTTCTAATGGTGGTGTGAACACCATTAGAAGTGTAGAGATTAGGGTTTCAAACCCGTGACAAATGAAAACAATTTGAAAAAAAATGTACCCCTTGTAAATTTGAATTCATTGCAAACATTTTGGGGGGTTTTTTATTCTATGTTCAAGACATGATTTTCTGTCAAGGACTGAGAGCACATCATTATTTTCTGTCTACAACTAAGGGCACACAATTAACAAAGGTTTTATTCTAAATTTTTAACAGTTCATAGTTAAACAAAGTTTTGTTGGCTTGCGATTAATTTTTTAATAGCTTTTATTTTCCGCACTTCCATGATTTTCAACCACTTATTCAACATTTTTTTACAATGAAACCAAAAGTAGCATCAATTCTACCTTGAACTCAGTTGATGAGGAAACAAAGAACCCACCCTTAGTTGACTGCTCTGTATTTCTAGAAATTGAACACCATTAGAAGTGGAAATTCATGACCCACTTCTAATGGTGTTCATACCACTTCTAATGGTGGCATGAACACCATTAGAAGTGCAGAGATTAGGGTTTCAAACCCGTGACAAATGAAAACAATTTTTTTTTAAATGTACCCCTTGTAAATTTGAATTCATTGCAAACATTTTGGGGGGTTTTTTTTTTCCATGTTCAGGACACGATTTTCTGTCAGGGACTGAGAGCACATCATTATTTTCTGTCTACAACTAAGGGCACATAATTAACAAAGGTTTTATTCTAAATTTTTAATATTCATAGTTAAACAAAGTTTCATTGGCTTGCGATTGAGTTTTTAATAGCTTTTATTTTCCGCACTTCCGTGATATTCAACCACTTATTCAGCATTTTTTTACAATGAAACCAAAAGTAGCATCAATTTTACCTTGAACTCAGTTGATGAGGAAACAAAGAACCCACCCTTAGTTGACTGCTCTGTATCTCTGGAAATTGAACACCATTAGAAGTGGAAATTCATAGACCACTTCTAATGGTGTTCATGCCACTTCTAATGGTGGCGTGAACACCATTAGAAGTGCAAAGATTAGGGTTTCAAACCCGTGACAAATGAAAACAATTTTTTTTAAAATGTACCCCTTGTAAATTTGAATTCATTGCAAACATTTTGGGGGGTTTTTTATTCCATGTTTAGGACATGATTTTCTGTCAAGGATTGAGAGCACATCATTATTTTCTGTCTGCAACTAAGGGCACACAATTAACAAATGTTTTATTCTAAATTTTTAACAGTTCACAGTTAAACAAAGTTTCGTTGGCTTGCGATTGAGTTTTTAATAGCTTTTATTTTCCGCACTTCCATGATTTTCAACCACTTATTCAACATTTTTTTACAATGAAACCAAAAGTAGCATCAATTTTACCTTGAACTTAGTTGATGAGGAAACAAAGAACCCACCCTTAGTTGACTGCTCTGTATTTCTAGAAATTGGACACCATTAGAAGTGGAAATTCACAAGCCACTTCTAATGGTGTTCATGCCACTTCTAATGGTGGCGTGAACACCATTAGAAGTGCAGAGATTAGGGTTTCAAACCCGTGACAAATGAAAACAATTTTTAAAAAAATGTACCTCTTGTAAATTTGAATTCATTGCAAACATTTTGGGGTTTTTTTTTTCCATGTTCAAGACACGATTTTCTGTCAAGGACTGAGAGCACATCATTATTTTCTGTCTGCAACTAAGGGCACACAATTAACAGAGGTTTTATTCTAAATTTTTAATAGTTCACAGTTAAACAAAGTTTCATTTTATTTCCAGAAATTGAACACCATTAGAAGTGGAAATTCACGGGCCACTTCTAATGATGTTCATGCCACTTCTAATTGCAAAGATAAGGATTTCAAACCCATGAAAAATGAAAACAATTTGAAAAAAAATAAAAAAATGTACCCTTCATTAAGAAAATGCCAAAAAATTGAATCTCTTACCTGCAAGGCTACTATGAAATGGTTGAAATCAAATACCTATTACTCTAGATGTTTGCTCAGGTTTGAGAAGAGAAATGTGGAAGAGAAGAATATGCCACAACTTACAAGCTAGAAGCATATAGGGGGTGTCCACATACAACTTCCCTCCTTACCGCCTCCTTCAACACTCCTTTTCTCGCGCACTATATATGCCAAAATGAAATAAAATGAAATTAACTGGTAGGCGGGATATATGTATAAAATTTGACTTTTTTTTTTACATCTATTCTTGTGTTGGTCAGAATTACGACCTTAAATATTGGTTGTAATTCTGACCAACACGGGAATAGATGTAAAAAAAAATCAAATTTTTCTTCTATAAAATGACCATGGAAAATCATTTTATTACTTGGTCGGAAATGTTGGTCTAAAAAGTGGGTCAAATATACTAGTGTGAGAGTGATGTGTGTGTGTGTGTGAGAGAGAGAGAGAGAGAGACTACATTTGGCGCCAAATTTTGACAGACTTCTGGCGGGTAATTTTTTTTAATGAATTTGTTTTTTTTTTTTAAATAGGCCTTGATGATGTCGGTATTCCGATGGGTTTTAAATTGACCATCGGAATTCTGACAGTTTCAGGTATACATAAAAAAAAAGTGAAGCGCCAAATCATTTTTATTTTGATTGGCATAAAAAAGGAGTGGGAGAAAATGAGTTGGGCAGGAGAGAAGGTATGTGATTTCTTCATCTTTCGAGCCTCTAGCTTCATATGCGATTGCAAATTTCATATGCATTGCATTTTATTTGATCATGAATGCTCTCTGAAATGACTGCATTCTACTGGTGTCGTGCCCTAGCCAGTGCTTTATCTCTATTATTTGATGTTACTAGTGTTGTACCCTAGCCCGTGCTTTAACTCCATTATTTGATGTTATTGGTGCTTGTGCTCAAGGATATCCATTTTTTTGAAATGTTGATTGTGGTTATCAAATGGACAGCCTGTGAGCTTCTAGCTAGGTGCCATTTGTATTGATAGCTTAGGGTATCAAATGTATTGTATCATTGATACTTGAGACTTTGTTAAAAGGAAGTAGGACAAAGAATGATTTTGATTTAGTGCTTTAACTTCATTATTTGATGTTATTGGTGCTTGTGCTCAAGGATATCCATTTTTTTGAAATGTTGACTGTGGTTATCAAATGGAGAGCCCGTGAGCTTCTAGCTAGGTGCCATTTGTATTGATAGCTTAGGACATCAAATGTATTGTTATATCATTGATAGTTGAGACTTTTTTAAAAGGAAATAGGACAAAGAATGATTTTTATTTAGTTTCTCTATTTTGATCCCTAAGTGGCTTACAACCCTAGAGAAGTATACGCAGATTTATGGATGCAGTTGCAGGATACATAGAAGCCGATAATTCACAAGAAATTCATGCATCCAATTTGAATAGCAATTAATACAAAGAAATAGGGTCCTCGAATGGCCCAGTCATCTGGACCTTGACTATCCCCTCGACTAGTGACCCTTCAAAACTGGGTTATAATGCAATTAGTGAGTGACCCTTCATTCTCTTGGTCTACTCTACATCCAAACATATTGGAAATACACAATACAATGATAAAAATTCTTTCACAATCCCCCTTCCCTCAAGGAACACTATCAAAATCCATACCTTGACTGTCCCCTCAACCAGTGATCCTTCAAAACTAGGTTATCATGCAATTAGTGAGTGATCCTTCATTCTCTTGGTCTACCCCGCATCCAAACATATTGGAAATACATAATACAATGATAACAATTCTTTCACAATCCCCCTTCCCTCAAGGAACACTATCAACATACGGACCAAGACTATCCCCTCAACCAGTGACCCTTCAAAACTGGGTTATCATGCAATCAATGAGTGATCCTTCATTCTCCTATTCTTCCCTACATCCAAACATATTGGAAATACACAATACAATGATAAAAATTATTTTAAAATCTCCCTTCCCTCAATGAACACTATCAACATCTAGACCTTGACTGTCCCCTCAACCAATGACCCTTCAAAACTGGGTTATCATGCAATCAGTGAGTGATCCTTCATTCTCCTGGTCTACCCTGCATCCTAACATATTGGAAATACAAAATACAATGATAACAAGTCTTTCACAATCCCCCTTCCCTCAAGGAACACTATCAACAAGTGATCCTTCTTCTTATCAGCCATATCCAATGTTTCATTGAAGTCACGGCCAAGAATGAAGGTCACCTTACCCATACCATTCATGGATTCTGAAATGTTGTTCCAAACTCCTGAAAACTTTTCTGTTGCTTCTTGTTTCCCCTCCTTGATTAAGACCCCCCTCATCCTCAACATGGTCTTCATCACCTATAGTCTCAATTTCAAACATAGGGGACATGTAAATATCTTTAAATACTTCTACCACAATGTCCTCCTGCCCCATCTTCTTGATCTTCCTGGCTAAAGCGGATGAATCCACACACAATAACCCAAAATGAAGGGTTTTGTATCCTTTAATGAATCTCAGTCATTGGTAATGCATGGACAGTCAAACCAGTAGTCTCCAAAGCATTCAATAAGTGAATATGAATGTTTGAAAACTTTCCTCTCAACTTCCCCAACCACTCCTAATCGGTTAGAGGGATATTTCTAGAATCTCCACTATTCCTATCCTTACCAATAATTCTTAAACATACTTTATATGATATGATAATAACATGCTAAACTAAACCAATGGAATGTTCTTCATGTGGTACAAGGAAGATTTGGCTATCAAATATTCCTTCATGCAAGCTGAGCGTGAGAGAAGGTATGTGATTTCTTCATCTTTGATTGGTATCTTTGATGGGAAACGTCTTTCGAGCCTCTGGCATCATATTCTACTGCAAATTTCAAATGCATTGCATTTTATTTGATCATGAATGCTCACTAAAATGACTACATTCTACTGGTGTCGTGCCCTAGCCCATGCTTTATCTCCATTATTTGATGTTATTGGTGCTTGTGCTCAAGGATATCGATTCACTATTTTGAAATGTTTGGATTCACGTTTGTTGATATTACAATTCATCATATCAGATAAAGTATGTTTAAGAAGTTTTAGTGTCTAAACACTCAACTAATCCCTCTAACCAATTAGGAGTGGTTGGGGAAGTTGAGAGGAAAGTTTTCAAACATTCATATTCACTTATTGAATGATTTGGAGACTACTAGTTTGACTGTCCATGCGTTAATGTTTAGAAGAGATCAATAAAGTATTTAAAGACATTCTTACCTGTTTGGAGAGGTTTGAGAGGCACTTATCATGACTGTACCCTCACAACCAACGGCATAGACTAGTTTTACTAAGTTTCCTTTCTCTATTTTAAGGTTTCCTTTCTCTGTCGCAGGGTTATAGTCAGAGGGTTCATTGACAAAATGATCCTTTGAATGGTTACCATAAATATGAATGATTTTATATAGCATATTTCTCATTTTACTTGAAGTTTGGAATAGCTTGTGCAAGGGTGAAAGTACTTTTAATCATTTTGGTCGTGACTATTCCTCTACACAGTCAGGAAATGTAACTTTCTAATGATTATATGTAATGTTGAATGGATTAAATGCTTTATTCTTGGTAGAAGTGAATGGAAGGAATAGTGGTGGTGTTAGGTTTCATTTATTATTGAATTCAATGGTTTCCAAGATGTGTTGAGGATTTTTCTCCTTGTTTAATGTTAATTGTTCTTGCACAATCCACTCGTACAACAATGAAATGCTATGTGATTGACAATTTCATACAACTGCTCCTTTGGCGTGTATTAAACAGAATCAAATTTTTAGCATATTATTATAATTCTATTTCTTTGTTGTAAACATGTCATTGGTTCAGTTTTGTAAAAAAAATTCATGTTAATTTTTTTTTCTATTTTTTCCATTTGATAACCACAGTCAACATTTCAAAACTGTGAATAACATTAAATAATGGAGATAAAGCATGGCCTAGGGCATGACACTAGTAGAATAAAAGAAATAGAATGATAATAATATGCTGAAAATTCTATTATGTTTAATACTCACCAAAGGACCAGTCCCAACAATTCTTAAACATACTTTATTTTGTTTAAGAATTGTTGGGAGTAGTTTTCAAACATTCATATTCACTTATTGAATGCTTTGGAGACTAGTGGTTTGACTTATTGACTTATTCACTTATTAAAATGTAGTTTTGATTTGGTTAATGTTTAGAAGAGATCAATAAAGTATTTAAAGACAATCTTATATGTTTGGAGAGGTTTGAAAGACACTTATCATGAGTGTTTAGACCATTAGTATACCAATATATGACCATCCAAATTATAAAAATTCCTCGCCCTTAGGGCCAAACTCTCATTGTTGCTCCCTAGCTATTAATTCCCTTAAGGAACACACTGTTCCAACCAGTGTTCTCTTTACTTTCTCAAATCTTTGCAAGTCAAGAACATTAGAGTTGTATAATACATTGTTAGTATCCTCTTTCCATGGGTCCTAGGCCTTTGGGTCCATGGAAAGGAAATAGATTACAAAATACTCTTTAAAACAAAGGAAAAACTTAACAAATTCAGTCTAACTTGTTGTAGATGAAGGAACAGTCATGCTAATAGTTCCTCTAAGTCTTCCAAAACATTTATTGAACTCCCCTAAAGTCCTATTGGATCCCCAAATTTCTTAATCCAATCAACTTACATCAGGATCATGAGAAACTTCAAAGGATTAAAAACATTACTTGGAACAGTCACTGGTTTTACCGGTCAAAACGTAAGGAATAGAATTTTAAAGTGCTCACAATAAATTCAATGATGAAATGAATGCTTGGAGATTTCTTACTATTCCATCCTTGAATTTAGAAACCAAAACAATAAGTAAAGAAGCCTTTCAACAATGCATAACACAATGGACTTGCAAATTTAAACTTCTATTTTTATTGAATCTCTGTTCCTACCATACACTCCAGGCTTAAGTCTGTCGTACACTGACTTCCAAAGGTTACATATAACTCCATCACAACTTCACCAACCATAAAGAACATAGGTGAAGAACTTGATGGTTTCATGTTTTAATCTTTAAGAACTTGATCAAGAACATAGGTTTTAATGAAATATCAATTTGATTTGCAAAGTTTGTGTTCTTTACAAATTTGAAAGGCTCTAATACTTACTAGGGCGGATGTGGATGTGCAACCTTATGCTTTTACTGCTAAGTCTTTGTTTGTTGGGCATACTGATTGTAAGTACTTGACATATATCACAAATGTTTCTAATTAAGGTTGGTGGGATGATTACGTCTATCCTGAAAAAAGACTATCAAATCATTTTTCTTTCAAATCAATTACCTATCCACGTATCCCTTGCAAGGGAGAGAAGCCAAACACATAAAGAACATGCACATAAACATGGCAGCTGAAAAACTTAAATGGAATACACCAAGAAGTACCAAATGATGAATGCTCAATTGTTGTAATGGCAAAGCATTAGAACCGTCCATTTCTAGAACTTGATTTTCTATTCTAAATTATTTTTCTATAGTCGTAATGATTTTTCTAAAACTTAATTTTCTAGTCTTAATGATTTTTCTATAGTCCTAATGATTTTTCTATAGTCTTAATGATTTTTCTTTCATCCTAATGTTTGTTGCTCTTGATAAATTAGGCCTTGAGTTTAAATTTTTGTTCATTGTTTTATTTTAGCTTGATATTTCATTCATTTTTCATATACACAGAGACTACACATGCTGATAAAAAAATGAGCTATCTGATTAAGGTTAACTATTCATGATTGTAAATAGTCAATATTTTTTATGGTACTCCTTGGTGTATTCCATTTTAAAATAATCATGTTTCTATGGCTATGATAAATGTCCCTTTGTGTTGAGAAAATTAGAGTTGAAAAAATGGTTGCAAACAAATTATCCTTCTTCCACCAACATTCTAGTCAATGTACAAGTAACGAGTCATTCCATTCAAGAAAGACCATGTCTGACAATATCAACCCAGAACAAAATAAGGAGTATGCAGAATTTAGTGATTGTATCTTCCATTAGAGCCACTTCATATACACAGGTGATGAACATGCATATTTGCCTGAGCGCTATTGGGAGCTTATACCCGGCAACACATGTACTATTGTGAAAATCACCACAAATCTATTTATTGTTGGGTCTAGCTCCCAGTATTGCTTGGTCAAATATGCATGTTTTTCACCTATGCATATACCTTCTATGATCAAATATTATATGTACAGGTGATGAACATTCAGATTTTCCTAAGTAGTACTTTGAGTTGTCCTCCAACACATGTACTATTGTGAGAATCATCACAAGTCCATTTGTTGAAGGAAATCTCATAGTACACATGTTTGGAGGTCTGAAGGAAACAAGAGAATTTGAAGAGTCACGAGTGTTAAGATTGTAATTATATAGCCAAGCTTCATTCAATGGTACATTCAAACATGAAACAAACCATTCTTAAACTAGATTAAACTAGTAAACCAAAGGACATATTGATTATAAGTAAACTAGTAAACCAAAGGATGTGCTTTTACTACTAAGTCTCTGTTTGTTGGGCATATTGATTATAATTACTTGACATATATCACAAATGTTGCTAATTAAGCTTGGTGGGATGATTAAACCTATCCTGAAAAAAGACTGTCAAATCATTATGCTTTCAAATCAATTACCTATCGACATATCCCTTGTGAGGGAGGGAAGCCAAACACATAAATAACATGCACATAAACATGACAACTAAAAAAATTAAATGGAATACACCAAGAAGTACCAAATGATGAATGCTCAATTGTTGTAATGGAAAAGCATCAGAACCGTCCATTTCTAGAACTTGATTTTCTAGTCTACATGATTTTTCTATAGTCGTGATGATTTTTCTAGAACTTGATTTTCTAGTCTTAATGATTTTTCTATAGTCCTAATGATTTTTCTATAGTCTTAATGATTTTTCTTTCATCCTAATGTTTTTTTCTCTTGATAAATTAGGCCTTGAATTTGAATTTTTGTTCACTGATTTATTTTAGCTTGATATTTCAATCATTTTTCATATACACAGACACTACACATGCTGATAAAAAAATGAGCTATTTGATTATTCACTATTCATGATTGTAAATGGTCAATATTTCTGATGGTACTCCTTCGTGTATTCCATTTAAAAATAATCATATTTATATGACTATGATAAATGTCCCTCTGTGGGCCTATGAACTGTGGGCTTAGTTCCATATTTTCTTTCATTCTTCCATTTGAAATGTTAAATATGGGCTGCATAAAAATATATTATTTGTATCATTGTTGGTGATTATTTAACTGCAATATTTTATTTTTTATTTTTTTTCGTGTTGTTTCTTTTCCATTTCTACAATATGGACATGTACTTTTCTTTGAGCATTGTGCTTTATGTTGTGGGCTACAAGGCAGAGCCATTAGGCCTTCGTAATAGTCTGAAGCTATTTAGCCTATTAATACCCTTGGTATTTTGGACCACCCCTTGGAGGACAAGAACACCATAAAGATGCTCAATATTATTACCTTGGCTCATTTGAAGGCAGTTGTTTTGTTTTTCCTTGATGTGTCGGGGTCCTATGGTTATAGTATTGCACAATAGGTAGCTCTGTTTCACAACATAAAACCTCTATTTGCCAATAAGCCTCTTATTGTAGTTTGCAATAAGATTGATTTGCAACCACTAGAGACTACTCTACAAGCTTGAAGAAGTGGTATATTTTGGAAAATGAAGAGTGGAAAGAAGATGATATTCCTGAGATCATGGATGGAAACAATGTTGCAGACTTTATTGATCCAAATATCTTGCACAGGCTTGAAGAAGTGGAGAGGGAAGAAGGTCTTAGGATGGCAACTGAGGGTGACGAGGATGATGAGATGGGGGAAGTGGAGTTGAATCCTGATGAAAAGGAAGCTTTGACTACAATTAGGAAGAAGAAGATGCTTATTGTCGAACACAAATTGAAGAAGAGTACTGTAGAGAGCATGCCTACCATACCAAGGAAGTTTGACAAGAACAATGAATATGGCTTAAATAGAATGGGAAGACATATTTCTATCCTGGGCTTGGATCCTTCAACAATTAGCTTGATAATAAATGAAGCAGATGAGAGCTAAGCAATTAGCTTCCAAGAAAAATCTTGTAAATGAACTATGTGTACCCCCAATTCATGTGCGCTTTGCGTGTACACAAAGGATATATTTGAAACAACAAGGGTAAGGCTTAAAGAAGTTAATTTTGCATCACTAGATAGATCTTTAAGCCTTACCCTTGTGTTTCAAATTTATCCTTTGGGTACACATAGAGGCCATAGGAATTGGGGTACACATAGTTCATTTATGGGATTTTTCTTGGGAAGCTAATTGCTCATCTGTCATCTACTTCATTGTTATGAAGCTAATTGTCATAGGATCCAGGCCCAGGCTAGAAATATGTCTTCCCAAACACATAAAAAACATGCACATAAACACGTACGACAACTGAGAAACATAAATGTAGATATCACAATAGCTGAGAAACATAAATGTAGGCATCATGGTCACAATTTTTTGGAGACAACATAATTGAGTTGTATACCTAGACGATGCAAAGTAACTACTACTCCTCCAGTTCCAGAGGAGTACTGGTTGCTTTGCATCATTTGGGTATACCACTCAATTATGTTGTCTCTAAAAACTTGTGACCATGATGCCTAAATTTATGTTTCTCAGTTGTTGTGTCCTAGGACCCCTTATGACCCTTTACGACCCCTAAGAATACACATCTTAGAGGTCTTAAAATGTCATAAAGGGTCATAAGAGGCTCCTAGGAGGGGCCAGATGAGCTTCCACCTTCACATGGTTGGCCTTGTTAAGTAGAGAATGTTAAACTATTCTCAAAACAAAGAGAAGCTCAATAATTTAAGGTCTCAATCCACGGAGATGGTGAAAAATGACGGGAATCAATGATGGAGAGTTTTTAGATACTGAGAAGACGTATATGCAGTGGAGCCCAGAAGGGATTTTTGTGGAGATTTGCTAGATGTAGAGATTTTCTAGAGAGGGTTTCCAGATTGAGTACCAATGCAGAGATGATGATTCAATACTACATCTATAAATCCTTCGCAAATATCCCTTTTTTGGCCTCCACTCATACCTCTTCTCAGAATCTAGAAACTTTGGATACTATTTCTCATCCATGCACGAAATGTGCTAGTGATCGTATAAAATTACTTTTGCGAGACTGGGATCAATTATGAGAAGGTAAACAACAAGATAATTTTATTGTATCTTTCATTTCTTTTATCCATTCATATTTTATGCCTTCTCTTATATTGGATATTGTGTAGTGTACATAAAGGCAAGGCGGTGATTATTCTCAACGGTCGACATGTATAAGTCTTCCAACCCTTACCTACTAGCTAGGACTAAAGATAGCAGAGTTCAAGAGACCATCATAGTTGGTCTCTGTCCTTGGTCCATATACTAACAAAACATTTTACTTTTTGTTAGGTCATCAAATGCAATGATTTGAAAGAATTTAATGGATGATATTTTCATGTATAACGTATATTATTTTAATTTGATGGTGAATGAATTTATCAATTCATGCACTTGTATACATCAAGCACAACCATAAAGAAGCATCCCCTCCTGTGGTTTGAGTAATGTAGGCCATGGGAGGAGATGCTTCTTTATGGATGTGCTCGTAGTATACAAGTGCGCAAAGTTGATAAATTTGTGCAATGTCAACTTAAATAATATACATTATCATGAAAATATTCTATTAAATTCTTTCAAATCCCCTCATTTGATGAGCTAACGAAATGTAAAATGTTTTGTTAGTATATGGACCAAAGCCAGAGAGCAACTATGATGGTCTCTTGAGCTTTTTTATTTTTACTATGCTAATCCGTCGCTTTTTCGACACGTAGTAAATATTTTCTGACAGATGCGCTATACATCCGACGGATACTCATGTCAATAGTTTATTACTTCAACAAATTACTACAATGGTACTTCCATACATCTGACGGGTTCACCTATCAGAGATCTAATGCATATCTGTCGCAATTACGACAGAACAAATGTCGTAAAGGTCACCTTTTCGACAAATCTGTCCCATAGTAAAGTTTCTTTTTATGTGGCATTTTCTAATGGGAGACTATGTCGAAAAACCAACGGTTGTCACTCTCATTGCCATTTCCAACACAAAAACACTAACGGACACATTTGTCAAAATTTCAACAAATAGCTAGGCATTGGAAATCTGACATATGGCCATCAAAATTTGGCCTCATATGTACTAGTGAGAGAGAGAGAGAGGAGATGATGCAGGGGCAAGGCAGATACAAGCAAAATTGAGTCCACTTGAATCAACAACAAGCCCTGCTTAGAGTTACACATGGAAGCCATATGAATACCACATGAAATCAGTGAAAAAACAATGGATATGAGACAAGCAACTGGCAGCAACAATAGATTAATTATATTAAATATTTCAACATGCCCGGCTGTGAGGCCTTTCGAGTTTCGGCCTTATACAAAGAGAATTATGAATTCAAAGTCTTAGCTTGCATAATATTTTATTGTCTTCCTCTAATACTATTATATCATCAAAATCCTCCCTATATCTACTTCTTGATTACTTACTACATCAACCTAGACTCCTTCTATAGCCAGTTAAGCCACAAGTCGACCAGTCAAGCATTTAATTACATTATAGGTCCAGTTTGGAAGATTTAAACCAAAAATAATGAAAGAATGATCAAAACTTGTGACTTTACATTTAGGTCCACATAAGACCCAATAACATGTCCCTAACTTTGCAAGGCCCCATCGCATCACATGGAACCATGCAAGAAGAAACACTCTATGTTTCGCATGTAAATTGACTGAAAATTGATACCTGAGAAAAATGGTCATAACTTTTTACTCATAATGAATTAGGACTTGTGGTCTTAGGTGAAGATATTAATTTAGGTCCTCTTGAAGTCCATAAGATCGTAAAGGCTGATTCATTAAGGTTCAATGGCTACATGGTGCACAATCAGCACACGGAATGCAGGAAAATACGGCTCTAGCAGCAAGGAAAATATCTATAATTTTGAAACGGTCCATCCAATCCTTATGTTCTCATAGGAGAAGGTTCCCAAATAGGTCTTCAACATCATGTAAGCTTTGCACAACATGAAACCAACAACTAAAACATTTATAATGCAAAACAACAAAAAACATGAAATGTTTTTTGGTTGATGCAAGATTGCTCAAAGACCCAAGATGCTCCTACATCAGACACCTGAGGTAAATAAGGAACTGATGTCCACATTAGGCACTTCTCATATTCTGACCTAAATCATAAAGATCCAACTCAGCTTGTGTAATCCATGAACTGTCTTCAACTGGATTGTCTTTCCACTGAACTAGATATTCCATGTAGTCCTTTCCTCTTATACTCTTGCTTACTCTACTATTCAAGATCTTCTCAATGTTGTCATTCTTCTTCTTAGGATAATCCAAATCATCTTCTATCTCATCATTTGATTCAAAGTACTCAAAGATATCATTAATGTTGAATATAGGTGATATATCCATGTCCTTTGGTAATTTCACTTCATAAGCATTTCCACTGTCAAACTTCTTCAGAATCTTACAAGGTCCAAACTTCTTCATTTTCATCTTGTTGTAGGTACCAACTGGAAATTTATTTTTCTTCAAATGAATCATAACCTCATCTCCAACTTTAAAATATTTATGTCTCCTCTTATCTTCTCTCTGTTTATATTTCAGATTACTGTCTTCCAAATTCTTTTTAACTTCATCATGAAAAGTTCTCATGTATACTTCAAAATCCTTGGCTTCAACACTTCTTCTTGTCTCAGTAGGTAAATCTCTCAACTCTATGGTTCCCTTAGGATGAAATCCAGTAACAATCTCAAATGATGTCCTTTTAGTACTTCTATTCATAGAATTATTGTATGCAAACTCTGCTTGTGCCAAAATTAAATCCCAATTAGTAGGCTTATCTCTAACTAAACATCTCAACAAGTTTCCCAAACTTCTTTTCACAACTTTAGTTTGTCCATCTGTCTGAGGGTGAAATGTAGAACTAAACTTCAACTCTATATTCATCTTTTTCCAAAGTGTTCTCCAAAAGTAACTAGTAAACTTAGTATCTATGTCTGAAACAATAGATTTAGGAAAACCATGCAATCTTAACACTTCCTTGAAGAATAATTCAGCTACATGCAATGCATCAAATGTTTTCTTACAAGGTATGAAATGAGCCATCTTAGAAAATCTATCAACCACTACCAAAATAGAGTCATTACCTCTCTGAGTTCTAGGCAATCCAAGAACAAAGTCCATACTCACATCTTCCCAAGGTCTATTAGGTACATGCAAAGGTGTATACAATCCAAAATTCTGACTAGTTCCTTTTGCTACTTGACAAATTCTGCAACTTCTTACCATTCTCTGTACATCTCTATAAATATGTGGCCAAAAGTATCTCTCTGGAATCAAATTCGTAGTCTTATCAATCCCAAAATGTCCAGCAAGTCCACCACTATGTTTCTCCTTCATTATGTTCTCTCTCATAGATCCTCTAGGTATGCACAACTGAACTCCTTTAAACAACATGTCTTCTTGAATGAAATAATTAGTCCACTTATCACTCACTATGTGTTCCTTACAAGCTTTCCAAGGCCCTGAAAAGTCAATGTTTGTCTCATACAAACACTTCAAATCATCAACACCAAGTACCTCAACTCTCATCTCTGTCAGCAAACTTCTTCTTTGGCTCAAGGCATCAACAACCTTATTTGACTGTCCACTCTTATGCTTCAATGAAAAGGAAAAATTCTGCAAGAACTCAACCCACTTTATATGTCTCTGATTCAACTTATTCTGACTTCCCAAATACTGCAAAGCTTTATGGTCAATATACAACACAAAATCTTTAGGCATCAAATAATGTTTCCATTTCTTCAAAGCTTGAACAATAGCATAGAATTACTAGTCATAAACTGAATATTTTCTCTTAGCATCATTCAACTTTTCACTAAAGAAAGCTATAGGTCTTCCTTCTTGACTCAAAATAGATCCAATTGCACTTCCACTAGCATCACATTCAACTTGAAAAACTTTACTAAAATCAAGCAAAGAAAGTGTAGGCAACTCTGCAATTCTTTGTTTCAATGTTTCAAAACTCTTTTGTGCTCCATGTGTCCATTTGAAATCATTTTTATCTCCTCTCATAGTTTCAGTCATAGCATTACAAATAGAACTGAAATTTTTGATGAACTTCCTATAAAAACTTGTCAATCCATGAAATGATCTTACCTCTCCAACATTCTCTGGGGTAGGCCAATCAAGTATAGCTCTCACTTTCTCAGGGTCCATCTTCAATCCATCAGCTGAAATTACAAAACCAAGGTACACAATCTCTTCTTTCATAAATGAACATTTCTTCAAATTAATCAGCAACTTTTCTTCTTTCAATCTCTGCAATACTTGTTTGATAGTTTCAAGATGTTCTTCCTTACTCTTACTAAATATCAAAATGTCATCAAGATATACAATCATAAACTTATCTAAGAATCTTTTCAGAACTTCATTCATTAGCCTCATGAAAGTACTAGGTGCATTAGTCAAACCAAAAGGCATAACCAACCATTCATACAAACCTTCATTAGTCTTAAAAGTAGTTTTCCATTCATCCCCTTCTATGATCCTAATCTGATGATATCCTCTCTTCAAATCAATCTTTGTGAAATACTTTGCTCCACTCAAACTATCCATTATGTCATCCATCCTAGGCAAAGAAAATTTGTACTTTACTGTTATCTTGTTTATAGCTCTAGAATCAGTGCACATTCTCCATTCTCCATTCTTTTTTGGTGCTAACACAACAGGTACTAAACAAGGACTCAAACTTTCCCTAATCAAACCTCTCTCAATAAATTCTTGCACTTGTCTATTCAACTTAGTATTTTCATCAAATGTCAACCTATGTGGTGCTTTATTAGGCAAACTAGCTCCAAGTATCAAATCCATACAATGACTTATACTTCTCATAGGCGGCAAACCATTAGGTACATTATCAAAAATGATGTCATGAAATTCAGTCAACAAAGGTTTAACCTCATGTGCATGTTATAACTCATCTTGTTTCTCTATTTTCCTTGGAATTAAAGCAAAACAAACATTTTGTTCTTTCATTTCTCTTGCAAACTTTTTACCATCAACCAAGCATACTCTAACTGTAGTACAGTGACCTTCATCAAACTTCTCTACTAAAGGAAATAATACTTTTTTTTTCCCATCCATCCAAATAGTATATTGATTCAATCTACCATCATGCAAAGCTTTCCTATCATACTACCAAGGTCTACCCAAAAGAATATGACAACAATACATAGGCATAATATCACACAAGACTTCATCATGATAATTCCCAATTTTTAACTTAACAAGGCATTGTTCACTTACAAGTAGTTTAGCTCCTTTTGGATCCAAGCAATGTGATAAGGCTTAGGATGTTTCAATATCTACAATTACAACTTGTTAACTAGCTCTTCAAATGCCAAATTATCAAAACTTCCACTATCCATGATTACCTTGCAACATTTGTCAAGGATCTTACATTTGGTTCTGAACAAAGTTTTCCTCGGCATAGGTTCCTCATCAACTTCTTAATTACATAAGATCCTTCTTAGCATCAAGTTCTCACCATGTTCAAGTTCATTAGATAATTCCTCAGCTTCTTCACAAGCCAAATTTTTTCTACCATTACCTCTAGTCTTCTTTCCAGAGTTAGTACATTCAAAGGCTCTATGTCCTTCTTCACCACATTTGTAACAAGTACCTTTAAACCAAGATTTATCTTCTCTTTTCCCATTATTGTTATTACTAGAGTAACTAGTATAGCTACCTCTAGAGTAGTTACCTCTTTTACCAGCAGGATCATCTTCCCATCCTTTATCTTGCACTGCATTGTTAGATCCGCTACTTTCTCCATAAGATCTACCTTTACTTCTTTGAAATCTTCCAACTCTTCCTCTTTTTCTTTGTTCATGTCTCTTTGTCAATCTCTGATCTTCTGCCTTCAAAGAAAATTGGTATGCTTCTTCCACACCATCTATTTTCACATAGCTGATCTCATCTTGAATAGATGTCCTCAAACCATTCAGGTATCTAGCCACCTTCTCAACTTCATCATCCACATGTCCAGATCTAATATCCAATTTATAAAATTTCTCAGTATATTCTTTCACACTCATGTCCTTTTGTCTCAAATTTTGCATTTTTCTCATCAGACTAACTTGGTAGTCAGTTGGAAGAAACTTCTTCTTCATCTTTCCAAGCATCTTCATCCATGTCTTGATCTTTTCTTTTCCTCTCTTCTGTCTCTCAGTTTGCAAATGATCCCACCAAAGAGATGCATTCCCTTTTCAACTTTGTGACTACTATCTTAACCTTCTTATTATCAGGAGTACCTTCATACTCAAAGTATTTATCCATCTTACAGATCCAATCCAAAAGTGTATCGGTCTCTAGTCTTCCATCATAGCAAGCAACTTCAAATGTAGGTCTGGAGTTAGCCTTAGACAAAACTCTCAAGAATCTTTCCTCATCTTGTTCAACTTCAGGTTCAGGATTAGGTGCTACCTCTTCTTCATCACTAACATCTTCAAGATGTGTGCCTCTTCTCTGGGCTGTCTCTATAGCTTCAAGCCTAGTTGCAATCTGCCTTAACATATCCATGATAGCATTATCATTTCCTCTACCATGAACCATCTTGATAATCAGGTTCCAGCAAGATCATAACCTTATGCAAGTTATAGGTTAGATCTCAGATCTACCACCCTACAACCAATCCAATAAGGTTCTCCATGATCCAATCCACAAGAAAGAACTTGCTCTGATACCACTTGACGCAGGGGCAGGGTAGATACAACCAGAATCAAGTAGAATTGAGTCCACTTGAATCAACAACAAGCCCTGCTCAGAGTCACACATGGAAGCAATATGAATACCACATGAAATTAGTGAAAACACAATGGATATGAGACAGGCAACTAGCAGCAACAACAAAGTAATTATATTAAATCTTTCAACATGCTCGGCTGTGAGGCCTTCCAGGTTTCGACGTTATACAAAGAGAATTATGAAGTCAGAGTCTCAGCTCACATAATATCTTATTTTCTTCCTCTACTACTATTATATCATCAACATCCTCCCTAGATCTACTTCTTGATTACTTACTGCATCAACCTAGACTCCTTATATAGCCAGCTAAGCCACAAGTTGGCGAGTTAGGCATTTAATTACATTATAGGTCCAGTCTGGAAGATTTAAACCAAAACTAATGAAAGAATGATCAAAACTTAATGCGACTTTACATTTAGGTCCACACAAGACCCAATAACATTTCCCTAACTTCAGAAGGCCCCATCTCATCACACGAAATCGTGCAAGAAGAAACACTCCACGTTTTGTGTGTAAACTGGCTGAAAATTGATACCCAAGGAAAATGGTCATAACTTTTTACTCATAATGAATTAGGACTTGTGGTCTTAGGTGAAGATAGTACTTTAGGCCCTCTTGAATTCCATAAGATCGAAAATTTTGATTCATTAAGGATCAATGGCTACATGGTGCGCAATCATCACGTGGAATGTAGGAAAATATAGCTTCGACGGCAAGGAAAACAACTATAACTTTGAAACAGTCCATCCAATCCTTATGTGCTCATAGGAGAAGGTTCCCAAATAGGTCCTCAACATCATGTAAGCTTCGCACAACATGAAACCAACAACTGCAACAATTATAATGCAAAACAACAGAAAATAAGAAATGTTTTTTGGTTGATGCAAGATTGCTCAAAGACCTAAGATGCTCCTGCATCAGGAGAGAGAGAGTGGGAGAGAGAGAGAGAGAGAGAGAGAGAGAGAGGATAGGGTGGAGAGAGAGAGAGGGGGGGAAGAGAGTGAGAGAGAGAGATCTCTTCCTCTCACTCTAACTATTTGTCCTCACAATTGAAATCTATGACTTAAATAGGGTGCATGCGCTATAGGGCGCACGTCTTATAGCACGCACGCCCTATGGAAGTCAAAGATTTCCATAGTGTGCATGCCCTATAGCGCACACACGCTTGGTAAGGCATTGGAATTTACCAATCTTAAGGCTTGGATTTTCCTTGGAGATCCAACCCAAAGGCTTGGAGGATTCAAATAGGCCTGAGACGTGTTTTCCAACAGACATACAAAAAAATGACAACTTTTTTTGTGTGCTCTTCGTCAAGTTTACTCATGGTTCAATAACGTAAAAATCAGATGACATGATATTGCAGATCTGTCTGTTGGCTATCTAAGTATATAATTTATTTTGAATTGTGATTATGTTAAGTTTTTCATCTCTAATTTCTTGTGTGTATGTCCATTTTTTGTAAAAAACCAACGTGTAGTATTTTGGGCATAGATTTTGGCTTGTTCATCGAATTTTGCAACAAGTTACATTTTTAGAAACTAGACTCCATTCTACACACTTTTTTTTAAAAATGATTTTCGATTAGCTTTAAATGATTTCTAGGGGGAGCACACAGAAATTTCATGTTTTCAAGATGTGTGCACTTCGTAAATTCATCAAAAATTATACATTCAGAAAAAAATTAGCAAAAAAATTCAGGATAAACTATGTGGTGTTAGCTAACTTCTCACTGGAGCGATTAAAAAAATTCAAAATTTTTTTTAACATTTTAGGGGGAGCACACCAAACGCTATGTTATATTTTTTCACAAAAAATAGGACCACTTTTTGTGCTCCCCTTTTTTGAGGGCCTTAATCTGCACCATTTTCAAAATAAATTAGTAGTTTACGAACTAGATTCAGAGTATTACAACTCTTGTTCTTGTCGCATCTTAAAATTTTGAGTCTAACTATCTTCAATTTCTTGTTGAAGTTTAGAGTTTGTTGATTTCAGGAAAAAAGTGGCATCTTATATCCCCTTTTTGGTCCCCCGTCTTTGTGCACTTACCCATTTTTAAGGTTGATTCTTTAATAGGGGTTTGACCAAGGAAAACCCCTTTCCACAACCTTTTTCCCATTTTTCTATGTGCAGGAACAAGGTACAAAGCCGTCAGATCAGCTCTAGGAAGAAAAGGTATAGTTGTAGGATCTATGAAAGTTTAAGCCAAAAACGTCGAGGACACATTGCCAAACTCAACTTGTCTTGGGGAAATGTCACCAAACTCAACATGTCCCAATCATTTTCAGCTCAAATTTCTCTCACAGGTCTGTTTCATCTTCTGATTTTTGTTTCCATCAATCTTAGCTCATTATCTACCTGTTACAATATGTTTTCAATAGTTTTTTAGTGTCTTTTCTAATAGATCAATTACATCACTTAAATCATTCTTATTTCATTCAATACATTACTTAGTGAAGGATATATCTTTCCCCCAATTAGTGCTCAAGTCACCTCTTGAGCCTATTGGGGGCACTCTCCCTTCCTAACGTGCAATTGATGAAATGGGGAATTAATTCATTTATCACTTTATCTATAACTCCCCATTTCCCTATTTTACATGTAGATTTCAACATGTCATGCTTACAAAAAAAACTATATATAGAAGATGGTATTGGCAATGGATCTCTTGGAAAGGTCAAATATATTATATATCCCTTTGCTTCTAAGTCCCTGAAATTACCAACATATGTTACAGTTGAATTTGATAGCTACAATAGTCCACCTTGGGATGAATAAAACCCCAAAACTATTTTGATACAATTGATAACTTGAGGTAGATTTACAAAAATACCGCTAACCACCACATGGGCTATCACTATACACAAATCATAAGGCCTAAGACTAGATAGAGCCACAATTGATATAGGTAACAATGAAAGACAGGGCCTTACCTTTACAGCTGTCTACAGAGTCAAATCCATGTGAGGCCTTCGTATAGAGTTTTCTTTCTCTTTGGAATGCTATTGTAAAATGAAAAAGAATCCATACAACATTATATATTAGAAAGAAAGAAGAAGCTCGCCTGCAATTGACCTCAGAGTAATTTTAGGTATGTGAAAGTCACTTGCACAACCTCTTTTTTAGTACTACAATTCAAATTTCTCCCTTCCTTCATTCCAGGCAATAATTTGTCGCTTATTAATTATAGCTTTTTCTCTTCTACAGGTTCACACTATTTGATAAAAAAGAGGAAACAAAGAATATTTATAGTTACAAATACAACATTTTTAACATGTTCCAATGCATTTCAATGCTATGTTTTTTTCAGAGGACCTACAAAAAATACAATTCAACAATATTGTAGCTTTAAATTATCCAAAGTATGTATAAGACTTCCTTCTACAATGAAACATGTTTCTAGAACGACACTTTAATACATGTCCTTTTATTATGTAAAGCTTCAGTTGTGATTTCACAGCAAAGACCTATCGTCGTATCCCTTACACCTTCTTTTGATGCAAGTGCTAGTCTTATAGATTACTTGATCTTATAGACATCATTGAAACTTTTCATTTCATTTTATCATCAACACAAAACATATGGCAATTTATAATACAATCTCTCAAATAAGATGATGTCTTCATATCTTTTTCCATAATGTTTCATTAAAAATTCATAAATTATCTTAATCTATTCTAATAATTACCTTCAAATACAGGTTGTAAAGAACTAATATACATATTATGATATTGCTATTAGTATTCAACTGTGTAGTTTTCAAGTCAAACTTATTGACCAATGTTTCGCAAATAGTGATTCACTATCTAGAACCCATCTCTCGTAAGAATGAGTGATACACTTAACATTCATTGCATCCAGGTGGTGCTCAAGAGGTGATGCCTTTCTGAGAGGTCACCCATCCTAGTACTATTCCAACACAAGTAGCTTAGCCATGAAGTTTCTTGAAGGTTAAGCCTAATTAACTTACTACCCTATTTGCAAAATCTTCAACAAGTATCAAGTGTCTTATGAACTATTCATTATAGAACTCTTTTAATTCGTTAATATAAATATTGGTTATTCTATAAGATTAAACAATCAAAAGAACTCGAGGAAAGAAATGAGAAAGAAAAAGAAAGTAAATTTTGCAATTTTATGTGACATTAGAATTGTTGGAACTACTTTTGGCCATTAACTAAACCGATAGTGGGGTTTGGTGATGAGATTAGGATGATGCTTCAAGCCCAAGGCAAGGAATCTACATATATAGGTCCATTTAAGATGAATTATTGGTCTTCAATGATGGACCCACAATCCCATCAACTTCCATTTTACTCATTGAAATCCTTACCTCATTGAGAGGCCCACTAGTAGACTTTTTAATTCCCTTGTTTGACCTGCATACGTATTATAATACACTCATTATTATTATTCTTATGAGTTGTTGTGCAGTCACAATCTCATTATACAAAAATCCTCCTCCACCACACCATGTTTCTTCTCATCTTAAACGCTGACATCATATGCTCGTTCAAAGCTTTCCACCAAGATGATCTTATTATGGATTTTATGTAGTTGATTGAAATTGTATAAATAAGGTCCGCAGATGTACCGAATCGTTTTTTAAATGATGTATTACGTTTCATAAAGGATTATATAATTCTGATAACAGTCAAAGATCTACAGAATATTTCAAATAGTAGAATATGGACTAAACAATATAATTATATTAAGATTTTTGTTGTTGTTCTTGGTTTTAATACCGTAAGATTCTTTAGCATCATTGTTGTGGTTTTTGGTTTGATTCTGTTCGATGAAAAATGGATTAGTTGCAGATCTAAATTAATATATTTTTTTTTTAATAAATTAGGGAAAGAGTACTATTTTTTTCATTCAAACTTTCAATTATGAAAATTAAAAGGTTATTAATGAATATACTATGTACCAATAGTCATCTATATGGTACCTATTAGTTTGATTATGTAAGATGAAAAATTCAATCTATTGTCTATGATCTATGGGTGTCCGATGTTAGCTATAATGACTACTGGCACACTTCCTCTAGTTTGGGTTGACAATTAATCTATTTTTCACTTCAAGTGATAGATCATAGAGTGTGATCCAAAACATTAATGCTCAAAAATCTTACACAATCAAAATTTAAGATTATGAAAATTATGAAAATTAAAAAGTTATTAATGAATATACCATGTATCAATAGCCATCCACTTGGTATCCACTAGTTAGAATCTTAGAATGAATACTGGAATATTTGTGCATAGGTATTGGCAATTTTTTAAATGGTTGTAGTGCATTTTTTACCTTTGGGTGCATAACAAACCCCATAGTGTACATCTTACTACCCATAAGCCGAAACAATAGTTGTAAGCAACTAAGTCGCATACAGAGACAACTGTTAGAATAATAAGCAGAAAATGCAAATATTAACAAACATGAGAGAACACAATAACACAGAATTTAATGTGGTTCACCCAATTCTTGGGCTACGTCCACCAACAGCGAGTCCAATATCTTTATTATTATCCAGTGATTACAACCTGAACGCTGCAACTCAATACTGCCACAGAAAGCTACAAAATATCTCTTACATGAATCTTGAACCCTAAGCCCCTTTTACAAGTATTTTTGACATAACGAAATTAAGGGAAAAAAATTCCGACTAGTAGAAAATTGATGGCCAACTCTTTACAATATTATTAAGTCATTATTGGCGTTGAAGGGCTCTGCCCCTTGACCCCGTAGATAAGTCAGGGGGGAAACCGCGCCAAAAGAACCTAAGTCTGATTAAGCTCCACATACATAACAACAACAAAAAAAATTTGTCAAAAATCTCATCTATTGTCCATAATTTGTGGGTGCGTGATGTTAGCTATAATGACTACCAGTACACTTCCTCTAGTTTGGGATGACAATTAATCTATTTTTCACTTCAAGTGATAGATCATAGAGTGTGATCCAAAACATTAATGTTTAAAAATCTTACACAACCAAAATTTAAAAACAGCAACATTGATCCCATATATGAAAGTTTTAGATTGACTGTTTACATAGCATATCAGCATTAATAGTATGATATAAAACATTCGTTGAAAAAAAATTTAAACAGTCGAATTCAATTTTTTTTCCTAAGAAATTTAGTACAATAAACAATAATCAAATCTACATTAAACAACAAAAAAGAGTGATCGACATACAACCAAAGCTGATGGTGGATCGACAATGACTGCTGCTGAACAGTATTGTATCATTTCTTTTTTATAAATACAATGCGTGATTTGTTCAAATTTTCAAGATAATATTGTACGATTTGTTTCTCATGTTAAGAGAGAATCGGTTCGTATGTTTATCCCTTATGGAGCTTATCTCAAATATAGAGCCATTTGGTATAAGAAACTTGGTCAAAAGCCAAACTGGGTAAAATATTTTATTTAGGGACATTACAAATATGGATGAACCACTGACTTTGAGGTGGGTTTATATCAAATCCAAGATGCCTGCATTACAGAGGACAAGGTACAATGGAAAGTGGAAGAAAATGTTGAGATGATGAAGGAAATGAGTATTTAATTGGGTTATTTTAATAAAATTGAAAAAAATAAAAAATAAAGAATAAGAAGGTAGCATTGTTTAGAATGTGAAAGTGAAGAAGAGGGAAGGAAAAAAGAATGTTAAATTTATTTAAATTATTAGAGCATATATTCCAAATTATTTTGATAGTTCAAATCTTAAAAATTAAGTCTAATTGATAACTCATTCAAAAGAATATTTTGATTATTAAGATATAGATGATTCATACAGAGTTAAAAAAAATTAAGACTTGTTTGAAAGGTTATATTGTCATTTTGTGAGAATAAATGTAGTTAGAAAGAAATAAAAAAGGATATCTTGGTATTGGGAAATGGGATACGGTACAACGACTTTGATAGTAGTTGATTTAATACAAGTACGCTTGTTGATTTAATACCCACTCTTGTTGATTTAATACCCATGCTTGTTGATTCAATGTCCAAGTTTTTTTACAACATCACACCAATAGTTGTGACTTTAAAGTTGTCATTGACAACATCACACCAATAGTTGATGATGTGGTCCTAAAATATTAGTTATAAGAAGGGGACTTGCCAAGTAAACTACTATTAAAAATTGGGAGTGATTTGAAATTAGTGTAGGAGCTCCTAGTTGGATTCATGCCTCCATGAGGCCATTTTATCACATTTGCTTTGGTATTATGTTTTGGTTATGTAATAATGTCTTTTAGACCATTGTGAACTTGGTTGTATCAAGTTAGTGTCTTAGGAAGTCACTTTTGGGTCACATGTCGAATGTTGCAAAAAGTTGCTAAAATTGTCGAGCAACTTTTTCTTGCTAATGTTTTCATAACACACAACTTTGTTGTTTTGTGTTTTGTAATTCAAAAGGTGGTTAGTAACCATTGGGATATGGCTAAATATACCTGGGGAAGTCAATCCCAAGATTGATCAATTGTAATTTGAAGAATTTACAATATAGAATTCACTATTTTCCTAAACTTTAAAATATTTCTTGGTGTTTTAGACCGTTGTATGGTAATTTTTCATGTTCTGAAACTGATTTTGGTGGATGGAGAATTGAATCATCTTTCATTTGGTTTTGGTCCCATTGATTTTCATTAAGATTTGAGCAAATTATTGCCATTTTTTGTAACTAATTCTAAAACCCCAGGTTTGAGGGTTTGGTTGATAAAATCATGATTTGAAGCCCATTCCATCGGTGGAAAAAACTAAAAATTGGTGGAATGGAGGTAGATAGGATGTTCTAAGTTATGTTTTTGAAGTTTTTAGGATTAGGGGATGGAGTTATTTGCAGATTTGGTGATGCCCTAGCCTAATATCTCCCTGTATTAGGCTTAAGTGGAAAAGGTAGACATAGGGTTTTGAAGAAAGGTGATGTGTGGATTGTTCCAATTGATAAAAAATTGTATATTCAAACCTCGTGAGACATGCTGAGAACCATGGAATGAAGATTGGGAGTTCGAATTCATGAAGAAACCATATGGTTGCTTTTTAAAACAGACTTAATTAGGCTTAGTTACAGTGTGTCGATCAATTTTAGAGTGTTTTGTTCCAAAACAACCCTTCCTGCAAATTGGATATATTTTCAAGGGGCATAAAGGGTATCTTGAATGGTGATCAGATTGGGAAGATTGGATCTGGCTTGGAAGATATGCTAGAAAAACTCATTTTCAAGTACTACTAGGGATATGAGGCCTTAAAGGGAGAAACCCACCATTTAAGAGTTTGAAACTTTCATTTGTAGGTTGAAGGACAACATTGTTGAGAAATATGGTATCAATAATTTGAATATCATCCCTTCTTTGCATCATAAATTTCCACGTAGGATTTTGAGAAGCGTGAAGTTAGGGTGCTCAACTATTGTGTCCTCTTATCTGTTAACGCGAAAAATGGCATCGAGCGGGAAAATTTTGAACCAAAGTGGACTGTGCAGAGGGAGGTCTAGGGTAAGCGATGGTATCAGAGAAGGGGAGGTTGCAGATGGAGGGGAAGGCGAAAGTGAGGAAGATGAGGAGCATGACGATGCTCCTGTCGGCCCTTGTGTTGCTGTGCTGCTCCTGTCTTCATGGCAGGAGTGTTTTATGCCCTCATAGGAGGTGTGTTTCAGAGGCTATTATCTTGAGCAAAGCTTGTCTTTCCTTTGCTTCAGAGGCCGGAGAGTCTGGATTTTTGGAAGTGTCGAAGAAGAGATTGGTACTATGGATGCCCTCAATGTTGATGATGTTGGGGTTTCTTCCTGTGGGGGAACTCAGCACGTGCCTAATGAAAAATCTTCCAACACTGTTGGTGGTACGTCTCTTGTTTGCTTCCTATCCTTTAATGTGCCTTTGGAGTTGGGGAAACAAGAATTCCTTTTCTTTTTCAGCCTGTTTCAAGGAAGATTCCCAGGTGGGGGTTTGTGGGTGCTCTTGGTGGGGGGAAGCTTCTTTAGCGACTGTTGTTTACATCTTTCTTCCATTCTGGTTGTTAGGGTTTGCACTCCAAGCTTCAGCAAAGTTTTGGGGGCGTTTCTTTCCCTCTTTTTCTTGGAATGGAGGTGGCCCTTGAAGTATGGTGGTCAATGGAGGCTTTGGGTCCTTTGTTGGGATCCTGTTGTGGTTGATTGTTGCTGGGAACTACATGGGTGGGCCTCTTTGTGGGTTCCACCACTTCTTCCATTGGTGTGGGAGAAGGGTGTTGGTTCATTTGGAGTGTGTGGGATCCCTATTGAGGTGGGACTGCACAATTTTTCTCGTAAGAAGTTTTTGGCTTCTCATCTTCTCTTATTCCCCTCTCTATTTCCTTTAGAGGTGGAAGCTTGTTTTGAGGAAAAGGTCTCTTTTTCTCTTAACTCCTCTTTCTTGCTTTCTATAGAGGTGAAAGTTCCTTCTGAGGTGGTGGCACTACCTATTGAAGTGGCTAGTTGCTGGAGGGAAGAGGAGGGTTGGGGTTTTGAAGGTGAGTTCGGCCATAGCTGGAGGGCTTTGTTTCTGCCAGAGATCTTTGATGGTTCTATCTTTTGTCTGGCTAGTTGTAATTGGGTGGAGTGGGGAATTCTTCTCTTCTTCTCCTTCTCTGTGTTAAAGGTTGGGGGAGCCTTTCAAAACCCTATGGAGTGCGACCTCTGCTGGAGACTCATGTCTTTGTCGGAGATCCTTGAATGTTTTTACTTTTTTCTGACAGATCGTAACTTGGTGGTTTGGGGAGTTTTCATCACTCCTATTTCATTGTGAATGGTTGGGGGAGCCATTCCAAACCCTAAATTCTATGGTGCAACTGAAGATTTTCTAGTTTATATTTATAAGCTGTTGTTTCATATTGGGAATGATCATGATAGGGTGGACTGGTCTGTCTACCAGATCTATTGGATGTTAAGTCCCATTTTGGAAAGGGGAGTCATCAATAAGGTTGGGGGAGCCTTTCACAACCTTGAAGGATTGGTGCAGCTGAAGTTCTACATGCAAATCGATGTGAGTTGTTGTTTCATTAAAACTGGTTATGGGAGCCATCAAAATCCTTATGTTCGGTTTAGGGAGCCTGAAAACCCTAGGATGGTGATGTTGTAAGGCGTTGGTCTTACACTTTAGATCTTGGTAGCTTGAGTTTTTTCTGAATATTTTTATTTTGGTTGCAGTTGTTTCACTGGGTTTGCTATGCTGGTAATCTTTCTGGCAGTTTGTGCTAGGGGTTCTGTAATGTTTATCTTGTTCCCCAGCTGTCTCTCTTTCTTTTGAGCTTATTCTTCCTATTATTCTCCAGGTTATAGTTCCCTCCAAAAACTATTTGTATATGGTTTCGGGGCCCATTCAAAACCTATTTTTACCTTAATCAAAAACTATTGTGTCCTCTCCCCTATATGACTATGAAAGTGTACATAAATGAATACTACAAGATAAGAATTTGATTAGAGCATATAAGGTGAAGAAGAAAAGAAGGTAGAGAGGGTCAATTTATGTAGTTGAATATCCAAAGAGTGGACCAAGTGTATTACTTTGCCCTAACAACACAGAAGACATTGAGTAGAAGACTTAAGATATAGATGTAATTGATAAAGAGTAAGGAAAAATATAAATGGAGAAATCAGAGGCCATATGAAATAATAATATTTTGTCAATATTGAAATTGCTATATATCATTATGAAATTTTCTATGATATAATTTCGACTATGTGTGTGGTTTTTATTTAGGGAAGCCATTTTAATTCGTTAGGATTACGATTCGTGATGCAAGGCTAAATACTTATATTATAATAAATAATGGTGGAAGACACAAGTTGGTTCTTTTTAAGGAAATAGAGGAGATAGTTTTCTATAGCACCAAGATTTGTTTAGTGGATGGGAGAAATTCTCTAGATGGATTGATATGATAATAGGATTTTTATGTTAGTTTCTAAAGTGTGTTCCATTCCAAATAAAATAAAGCACTAAAACTAGAAGTTGTAACTACTTATTTAACACCATATGAGATAATATGGTAGATGGATTAACTACTAATAAGGATTATTTATCATCACATGCATACCTAATCTTAAGTCAAATCGGAGCAGTTGTGCCTAAGGATAAGCCCAAATATGCAACAAGAAATCTCACACAACTCACAAAAAAATTACAACAATTATTTGGATTTTACAAACATAGAAACTTGAATCACAACCTATGAAACATGACGAAATGTTTTACCTCTAAGAACTCAATGTTTTGCCTCCACAAAAAGAACTCTACTTCAATTGAATTCAAAAACATTTACATATATGAGGTGGAAAGTGAATAGTCATGAGGAGAAAAGTGAATAGTTATTCCAAATTTGAATTGAAGAGTTGGACAAAAATCCAACAACCACAAACAATTCAAATTTAATATATATATTTTATTTTTCTAATTTTAATGCATTAGTTGTGTTGGATAGCTCCCAACAACTCCAGAAAACCTCCTTATTCCTCTAGGTCACTCCCGATTGATCCTAATGACTCTTGACAACTCCATACAATCAAGCTCTAAAGATTATGTCTGGATTACTACTTCTAATGACTCTTGATAGCTCATGAAACCTTTTGATGTCTCATGATTGCTCCTAATTACTCATGATGAATGAATCCAATCAAAATCAAAACTGTAACTAACTCTAAAATTTATTTTTTTATGATGAGGATTGCACATACACATGGGTTTTCCAGCATCAGAGACCTTGAGTAGAGAAATGGTTCATGAGAATGAACTCATGATCATTTAGGCCAATATAGAATTGGAACCCCATACTCAACCAAATCATTTTCCTTTAACCATGATGCCTCCTCAGTTGGTTTATCCTTCCATCAAACCAAATACTCCATGTATCCCTTTCCTTGTGTTTTCTTTACAACTCTAGAATCAACAATAACATCCACATTCTTAGCTTTTTTTTAAGCAATTGATCAATCCATTTTGGTTTATGATCTATTTCTGTTAGTAGATGTATTTTTGTACTAGTCTAGATCCCTCATAATGTCTATACAAATCACTAACATTGAATATATGTGAGATATCAATGTCCTTCAAAAGGTCAACTTCATAAGCATTAGTTGAAAACTTCCTCAAGACTTGACATGCACTTATCTTCTTCCATTTTAATTTATTATAGGTTCCCTATGGAAACCTTTCTTTTATTAGATGAGCCATACCATCTCACCAACATCAAATGTTTTCTCTCTTCTATGCATATCAACATAGTTTTTGTACTTGGCAGTACTCTTCTCTAATTTCTCCTTCACTTTTTTGTGCAAATCTATGATATACTCTACAAAATCCTTAGCTATAGCACTATTCCTCACTATATCTACACTATCTCAGATTTCATCTATGCCCCTTGGGATATATCCATAAAAAACATTGAATGGACTACTTCCCACACTTATATTAGTTGAATTATTATAGAAAAACTTGTCCTGTGACAATATCAAGCCCGATTGATTTGGTTTTTCACCAACCAAACATCACAGCAAGTCATCTGAACTTCTATTTACAAATTTGGTCATTTTTTTATGGATGGTATGCTAAACTAAAACCCAACTATGTGCCTAACTTCTTCCACAAAGTACACCAAAAATGGCCAACAAATTTTGTATCTTGATTTGAAATAATACTTTTAGGAAAACAAGGCAACTGAACTACTTGTTTTAAAAATAAATTAGCAGTATGTGAAGCATCACTAGTCTTTGATAGGGAATAAAATGAGCCATTTTAGAAAATCTATCAAATACAACAAAAACTAAATCATTACCTTTTTGTGTTCAAGGTAACCCCAAAACAAAGTCCATACTAATATTCTCCCATAGCTTCTTTGGTATTGGTAGTGGTTGATAGAACCCTTTTTTTTTTCACTCCCTTTGTATACTGGTATGTTATACATCCTTGAACCATCTTCTTCACATCAACAGTAATCCATGGCCAATAATAACTCTCATGCAACAGAGCTATTTTTTTATCCATGCCAAAATGTCCACCCAATCCACCATTGTGCTTCTCTATTATCAAATTATCTCTCTTGGAACCTTGATGTATGCACAACCTCTTGCCTTTGAACAGAAAATTCTCTTAAATAAAATACTTCATCCATGAACTTCGATCCACTCGATTGGGTTCTTAAATGTTTCCCATGCTTCTTTAAAATCTAGATCTTGCTCATACAACTCACTCAAAGAATCAAATCCAACAACATTCACTTCCAATTCATTTAACAACAAACTCCTTCTACTCAGTGCATCAACAACTCTATTGGATTTACCACTTCTATTTCTTAAAACAAAAGAATAGCTTTAAAGAATCAACCCACTTCATATGCCTTTGGTTTAACTTAACTTGGTTGTTAATGAAGAAAAGGTTGAGGAGGTGCTTACTTAAAATGAACAAGAGGAAATATTAATAGTGTATGTTTTTCCTAAATCTTCTTGGAATACCTCTAACTTTTATTTTTCCTTCCCTTTCTTTGCTTTACCTTTTTAGTTATCTTTACATGATCTATTTGAGTTTTTACTCTTTGGAGGATCTTCATCATCTTTTCTACCTTCTGTACCAGTATACTTAGATATGGTTAATGATGTAGGATGCGAAGGGGAATATTTTCCTTATCTTTCTTCTCCTTTCGTTATAATTCACATTACCTTTAAAATATTTATACTTGATTTTTTAACTATCTTATTCAGTACCCACTATTGTGTTCTTATGAGTACTACTTATCTTTTTTAGAGTCTTCCTCTTTAATATCCTAGTTGATAAGTAGTATGGTATGTGTTTGGATGCGATTAAGATATATGGAATCCATGAATCAAATTCAACAACTTTTAGGGCTAGGATATTCCAATTCCAATTTAAATATTTAATTTATTGTAGATATAATATCATCTAGTCCCTTCTCTCAACATCATACTTACTATCACAGTCAACCTAATAATATTCAATTCTAAGGAGTTGGTGGAAATAAAGTTTGAGCTATAAGTTGTTTTTGACATAATATTTTTTGTCAAATGTGAACCTCATAATAAATATATGCATGTCATGTTTTATTAAGTATATCTTTATATTCAATGCATCAAACAATAATTTTACATTGATATGAGCTATCCCAATAGGACAATGAACTTTTATCATTTTCCTTTATTTACGTCTTTTTCTCACTTCACCTATTTATCTACATAATTCAACTACAATGAATGTGTTCCTCATATACTTGGCCAATTTGTATGGAACCTATCAAACCCTCTAATTCTAATGTAGGTGAACCTTTAGAAATGGATGAAGTAGCTCTTATATGTATCAATAAGTAGGTATCCAATAGGGATATTCTTGTTCTCATATCACCTTTGTGTACTCACACTACATACATTTTGAATGTGTCATTAACTCTCCTCAAGATTTTGTAACAATGCTCCAATTGGAGTTGTGGGTAACAATCATAAATATGGATTATGAGGTATTGCTCTTTCATTGTTGTTGTTGTTTTAATACTAGTCACTTGGATTTTGGCTCCTGATTGTGTGGGAAAGGTTTTACTACATGGTAAGAAAGATTCTAAGGAAGAACACTTAAATGTTGAGATTACCTCTAATGTAAACTCTTACCTAGAGACTTATGAGCATTTGTTTAGGGGCGTGTGCACCAAGATGGTGCACAAAAAGAGGGGTATAAGGAGCCACTTTTTTTTCTAAAATTTTCTAAACTTGAACTTGGAGGAGCAATTTGAGATTCGGAAACTCAAAATTTGAAGATAACAAAAAAAGATGAATTGTACTACTCAGAATTTAGTTTCTAAACTACTATTTTTTTTTTAAAATGGATTATATTAAGTGGTTCAAATTTTTTGCACACTAAAAACTGTTCTTATTTTTTTAGGAAAACATAACATAGTGTTTGATGCATGTGTTTTAAAAAAGATATAGTTGCATTTAGTATTTTGAAAAACCCTTTGGTAGAAAGATGACTAAAAGTGAGTACTAGATGTTGTGTTTTTTGTTTGTAATTTTTTTTGATGTAGACACATAAAAGCTTCTTCTTATTAATCTCAATTTTACATTAATCAAGTGGATATATTATTCCATTATAATATTCTCATTATTTATTATACTATATTATGCATATTTCTCCATCATATTATACGTTAAATAATACTCTATTCATCGTATTTCTCCATTAAATCCATTAAATAAATACATTCTATTATATTTCATAAACTCTTCCCACGTCCACTATATCCTCTATTTATCATATTCCACCATCACTTGTTGCATCCACTTAATGCAAGTGGGACAATCCTATTCACAATTTCATATCTGTTCTTTCATCCCACATCCATCCTGATATAGGATTCCCTCCTGGGGAAATCTATTTAAGCAATGCCCTTTCTCATTTCAAGCCCTCTCTCCATTCTTTCTTGCATTCATCATTTTTATTCTATTTTCTCTTGCATTTTTAATCTTATTTATCATTCATCTTTGAATCTTCGTTCATCATAGCTTCTTGTGTAGGTGTTGCTGAGAGTATTCATATTAAGCATGAGATCTTGATAGATAGGAGGGCAATGGAACCAAAAATCCATTTGCATGCATGTGTGGGTTAGATTATATATATTTCTTTGCATGTGTATGTATTTGGCGGGTATTCCATTGTTGGATGTTGGAACAATCTAAAAGGATAGATCCTCATTTCCTTAATTTTTAGCTGGCATGCCCTGTGGAACATCTACATGCAATTTTTCTTTGGATTTGTTATTGCATTCAGGTTATCTTTACTCATTTGTTTTTGCATGCAGGTTCTCTTTACTCATTTGTTGTTGCACGTAGGTTTTCTTTAATAATTTGTTATTTCATACAAGTTTTCTTTGCTAATTAGTTGTTGCTTGTAGGTTTTCTTTGCTAATTCATTGTTGCATGCAGGTTTTCTTTGCTAATTTGTTGGTGTATGCAGGTTTTCTTTACTAACTTTTTATTTCATGCAAGTTCTTTTTACCAATTTGTTGTTGCATGCATGTTTTCTTTGTTGATTCTTTTTTATTGCATGAAGGTTTTTTCTATTGATTTTTTGTTGCATGTAGTTTTTATTTGGTGATTTAATTAGCCTAGTTAGTATCTTTTGTTTTCATGCATTGCATAAGTGGTGATGGTGACAAACTCCCACACGAATAGATAATTTCATGCATTGTATTTTCATTCATTGCATAAGCAATGATGGTGACAAACCCCCAGATAATTAGATAGTTTGATGCATTGTTTTTTCATTCATTGCATAAGAGGTGATGGTGATAAATCCTCACACAACTAGATAGTTTCGTGTGTTTTTTTTCATGCATCGCATAAGCGGCAATGGTGTCTGTATCATCTTAAAATGGAAGCACTTCCATGATAAGAGCGTTTAGCCCTCTGATTAAGTGGTTTGGGGTCATGTTAAGGCCTTGATTGGGTCTTTGCATGTATTTGGCTTTTCTCCCCATTTTCCACTTCTTCCCTGCACTTGATTTCTTCATTCTAGGTGAAATTAGGGTTAGGATCTTAAGGATTCTCCTAAATTTCCCTCTTCCATGGCTCTATTTTCTAGGTAGGATTTAGAAATGGATCCTCCTGGCCTTCATTTCAATAATCATAGGATTTTATGTCTATTCCTAACATTTTGTCTTGTTCTAGCATCATTTCTAGGTTTCTAGGCATCCCTGGGACCTCCTAATTTAGTTTTGAGTCAACCTAAGAAAAAGGTCAATGTCTTAGGTTGACCCTGACTAGGTCAGGGTCAATGTCGACTTTGACCCCTTTCTCCAAAATTTCAAAATCTTTAATTTTCGGGCTTCGGGCTTTCGGGAAATTTATTTTCCTACCTCCGGGTCGGCCATTTCAGGTTTTGGGATGGTAAATCCTTTAATTGCATTTAATCTAGGTATATTTCCTAAAGGTGAGGACCTAATTGGGATTTAATTCTCCAAGGTGGCCCATCTAGAGGAGTGTGCCCTAGATCACTATAAAAGGAGGCCTTCCTCTCTCATTTTCACATCCATCGATCACATCTTCTCTTGCCATCAAGCTCTCAAGTGCAAGCAAGTCTTCAAGCATCCATTCATCAAGGAGATCCATTGTTAGCTATTGAAGGATTCAATCTCTTTGGAGCCCCCTTTGATGATCCTTCCTTCTCCATTCATTCAAGCCTTCTCATATGCAAAAATCAAGTCAAGATTGGTGTTGAAGATCAAATACCATTGAACATCCTACATCCATTGAAGCATTCCTACTTGTGGATTTGAGGATTTGAATCCTCTACAAGGACTTCAACATAAGCGAGGTGATTTGTTTCAATTACTTTGTTTATGCACAATACATTTCAATTCAATTTCAAGGTTAATTCCTAAATTGGGGTTTGACCAAGGCAAACCCCCCATAAAACAAAAACCCCCATTTTCTTGCAGGTATAGTTGCGGAGTTTTGGATTTGAGAGCAAATTTGGATACCCTTTTCGGCCAACTTTCGAGATTTTTGAATAGAATTCAAGTCAGACTTCAAATAAAGAATGTGGTATTTGACCTTTTATGAGGGTTAAACCCGAGCTGAGCCATCTTGAGGAAAGATTTCAGGGTTTTCTCTGTCTCGGCATTTCCAGTCCAGGATAGGTTTCAGATTTTCTCGAAAGTGCACACAGACAACAAAATTCAACATTTTCCAGATCTACCCTAATTTGAGGTTAGTACTTGTATTTCAATTATTCTATATCCCAAGCATAACATCCATTCCACAAAAGGGAAATATTAGATTTATTTTCTTTTCCATATTAACCATAAATTGATTCGATTGTGTATTAACCTCTAGGTTGATCAAATCAGATCTCTTCATTGGGAAATTTGGGTTTGAGAATAGGTCTCATATTTCCCCCTTTACATTTGAATAGAGGTGAATCCATTTTACATCTATTCATTTTGGTGAACCCGACATACTTACTCTCTTTTCTTTTGTGGAATTGGATGCCTTATTGTGCTTTCCTTTTATCTTGTTAGTATTAGATTTGTCCTTTGTGATTGATCTTGCATGCTAATTAGATTTCATATTCATGCTTTATGTGTTCTTAGTTTAGTTCATTTGCATTACATTAGTTTATGAGCTTTACTACCACTAGTCCTACTTATAACATTCCAGTTAGAAGAAGTCGTAGACTCATGGGTGCCTTTGATCCTGAATCTTCTTCTCCTTTCCTTAGGATCCCAGATGATAACTTGATTCTTCATGATTCTAATCCTACTATGGAGAAAAAATCTTCTCACCCATCTCATGATGAGGATGACGCTTCAAGAGTTCCTCCTGAACAAGTCCAAAAACTTTCCACTGAACTTGATAAAATGGGTAATTGGCTTCTTCAAGAAAACCATAGTCGAGATTCCATTCAAGCTATAGAGGCTCTTAAGAAAGTTCTCCATGATAGTGATCAAGGTATTAACCTCTTGCATGGTATTACTCATCTTGTGCATTCCAATGTTAAACCTTTAGCTCAAGACGCTCAAGATTTAGCGTTAACTCCTCCTATCACTAGTGTTGAACCTCCTTCTAATCCTTTACCTAGTATTCCTATCTATACTCCTTCTTTGGTGACTGTGATGGTTCCCTTTGTTCCTATGAGTGTTCCTCCTGTGTCCCTTCCTATATCACAACCTTCATATCATAATGTTCCTTTTACTTATTCCAATCTGCTTCCAATTGTAGTTCCTAGTGTTCCTCCAGTTGTGTCCTCTATTCTTGCAGCTTCTTACACTTTACCAAGTGTGTCTAATGTTGCTACTCCTCCTATTTCCTCTAATGATTCAACAATCATCAGTTTGGCTCAGACTGTGTCATCCTTACAACAACAACTTGCTTCCTTAACTCAAAACAAGTTTAGTATTCCTACATGTGACATGGGAAGTCCCTTGTCCCGGGATATTATTCATACTCCTATTCCTCAGCAAGGTGAGATGCCTCATCTTGAGAATTATACTGGAAAAGGAGATCATGTTCATCATGTTAAAACATTTCAAATCCTTTGTAGTGATTATGCTCATGACCATAGGATTTTAGCCAAACTGTTTGCTAGAACCTTTCATGACAAGGCCTTACAATGGTATTGTTCTTTGCCTCCCTATTCAATTGATTCCTTTCCACAACTTGCTAATGATTTTATTCAACAATTTCAAAATAATATTGGCCCGCAAGTTTCTTTGACTGATTTAATGCATTGTAAACAAAGTGCTAAAGAAAAATTGACTGAATTTATTGGTAGATTTAACCATTTACATGCTCAGATTTCCTATCATGTTCCTGATATTGATATTCAATGTATGTTTATTTGAAATTTGCAAAAGGATATTAGAGATAAGATTCTGCTTACTGAATTTACCTCTTTTCAATAACTTTGTGCAGCCCTTCATCATTATCAATTACAAGTGAGTCAATTTGAGAGAAACACTCCAATGGCTCCTGTTCCAGTTGATAAGAGTGATGTTGCTCCTAATCGAAACAAGTTTCAAAAATTTAATAATTATGACAAGATAAACAAACAAGTGAATGCAGTTGCTGATCAGGTTGCTATTGCATCTCATAATGGCACTTCTGCATCTACTGCTTTTCGATTAAATCGTACGTTTACTCCTCTTTCTAAAACTTTACATGCTATTATGAATAGGTTGTTAGCTGCTAATATGATTACTTTACCTCCTATTCAACCTCTTTTACCTACTACGATTGCATCTAAATCTTTTGATCAAAATGCTTTTTGTCAATATCATCATCAGAATGGTCATGATACTAAGAGATGTTATTCTTTAAAACATAAGGTTCAAGATCTAATTGATTCTAAGGTTTTATCTGTTGATAATCTGGATAGTAGTGGGAATCAATCTGTCTCTCCTCCTAATCAGAAACTTCAAATCTATACGAACCCTTTACCTACGCATGATACTAATACTATTGCTCAACCATCTACTATGGAAATTGTGTATGATTCAAAGATGGATGATCTCAATCATGTTGTTAATCAAGTGGAGCATATTGATAAGTCTATATCTTCACCTCAACCCTCACCTCAAGTTCAATCTCAACATCGACCAAAACCTAAACCTAAAGTGAAACCTCAACCTAAACCTTGACAATAATTCAAGAATAAAAGACCTCGAGAACTTTTGATTACCTTTGATGACTCTAAGATTATTAAAGCTCCTGATGGTCCCCTTTACATTGCTGCTAGGGTTGCTCAGATACCTACTTGTGGTTGTCTTGTTGATCCTACCTCCTTAGTTAATGTTGTCACTGAAGAAAACCTTTTTATGAAAAGTTTACAATGTGACTTCTACGATACATCAGATGTGTGGATTCAAACTTGCAATGGTTTTCTTTATCCCTCATTTGGTTCTATTACTTTACCAGTTGAACTTTTTGGAAAAATTGTGAACACTACCTTCGTTGTGGTTCCTACTTTGGATCAATTTCAAGTTAAGCTTGGTGTGCCTTGGTTGACTTCCATGCATGTTGTTTCTTCACCTATCCATAATTTTCTTAAGTTTATTCATGATGGAGAATTGAAGACAATTAATCATAGTCTATATCAACCTTCTAGGCCTAGAGATTGTGCTGCTCTAGATTTCTTTTGGCCTTCCTTACCTAATTCATGTCCTCCTAGACCTGATAATCTTTTTCGATCATATCAAGCTTATAACCATCATAAAATTATTGAATTAAGTTCACCTCCTATGGATCTTAATCGTGGTCTTTTACCTACACCTTCGATACCTCCTTTAACTATGGCTTCTAGTTCTGTTAATCAAGCTCCTTCTACCAAACCTATCAAAGATCATGTGATTGTTTCTCCTATGGATAATAATCCTATTAATCTTCCTAAAGAACCTATGAAGGATCTTGTGATTGTTCCTCCTAGTTCTCAACCTATTTCAAATAAATCAAAACGTAACCGATCTACTAATGAACATCGTAAAAAGTGATGTGCTCATGCTAAAGCTAAACGATCTCTACCTTCTTCGGATAAATCTATGCATAATGTATTAGAAGATGTTGCTACTAATAATGATGTTCGCATACATGATTATGATGATTCTATTCGTATCTTAGATCCTATTTTAATTAACTTGGATGAGGAAGATACTCTCGATGATACTAATGATGTTAATGATTAATATGAGACTATTAACATTGTCATTGATTTACCTAATATGCTTTCATCAAAATTAACTCTTACACCTAGTGTCGAACATAGTGATTCTCAAGAGGATCCTTGTTTGGAACTGGCTATCATTCCTACTGTGTTGGATATAGTCCCTCTTGCGAGTTACCCACCTTCCCTAAATGATATACAACGACATGGGGAGAGTAGGCAGCATGCTTGATCGGCTTGTCCTTCGTGGTAGCTTTGTTGTGTGTTTGACTGCTATACTATGCTTCTCCCATAATGTGTTTGCTAAATGTTGTTAGATTCTTTTACATGATCCTTGTTACTCAGTAGGTGCAAGGTGATAAAGGAATCGAAACTATTGTTCAAACTCTTCTATATGTATCTCTATTCTTCTATGCATTGTTCAATGTTATGTCATAAATGTGCTATTGTTTGTACATGTTTCCTTGTATAATCTTCTTGGATTCGAGATATGGTAGCACTAATTCTTTTTGGTCTCCATGTCATGGTCTGAAAAGATACTCCTTTGTATATCTTATGTGATCTTTCCTCCTTTGTGATTGTAGTTCTATTGTCTTTGGGGAATGATGTCAATTCATTTGCAATAATATCATATATATATATATATATATATATATATATATATATATATATATATATATATATATATATATATATATATATATATATATATTATCTTATGATCATACTAACCCCATGGTAGGTATATCCCTTCCGTGTTCTCTGTATGTTTCTATGATATTTCCCTTGATTTGTCTTTGTCTGGGGGCATCTCAACGTGGAAATGTAATCAATGGAGTTGTTTATGTTTCCATTAAAGCCATTGCTCCTGTTAAAGTGTCAGAAATGAGTTTAACGTGGGGGCATACACTCTGCTCACCTGTTGCACACATGCACTTTTCAAATATGCACACATATTGTTCAAGATACTTCTTTTCCCTTTTTGGATTAGTAACTAATCCTTAAAGCACGGATTTATATTTTAGGATCTCTTGATCCCTCTAGTTTCAAGTACACATATACTATGATCCCTTAAGGTTGGAAGTGTCCTTAAGATTGAATCTCTTTTGTTTTTATTTTTGGTTTTATTCTTATGGAATAGAATATTCCTAAGGATAAATCCTTGATGGGTTGACTAGTGAGTAGCCACATTCACTAGGCAGTTCAATTCCATCTTTCCAGTTGCACCATTTTCTTGTGTGGTTCACAATGGGACATAAGTTCTCATTGGGTGAGGTAATCACACCTTCTTTCTCTCTCTAGAGATGTCTCTCTTATTATGATCTAGGAGTCGATGAAGACTTGAGTCCCTGGGGGCTTAAGGTTCTCTTTGTCCTTTGGATTACGATAAGATTATCTTTTCATTCTGATCTCCTTTACCAAGAGTTTGCATCGAGTCCATACTCTTGCTAAAGTGGGGGCTTAATGTATCATCTTAAAATGGAAGCACTTCCATGATAAGAGTGTTTATCCCTCTGATTAAGTGGTTTGGGGTCATGTTAAGCGCCTTGATTGGGTCTTTGCATGTATTTGGCTTTTCTCCCCGTTTTCCACTTCTTCCCTGCACTTGATTTCTTCATTCTAGGTGAAATTATGGTTAGGATCTTAAGGATTCTCCTAAATTTCCCTCTTCCATGGCTCTATTTTCTAGGTAGGATTTAGAAATGGATCCTTCTTGCCTTCATTTCAATAATCATAGGATTTTATGTCTATTCCTGACATTATGTCTTATTCTGGCATCATTTCTAGGTTTCTAGGCATCCCTGGGACCTCCTAATTTAGTTTTGAGTCAACCTAAGAAAAAGGTCAATGTCTTAGGTCAACCCTGACTAGGTCAAGGTCAATGTCGACTTTGACCCCTATCTCCAAAATTTCAAAATCTTTAATTTTCGGGCTTCGGGCTTTCAAGAAATTTATTTTCCTGCCTCCGGGTCGGCCATTTCGGGTTTCGGGATGGTAAATCCTTTAATTGCATTTAATCTAGGTATATTTTCTAAAGGTGAGGACCTAATTGGGATTTCATTCTCCAAGGTGGCCCATCTAGAGGAGTGTGCCCTAGATCACTATAAAAGGAGGCCTTCCTCTCTCATTTTCACATCCATCGATCACATCTTCTCTTGCCATCAAGCTCTCAAGTGCAAGCAAGTCTTCAAGCATTCAAGTCTTCAAGCATCCATTCATCAAGGAGATCCATTGTTAGCTATTGAAGGATTCAATCTCTTTGGAGCCCCCTTTGATGATCCATCCTTCTCCATTCATTCAAGCCTTCTCATATGCAAAAATCAAGTCAAGATTGGTGTTGAAGATCAAATACCATTGATTAGAGACATCCTACATCCATTGAAGCATTCCTACTTGTGGATTTGAGGATTTGAATCCTCTACAAGGACTTCAACATAAGCGAGGTGATTTGTTTCAATTACTTTGTTTATGCACAATACATTTCAATTCAATTTCAAGGTTAATTCCTAAATTGGGGTTTGACCAAGGAAAACCCCCCATTTTCTTGTAGGTACAGGTGTGAATTTTTGGATATGAGAGTGAATTTGGATACCCTTTTCGGCCAACTTCCGGGATCTGCGAATAGAATTCGAATCGAACTTCAAATAAAGAATGTGGCATTTGACCTTTTATGAGGGTCAAACTTGAGCTGAGCCATCTTGAAGAAAGATTTCTGGGTTTTCTCTGTCTCAGCATTTCTAGTCCAGGATAGGTTTTAGATTTTTCAGAAAGTGCACACAGACAACATAATTCAACATTTTCCAGATCTGCCCTAATTTGAGGTTAGTACTTGTATTTCAATTATTCTATATTCTAAACATAATTCTCCACATTAGGGAAATATTGGATTTACTCTCTCTTCCTACTCTTTTCCATAAAATTGATTCGATTGTGCATTAACCTTTTGGTTGATCAAATCGGATCTCTTCTTTGGGGAATTTGGGTTTTGAGAATAGATCTCATATTTCCCCCTTTACATTTGAATAGAGGTGAATCCATTTTACATCTATTCAGTGTCAAACCCCTACTCATTTAGATAGTTACATTCTTATTTTCTATTTAATTTTATTGTACTAAATGAGTTGGAGTAGATATCCCCCACTCAAACAGTTGGTTATCATTAAAATGTGGGTCTGAGTAGCATTTTCTAGTGGGCTTTTGAGACTAATCCTCTTTTGGTGGACTAATGGGTTTTGTAGGATACTAATATTTGATGAAGACTTTGATTTGAAAATTACTAATGACATTTGATGGAGGATGTTTGGAGGAGATTGTGATTTCAAAACTACTAATGATGTTTGATGCATGGTATCTTAGAGCTCATCATAGTGGAACAAAGGAGCCTAAAAAAATGGGAAGTGTAAAATCAAGGTGCACTTATTCAAAACCCTCTTATTTACATTGCAAAAAGTGATCATTGTCTTTTTCTTTCATCATAAAATCATTTCTTACTTTTGGTCAACTTGTTAGGTGTGTCTTCCCCACTTTGAAAAAAGGGCTTAAAATTAATCTTTCACATTTAGATTTGGGCTTAAAATGAACTCGTTTGTCTTTTAATCCCTGAGGTTTTCTTATATATGCCATTTTATTGCATCCTTGTTAAGGATCTTGAGGGGATTATAAATAAGGGAATCTTGCTTTTCCTTTTAGGGAGCCTTCCTAGAGAAGTGATCACTCTAGGTGATGACGTCAACTCTCATTTTCTAACGAAGTATAAATATTGGGGCTTGAATCTAAAGATACGCCTCTAGGAAGTAGAATATTTTCAATCTTGGCTAAGCCCCAAAGAACTTCATACCTTTGAAAAGTGAAGGCGGAGATTGGGTTACTATTTCCTTTTGGTTGTTTGACATTATTCTTTTTCATCTATGGACTTGGGTCACATGTACCTTGTGTATTTAGAGGACTTCCCCTAGTTGACCTTGTGAAGCCTATATTGAACCTTATTGTTCATCATTTCTTGTGTATGACCAGATTGATACTCCCACTTGAGTAGGTTTTTTAATGTGTCTTATGTGCTTGAATGTTTAGATCACCTTCCTCACTTGAAACCAAAAAGGGGACACATTATCCAAAAAGATCCTTAGGACTTTGTCTTCTTTCCATTTCTTTCTTGTGTTCTTTTATAAATTATTGAAAATAATAATAAAGTCAAAGGTCAAATTCAAAGTCAACAAAGCCAAAGATCATACTTTCCAAATCTAGAGCCCAAACAATAGACCCAATGGGCACCTTAGCACAACAAATTCATGACATAAAATCTAGAAAACAAGCAAGAAAGACCTCCATACCATCCATATCCATCCATGAATCTCAATTCCTTTGGAAGTAATTTGGATGCCAAGAATAACGTACATAGATCCACATGCATTCAAGGATCAACATGTCCAATCTAATTGACATGTCAAAATAAAGAGATGTTTCATTCAAATGCCAAAAGTGAAATTAATATCAAAAACTATGTGGATTCCTAAATCCCTTGTTGAAGAAATGTGCTCTAAAGAATCACAAGAAAAATCAAAATAAAAAGTTGTGTGGATTCTTAAATCCAATGTTGAATAAATGAGCTCTAAAGAATCACAAGGACAAGAAAAATCAAAATCTATTTGGATTCCCAAGTCTCATGTGCAAGACTTTCATACTAAATAAAAATCAGTTGGCATTCAAGTTTCTTAATCCAAAGGCTTCCTCTAATCGTCCACCTAAACCTCTTCCATCATTTCCTTCATCCATTTCAGGTCCTTGTGTCCCAAAGTCCACATTCACTACTCCATCAAAAACTAAAGCTTCAAAATCTACTTTTCCTCCATTATTCCACTACCCTTTAAGGTGTGTGCCAATGTTGACCTTGTCACCCTTTCTATCTAATCCTACAAATAACCCTTATCCAATCATTTGCATAAAGCCTTATCGTTTATTACATCCATTGTTATCATCACCCTTATCAACACCTTTCAGCATACATCAAATGATTATGGTCTATTATAGTATATCTTTCAAGGGGAACTATCCAAAGAACAAGATGCTTGAGTTCTTCATTTCTTATCATGTATCTATTATCTACTAGAAAAAGTTAAAAAAATGCACAAAATAAAGCAAAAAAAAAGAAGAAAAAAGTAAATAAAACAAGAAAAATGTTTTTAAAAAATATAGAAAAAGTTAAAGAGAAATAAGTTCGTCCATGTGTGAAAACCATCTTAGTGGTGCCTTGGACAAGTACCATGATGAAAACTATGAAAATAGGCATCATGTGCAATCCTTTATCCTTTTGCAGTCTACATCGGGGGAAACTTTCAAGCATGTTATCTTATCCTCTATATTCTTCTTATATCCCTCATTCACCATCATCCCTTTCTTATCATATTTGCATCCATATCTCCTTTTCCACCTTTTCTCTTGACTACAAGTTTGATAATCTTACTAAGTATCATGCATCTTATATGTTTATCCTTGTCCACACCTTGTTCCCTATCCCTTATCTTATTCTTTCCTTTCTCTATCATCTCTTACCACCTTTGATCTTACTTATCCTATCTCTATCCTATCCAAATTGACCCCTTGGTCTTGATCAAAACTAAGGACATAAAATGAAAAATGTGATTTTAAAAGCCTCTTGGTGTGTCCATTCCTTTGGACCACATTCCCTTCATGCTATTTCATTGCCTTATGACAATGTACCTTTAATTGCTTTACATTTCCATATGCCAATCCCTAGCTTGGATAACCTTGACAAGATAGTCCTTGAAAATTACTTACGCTTCCTCTACCATTTTCTTATCTATTTCTTACCCATCATTTCATTCATCCCCATCATGATACCTTATGACATGCTAGACATCAAGGGAAAACAAATGCAATCTTTCTTGAGAATCAGTGGTCAAATAATCGTTAAAAAATCTTAAAAATCATAAAATGTCCTAAAAAATCCTAAAAACCATAAGATGACCTAAAAAACCTAAAAATAATAAAATAACCTTAAAACCCCTAAAAATAATAAAATGGCATGAAACAAAAATCATAAAAATCATAAAATGACTTGAAAAAATCCTTAAAATCTTAAAATGTCCTAAAAAAATCTAAAAACACTTAATAAACATTGCAGAGACAGACACTTCAACTAAGCATGCAACTTTGGACTCCAATGAAATCATGACATGATAAGACTAAGATCAAGCAGACATAACAACATCATTATCAAACTCTTTACTCAAATACATGAATTGTGAATAAGAATCACTTTAACGTAAAACATAATGTCTATTTGCTTTTTTTTATTGTTTTGATTTTATCTTTGATTACGTAACTTTTAGTATCTCCGAGATGTTTCTAACTAGACATTTTATCTCAAGGATGTCTTTAACTAGAGAGGAAATGATGGGGCATGTTCACCTGTTTGTTGCTTGTGGATTGTTCCTAAGTAATATGATGACTCATCTTAGGACATGATTATCTAAGATCATCGAGGACCTATGGGTCTCATATGAACTGGGGTATTCCTTGATTATTTGATGTATTTCAATAAACACACTTGGTATGTCAATTCATTTGGATGTAAAGCATAACCACATGAGGTCACCTATTTGCCACAATAAGTTCAATGATGATATTAGTGCTTTAAAAGCACAAGAATTATCATCACCTTCATTTCTTCTTTCAACATTTTCATCTCCATTTATATCTTCTTTCATCAATCATATCTCTCATCATCTTCTCATATTCAATCTTTTCTTCTTCTTCCTTATCACAATGAACCATTCAATCGCTTTATCCATCTAATATATGTCTCTTGAATCAAATTTCAAATCAATCATCTTTCTTTTTGGAGTAACATCACCCCTTGATCAATAAATCAATCCTTGTATCAACTTGTCTTGTAAGTTAGCATCAATCCCAATCAACTTATTAACCAGTATCAATATTGGGGCATTACCCCACAATCATTAGATCCATATCAGTTTATCTACTTGCAATTAATATGTGTCACATCATCTCATCCACTTGCAACTAATCTATCCTGCATTAGCCTATCAATCTCATCTTATCCTCTTGCAATCATCTCTAATTTGCATAATCAGCTATCAACTATTCCAATTAGCTCACTCTACCTGGTTATCTCGATCATTTTATCAATTGGTCAGTTACACTTATTAGGTTGCTTATCATTTTCTCAGTGTAATATCTTATCATTTCTCACAGCTTACAAACATGGACATCAAATCAAATCTTTCTCACGATGTATCGAGAGATTGTCCTTTGGATATCTTGCACAATCTCTCAAGGGAGCATACCTATCACCCACAATCACAAATTTTTCACAAGCAGAAATTTTTCTTTGAAACAATGCGACGGGATGCATTATTATTATTTCAAAGAGGGACACATTACTTTAAAGAAGGACACATTATTTCAAAGAGGGACACGTTATTTCAACATTGGATATATTAATCAAGGCATAAAGAGGTTGGTAGGGGGAAAAGACCAAGAAACTGATGGACTGCAAGTTGAACATCTAAAATGGGGCATTAATATTCTTGCACCGCATATCAATCGTATCTTCAATGATGTCAATGAAGAGGGTTTTTTTGAAAATTGGAAAACTAGTGTTGTGATTCCCATTCACAAAAGTGGTGACATAAATAACCCATCAAATTATCACACTATTATGGTTAACCCCCTCCTTGGGAAGCTCTTTGGTAGCATGGTAGAACAAAAAATTGGTAGGTCAATAGAAATAGAGGGTAAAAGAGCCAAGGAGCAGGTTGGTTTTAGACCAAAACATCTCACTATCAATCACGATGTTACTCTTAGATTCCTAGTTGAAAAAATATGGAACACCCAAGGTATTGATGCCTTTTTCTATTTTGCAAACTTTAAAAAGGCCTTTGACACAATACCATGCAAAAAATATCAAGGATAGACTGGAAGAACTAGGAATCCTTAAGGAGCTTAAGACTACGGTACATAGACTTTATGGGTCGGTCAAGGCTAAAATCAAAACCATAGATGGGATGTCAAAGTGCTTTGGAAATAATATTGGGATCAAATAGGTGTGCCCACTTTCTCCAAATCTATTTGGGATCTATATTGACAAGTTAGAAGAATGGCTAAACAAGACCAATGGAGAGGGAGTTCAGTTAGCTAATTGTGTGATAAAACTACTTTTGTATGCAGATAATCTCATTTTAGTTGCCAAAATGGATGATGGGATGAGAGAACACTTGAAGGTACTTGAAATCTTTTTTCATGAGGTTGGGATGCAAGTAAACACTAGTAAAACCAAAGTGATGATCTTCGCTTTGAAAAGAAATAGGAAGAATCCAAAAACATTCATTTTCAAAGGAATCCTTTAGAGATAGTGAATGAGTACAAATACCTAGGGATTGATTTTCAAAACAAACTCGACTAGGAGACATGTAGAGAAAAAAGAATTCAAGGGGGTTTGAAAGCATTGTGCTCCTAACAAAATAGGTGTAGGAATGTTGAGTTGTGGGATTGGAAGACGAAGGAAATGTTGTTTGGGTTGTTGGTTACCCCGTTTATCCTTTATGAGTGTTAAATTTGGGGTGGTAGCATGTCTAGTCTGTAATGGAGGCAAGTATTAAGAATTTAGAAACATCTTATCATCAAAAACCTCAAAATTAAAATAGTGGTACCTTGTGAGATCTTATTGGCGGAAACATGTATCTTCATGTTAGAGGCTTTGTCAATTATTTGGTTGTTGAGTTGCCTAAAGAAAACCCAAAATATGAAATAACACCATTGGCTTAAGTTGATTATTGAGGAAAGACCTGATAGGAGAAAGAACACGTGGATGAAGCAAATTGACAAATGGATGAAAAAATGGGATGTTAGCATTCAAGAGTGTCCAAATAATAATGAAGAAATAAAAAAAAATTACAACAAAATTCAGGAGTCTCATATGGTCAAAGCAAAATGGACAAAAATATATATATATGTCAAAGAATTTAACCCCATGGAAGGTCATGAGGAAAAAGCATATATAGGAGCAAATATTAAATGGAGATTAAAAAAAATGCTTATAGCTTAGCTTAGGACTAGCTCTCACCATTTGAGGTGTGAAACATGTAGATGATTGATACCAAAAGAAGATTGGGAAAAAAGGATATGCCTATTTTGCAACATGGATGTGGTAGAGACAGAGCGTCATTATCATGGAATGTCTGACATACAGTGACATTCATTATAGATATGTAGATATTTTAGACGTGGGCAACTTAAGTTCTTTACTTAAAGAAAAATAGTTAGATAGAACAACAAAACTGGTGATCAAAATTCACTGTCAAGGAGTAGATTTAAAGAAGAGGTTCAACCTGATTAAGGTTCTTGACACCCCATTCTTGGGGTGTGTGCTAGTTAGCAGGTCCCATAGGTTACTTTGGCCTTGTGAACATTATTATAAAATAATTTCATTCGTTTATTCATTATACTTAGAATTTCATCAATTCCTTAACAAATGAGTCAACCTAGAAAATATGATAATCTGAATAGATGGATCATGACCCTATTTACACTAACAATAAATCCCTCTTTAAAAGTAGAAATGAACCTCAAACAATCATTGCATCTTTGAACACTCCACCTAATTAGTTAATAATAAATCTAAGAATTTAAGGAGGTAATCCTTATCAACATTTAGGTAATGTGTCTTAATCTTACCATCAAGCTCTTGCAACACCAAGGAGTTTCCATCTTTGGTACTAGTCATAATATTTAGCTCATTCTATCTATATTACTTAGCATCTACTACTTTTTCCAAAAACCAACCATCCTAATCTTGATAGAGATTCCCTTCTCTTCCTTTGTATGGAGTGCAATATTGCATAATTCCACCAAGAAGGCCTACCAATATATAATTCTAGTTATTTAGATTCATCTACACAGAGAAGATTGAAGTATTAGTGATTGAGTTCTCAAACAAAGATATTAATTACATATAAACTTAAAATCAAAAGAAACATCTATAAGAAATTTTTTAATGTGACAAGTTGAAAAGATTTATTTTTCCTTAAAAAATTAATGTGGGTTTGTTCTAGAATTAGAAGTTGTACACTATTGTACTTTTAAAATTATCAACTATTTATTTAATTTGAAAGACTTAATATGAATGTAGAGAACGACATTTTATGCATTTAAACAAAACACTTGTATAAAATGTATGAACTCAAATAACTCAATGTGACAATATAGACATAGTATTTCATTCTAGTAACATAATTATTCAATATATAAATATTGTGTAAAATGAGTTAGATTGGCGTACGCTTCATATAGAACAAGACTTTGACCATTCTTACTTATATTTTTTATATAAGATAATGAAAAATTATTATTTTTTATAATTAAACTAAACCTACTAAGTAAATATAATCATAAATAATATTTTATTACATATTATAATAAATATTCTTACAACTATTAAACACACTCAACTATAAAATTATTTCCTATGTACCTTAATTCAGAATATATTTATAACATAAATTATATGGAGCCAATCACAGTCACATATGAAGGGCCACTTTCACAATGGTCAACACACGCCATAATTTTTCCTTTAAGTCAGCAATCCACAGTATAATTTACTAATTATGTATTCATTAAGATAGTGACTTTTAATTTTTTCAACTTTCATGATCTCGCACGAGTCATACTATCCTCGTGAAGGAATAGTTGACTATAACTATGTTTGAAAAACACATGTTTCTAGATTTGAAGTTTGAGTAATACGCGTTAGATCATCTTGGAATTTATCAAGTCTTTCCCTTCTAGAAAAGGTTTATGTTTGAAGTTTTTGAATTTGATCATATGAGCATTTTTTTTTCAAACTTCAATGGTCAAAACTGTGTTATAGTTAATTGAACGTCAATTATCAGACGTTTAGAGAGAAAAAAGGGAAAATACAAAATTTTAGTATAAGATCTTTCTTACACCAGCATTTTTCAAAAAAATTATTTTTATTTGTTTTGAATTGTTATTTAAATTTTATTAATCAATGTTAAAATTATCTTGTAAACTTTTGTTTTAGACATTTTTTGTCATTGTTTCACTTCAATTGGTCCTTTAGAGAAAATGTCATCCCCTTTGATCTTAATCAGCCCTCTGCCATTGTCTGAATTTGAATCATAAGTAAAATCAGAAGATCGAGTTTCAATTCCTCATTTCAACAAGGAATTCCCTTCACTAATTGGAAGTTAAGAGCTTTTTAGTAACGGATAAATCAAATTAGTTTACAACAAATTCAAATGAAATTTGACAGAGCGATATTTTGTTAGGTCCAGACCCTTTGATCTGATTTTTTAATCAATATTAAAAATAGTTATTTGAATATGATACAATATTTAACAACTTTGTTTTCTTTTGTTTGAGGAAACTCGAGCTTTTAGCATTGTTTGAGCTAGAGACTTACGGAGGATCTCTTCCCATGAGACCACTTATGGGGAGCCATCATTCCCCATTAACAACCCACGAGCTCAACAGTCTAATTAAGGCCCACAGCTTATGAGAACTTCCAAACAAAGGTACACATATCTTGTGTGCTCAGCAATCCAATGCAGGTCCACAGCGTATGAGAACAACTTCCAAACAATGGCACACATCTTACGAACTCAATAACCCAACGAAGGTTTGAAGCTTAATGACTACCACACTAATGAAATGATTTTAACACGACGCTATATCTCAATTGACTATTGTTTTTTATCTCACACATCTTTTTATCTTTCATTTTGATGAACCCCACATTCTTATGCAGCTCCTTCTATCTTTTAGAAAAAACCAAAAGTATAAATTATAAAATTCAGGGCACTTACCCAATCCCCATCCTCCCTTGACAAAGGGGGTATCTTACACCAGCATCCAACCGACCCCCCTTTCTCTTACAACCAAACCTTTCCTTCGTCCCACTTTTCACCAATTTAAAGCACTTATTCTTAAAGAAGCTTTTCAAAGGATATTTGTATCTTTCACATAATTAATTAGCAGCTTTGCATATTCTCATCTTGCACCTAATATTATTTTGCATGGTATCACCCAACTTCATTGGCTCTCTCTCCTTGTGGATGCCTTGTATTTTTGTAGGTTGACCTTCTATAATTGATTTTAAGTGGAAAGGCCCTTTTTCAAAATTCATGGCCTACAATCTCATTACTTGGATTCTCTCTTCATAGAAGAGATGTGGCTTTTTAAACTTTTTCGCTGTTCTTTGGATTCTCAATTAAATACTGATTAATTGTAAAGTGGCTGATATGTAATGGGTCTCTTTTTCTTTATACTTTGGATCTTTGATTAAACATTGATTAATTGAAAATTCATCTTTTGGTTTGTCAATCGTTTTAGAGAAAGATTACAATTTTATAAGAGGTAGAGTATGTAAGTCTCGTTTGTAGTACAGTTAGATGCCTCTCGCAAAGAGTACAAGGTAGTCCCATATCACTGTAACCATGTGTAAACAAAAACAAATGGCTGGTGTCCTGGCCTATAAAAGGACCTTTCATTTCTTTTTAAGAAGCCTCATTACTAATTTTGTATTATTACATTGAAGAAAGACTGATTTTCACTTTTTGAATATTAATTTTCTACAATCTATGATAGTTCCTTTTACTGTTTCTAGAATCTATAGTATGTATTTTTTCACGCATTGTTAACTTGTTATCACATTGGGGAGCTTGATTGTTAACAGCTTAAACTACTTATCTTGAAAATTGAATGAAGCCCATTAATCTACACACCAGTTGAAACAGAAAAAAAAGTTACTGGACAGGCAAGGATTTATTATCTCATATGAGGAATTTTCCCAATGTTAAGACAACTTTCCTAACCATCTGAAGATGCATGGCTAAACTCTGTGCTTCAACATTAAGACACATTTTCACCAAATAAAACTCAGGATGGATAACACAGAAAAAGTTAATGATTCAATGGTATTGTAGCTTTGATCAGCGATTTAATACAAACACTTTTCAACTCGGAACTCTTTCAATTCTTACAGCGAATTATGACTAAAGTCTCAGAAATTGTTACAGCTAGTAAAGAAAATTTTAAAATATCTTGGAAAAGCAGCCCTATACAAGATTTTCTCTGTCCATCTTTGGGCAATAGATCCAAAAAAACCTCAAGGGAGGTTGACCCATATCAGTTGGCTGTATATTCATATGCAGGATCTTCCAGATATGTACTTGAGAATGGACCTCTGCACAGATACTAGCCTTGGATTGCCATTTTTTATGCTCGCCACAGACCAATCAAGAAAAGACCTCAAGTACTTACAACAAGGCCTGTGATATCAGACATGGAAAGAGAATGATTGTGCTCGCCTTCATAGGTCACAATTAGCATGGTTGGGTCATCCAAGGCTCTTTCTACATGCTTTCTAGCAGGGCAACCTCTGACACTGCTGCACTTGTAGTATCCTCTGAGGAAAGCAAGAAAATGCAAATATCAGTTTACAGAGAAAATTTACCAACAGAAATAAATAAATAAAATAAATCATGACCAATGAAACCCTAAGAGCCTCAATTACAGAGGCACTGCTCATGTCTGGAAACCTAGAACATCAATGAACCCTAGGCCAGAGAAGGAATTTTTATGAACACTTTGGAACAAGAACGACCAACAACCCTTATTGATGTACAGCAATAATACCTTGGATGTGGAGAGCCCTTGATAGGTTTCTGACCATATTTTCTCCAAGAGTATTCATCTGGTGGAATATCTGCCATCTTGACACTGATTGCAGGCACTCTGATGGTCCTTTTCACCCTGGATTTCCTGAAAACCCAAGATTGAACAAAGCAATCAGCTTTCAACTCTCAAATACTTTTAGATCACCAATCAGAAAGAAATTATAGCCATGTTTGCGGATTTAAACATACAAAGATCGTAACTACATTGGAAAAGTAAGAAAAAGTATGAAAAGGTATTGAAATTTGGGCTTGAAGGTAACAACATGAACGCAGAGGGCAAAGTCCTATGACATAACAAGCTTTTTTAATAGTTGAGGATATATATGGTTTGAGATAACAAATCACTCTAATATTGGTTGAAGATCTGAAAAGAGAAACTCTAATAAGGCCATCCAAAAATTAGAGAGGTTGACAGTGAAATTAGAAAGCAAAATATAATCCCTGGGTCAAGAAAATCCTTGATAGAAACTCATCAGGAAAATAGAACAAATCAAGAACAAGATTAGAAAGATAGCAACTTTTATATTGGTTTAACATCCATTAGAAATACGTCATTACTTGAAGAAACCTCGGAAGTCAAAATCGCACTGTGTGCTCTAGGAATAAGATAAATCGCTAAAATCAATCAATAATAGTACAAATCGGGACAACAGATCCTATAGCTTGCCCAATGTGAAAAAAAAACTAGAAACCAAATTGAAAGAAAATACAAGATCACAAATCACAGAAATCCCAAAGACAAAGATCTGAAATGGAATCAATAAAAACTTGTGTTAATAAAAACTATGCAGATCCATACCTGCGCTTGGAGCAATGACATCTTCCAGTAGGCCCACATGATTTGCTTCCAGTGGTGCCATCATCAGATTGGGCATGACATCTCTTCTTAGACTGAGACAAGGGAGGCTTGCCACTGCTGAGAGGCGCAGATGCAACAGGAACAGAGGAAGAAGAGATTGGTCTGTCATTGGAAACAACACTTCCATCACCAGTGATGGATGACATAAATGAATTTGTTGAAAGGGGAGGAGAAGAGCTGAGGCACTCTTTCTTCTGACCATAGAAATCTACTGTTGTTGGTGGTGCAGGCTTGCTTGAATCCATATAGAAATCTGAGGGATTCACACAATTCCTCTGCACAGAAGGGAAAGAAAGAGGCTGAGGCTGAGGCTGAGGCTGAGACCGGGGCTGAGACTGAGACTGAGACTTTGTGAGTGGATGTGGTTGAGGTTTGGAGAGTGGCTGTGTCTGAGGTCTTGAGAGAGGCTGAGGCTTTGACAGGGGATGTGGCTGAGGTCTTGACAGAGTCTGTGGATGAGGTTGTGGTTGAGTCCTAGCAACCTGTATTGGCTTGGGAGTGGGATGGAACAGGGTATTGTTGCTTCTAGCAAAATCATTTCCATTATCATGGTCATGCCCATTGATAGGCCTGGGATTGTTGGTGTGACTGTTGGAAACATTAGTATCACACAAACTCGTATTGGGTTCTGCCATTGAGGCTCCAGAAGATAACAATGAAGTTGGTATTTGAGGCCCGTTGACATTAGGACCTCTTCTGAACCTGGCATGCCCAGTCCTGCCAAGCAAAGACACCACTTTCTTAAACTTGTTAACTGCTACATCTGCAACAGTGCTGCAATCCATGTCCATCTGGTTATTAGAACTCATGCTACAACTTCCAGCAGAACTAGAGCTACTACTATATTGTTGCTGTGAGAGAAGCCTGATGAGCCTTTCCATGCTCTCCAGACCTGCAGATGCAGCTTCTCTCACATCCTCATCCTTGCCCATCCTTGCAAAACTATTGTTGCTACTACCGTAATCCACCATCATCTGAACTGCCATCAATAAATAAACGAAAACAAAAACAGCCCAGAAATATGGAAAAGCAAAAAGCCCTCAATAAGGACTTTAGTACTAAAGTTCTCTATAAGATTTCTTGACACAAGCCTGCATGGATCTGGAAGTTCTTGGGCTCTGTTGAAAGCTCTAGAACTGGAGAAAAATACCCGAGTGCTACTTTCTCATCTATACCTTAGGCCAGGGGTGTTATCTAGACAAAAAGATGAGGAAACCTCATGGGAAACTGGCTTCAAATCAGGGTTTAGCAAATTAAATGCTGCATTATCCCACATTTTATAAGTTGGCTTTAGTTTGGTCAAACCACGGATCTTTCTACCACAAATTCGCTTTTCTCTAATTTTCGTAGGGATCCGATGACCTTGTCGCTTTCCCTTATCTTCGGTCAAACTGCCTAGCTAATGAGACACTGCCACGTGGACGAAAACTGGGAGATTGGGCCCACTTTACTGGTTGTAATTATAGTTTTTTTAACGAAAAGTCAGAGCTCTTGACTTGTTCGCCAGCCGGTAACCGTCACCGGCGTCCTCCAGAGCAACCGGCAGTAGACGGTGACCGACTTAGTGGAAATTCAACAACAATGATGCGACAGCGATGTGTGGGACCCGCCTGGATATAAGTAGTCAAACTTTGATCTCCACCGTCCGATTGAGTTCGGTAGGATCTGATGGCGTGGGAGACAGCTTTTCATAGTTGACTTTTTAGGTCTAATAAACGAAGTCTAAATTTTAGCTGGAAAGTAGAAATCCAAGGCAAAAGTTGCATTGGAAGACTTTATATACAAGTTTAATTTATTTATTTTAATGTTCATTTGATTTTGTTTGTTTTTTCCTATGTTTTTTTTAGTGCTTCTTGAAATTAAAACTTCTACTTTGGTTTCAATATTCTACTATTACTTGTTCATCAAAGTCAATGGACTTAAATGTACAATATGATATTAGATTCAATGCATTGATATTGGTGGTTTACCACACCTAGCTACAAGGTTTATGAAATGGTAAAGCGATGATACCTATATTAGAATTGTCTGTTTACTAGAGTTAAAAGATTTATTAAATGTTTAAGTATTTTTTATGTTTAAACTATTTCTAATCATATGTGGTTATTTGTTGTTTATCAAAAGTCAAATTTGTTATCAAATTGGTTTTGAAATACATTGATATTGGTTGTTCACCAAAGTCAAATAATTTATAAGATCTATGGGTTAAGGGGTCGGGTCTCATGTTAAATTTGAACAAAGATATATTATTATTGAAGTCAAAAGACTTATTAAATGTTCAAATTGAATATCTTTGTTTATATCAACAAATTCACTCTAGTTATGATCCTAGCCTCATGTTTGCACTTAACAAGATTCAATCTCAATGATCTTTTGTAAACCATTTTTTATTAATAGACTAAGTGCCACTTGATTTCTAAATTAAATTGATTTAATTTTAAGAAGCTCACATACTTTCTATCTTTAATAAAACTTTAGTTATGACATTAATTTTAGTAAATTTAATATAACATTTAAAATAATTCAAACACTTAGTTGAGATAGCTTTAAGAATTATAATGAGCTTAATAATTATGGAGGCAAGTAAACAAATTATTAAATCTTATAATGGTGAAATTTTTAGAATTGAGTCTTCGTGCTCTAACTTTCAAATTTTCTTCCCTACAAACTGTCCTTGCACATGAGACCCAAGATGGGTGGGGGTCATGCTCTCCACCTAAGAAACCTCCCCTTGATACTGTAAAAGTGTTGTTTATTGAGGGCCCTACTATGGAATATGCAAATGCTCAATCTGGGGGTTATATCGATTCTATTCCAAGCTACAATGATAACACTCTTGAGAGATTTGAAAAGTTGGAGCACGTGCCTCCAAAGGAGAGCCCAAAACTGAAGGGGTGGAGAAATGTGCTTGTTGGTGAGAATCAAGGATAAATTGGTCAAAGATTTAACTCCTGAGTGCTGACAACCATAAGAAGGCGCTACAATAATATTGCCAAACTTAGTTGTTGATCAATTTGTTTCTTCAATGAATATTGCATTAGTTGGGAAGTTCATCTCCTTTAGGCCGACTATAGATACAGTGAGGAGATGGGTGACATTGAAATGGAATATGAAGGGGAGTGTTACAACACTTTTGTTATGGCACAAGGCCTCTTCATGGTTGAATTTACGGCAGAGGCTAATCTAGTTGTGATTCTTTCCAAGGGTCATGGGCCTATGGTAAACATTTCTTATCATTTGTAGGTGGGAACTGAGATTCGATCCTAATGCAGACTTGAAAAAAATAGTGCTTGTGTGGGTACATATGCATGGACTTCCACTTGAGTCCTAAGATGAGCTGACATTCAGATGGATTAGGAGCACTTTTGGTCATTATGTATCTATAGATGATGTGACCAAGGCAAAATCCAAGTTCTTTTTTGCCCATTTTTGTGTGAATGTTGATTTAATAAGACTCTTCCTAATTTTATCATTTTGCAATCCAAGTTGGGAAAATCGGCCCAAGCATTAGTGTATGAAAACACTATTATCTATTGCCAAAAGTGTTCCAAACCAAACACTTGATCTCAAAATATGCTATATAAACCTCTGAAATAGAAAGAGAAATGCACCTCCTTAGTGATGGGTGTTTCTTAGTAATAGAGAATTAGAGGGGAAGTCTTGGAGGTAGAGAGTGAGGAGTACCCCTTCACTAAAGGGATTTTGAAACTTATGGAAACCCTCAATAAGACCAATACTCCATAGGTGGAACAAAGTGTTAAGACTCCTAAAAGGGAGGTATAGTTAGAGAAGGGGAGATGTCCCATCCTACTACTACCCCAAGAACTTGTAAAGTGTAAAGGGAGGTTACCATTCCTACTACTCTAGGTAGTTGCAAAATTATGGAGAATGGTGGGTCACCTAAACTATCCCCTCTAAAACCACAATTGTCTCTCCATCACTAAAGAAGACCTTCTCAGCACCAAGTGCTTCCACAAGTAGTTGTGTTCAAAGTGATGATGAGGGATGGATGAATCAAAAAAGAAAGACTAGAGATAAGAGGATTGGTGTTGGTCTAGAATTGAAGAATGGACACCCCTTGTGATGACTCTTTAGGCATAAGGAGAAAGAAAGGGAAATTACCAATAGAAGACAAATGAAGCTAGATTCAATAACTAAAATTAAAAAATGAAGTTCCTTTGATGGAATATGAGGGGTCTGAATAGTTCCTTGAAATGGTATGCCCTTAGAACTATATTTTTTAGAAGAAGATTGAGATTTTGTTGTTGCAAGAAGTAAAAATGGTTGATAGCACCTTCAGTACTATTACATAGTGTGTTTGGTCGAGCTCTTATTTTCTTATAAGTAATTATAATGGAGCCTCTAAGGGAGTTGTTACTATGTGGGATCCTATGAAGTTAAGGGGCATCCTTATTTCTGCCTTAGCTAATAACTTTATAGTTAAATTTGCATCTATGTATAACTCATGACGCCTAATTAATGTTTATGCCCATGTCTCTTACTCAGGCCACAAGATGGTTCGAGAGGAGATATCTTTGGTGGTCCTAATGGATTGAGATACTTATTGGATGGTTGTTGGATATTTTAGTTTCCCTTAGAGAAAATAAGAGGGTTGGTTGACTACTCTGATAGAATGACAAACTTGGATGACTTTATCAGTGGTATTGGTATGTTTGATATAGAATTGATGGGTCAATTATTTACTTGGTCTAATCATACGAAGGGGGGTCATCTCATTTAGGTAAAACTTGATAGATCTCAAGTATATGATAATTAGGATATTAGATACAATGCCACTTGCAAGGCCCTCCCTAGGATAGTGTTGGATCATAATCCTATTCTCCTTGAATGGAGGGAAATACCATCAAGGGGACATGCACCCAGAGTTTTGATATTATATTCAAAATTGGTGGAAGACTCCTATACATGGGACTCTTGTGTACAAAGTTTCTCAAAAACTAAACATAATTAGGAAAAATATGAAAGGATGGAACAATTTTAAACCTTTGGCGACATCTTTGGAAAAAAGGAGATCAATTCCAAGTTGATAGACAAATGGCTAATGGAAAATACTCTAAAACAAAACTTAAGGATGAGGAATACTTTAGATAAAAGTGGAAGGAAAATATGAAGTGGGAGGAAATTTATTGGAAACAAAAATCTAGAGTGCAGTTGATGAAAGAGGGTTTGACATTCTTTCATAGGTTTACTAGCAAGCACAAAAAAAGGAATACAATTCAAAGCCTTAAGGATGACATGAACCAAGAGATCAATGAGGACACCCAATTGAGGTTGATGGCATCAAAATATTTATTCATTGCTTATAGGGAAGATAATAGAGTAATGAGAAATCTATTGGAGGACTAGTTATTACACTTTCTACCTAATGCCCTTGATTCTGTAGACAATGCTCATATTTTTTCCCTGGTAATGGAAGATGAGGTTCACAATGTTTTCTTTTCTATGGGGGCTTATAAAACCCCAAGACCTAATGGATTCCCACTGGCTTTTTCCCAAGATCTTGAGATATTGTGGGATCTTATGTTACCATGTAAACCAAAGACTTCCTTTAAACTAGAAAACCATAAAAAAAACTAAATAACTCCTTCATTGTCCTGATATGAAATATCCACAAACCCAAAAGGCTTTTGGATTTCAGACCCATTATTTTGTGTAATATTATATATAAGATCTTTTCCAAGGCCTTGGTTAATAAGATAAAACCAATCTTAGATAGTTTAATTAACAATAACCAAAAGGGGTTTATCCTTGAAAGGAAGACCCTGATGGAATTGTCACAATCCATGAAGTCATTCATTCTATGGATCGGTATTGCCTCCCATGGAAGGTTCTTAAAATGGTAATTTCAAAGGCCTATGACAAAGTGAGTTGGGACTTCTTGTTGAAAGTCCTAAGAAAGTTGGGATTTCAAGATATATTGGTTATCTTAATCAAGGAGTGTGTAACAACCGAACTACATATCCAGTACTTGTAAATAAAGTTCTTAGGGGGATTTTTGTGTTGCTAAAGACATCAAGCAAGGTGACCCCTTATCCTGCTACCTATTTATAATCCTTTTTGAGGTTTTGGGAAGGAATTATTTAAGTATGGTTATAATGGTCAAGCTACAAGGAGTTAAAGATGTGTCCATTATAGTTATTTGTCCTACAATAGTTTTTGAATGACACTTTATTGTTTGGGATGGCCTCGATGGTTGAAGCATGAGAACGAAAGGTATTTCTTAACTATTACAAGGAAGTCTTGAGAAAATACATAAATTAAGAGAAAATAAGCATTTACTTATTTATACTACTGAGAAAATACCAAACAAAATTGAATCTATTATAGGTTATCAAAGTGATTCTCTTCTTGGGATATATCTAGGACTGCCTCTTACTATTAAAGAGGAATCCATTACTTTCTACAGCTTGATCTTAGAAAGAATCCAAAGGAATCTTGCAAAATGGAAAGGGAAAATCCTTCGCAATGGGGGTAAACCCCAAATTCTAGTAGTTTTTCCGCAAGGTATCCCTATATACTTCTTTTCTTTGTTTATAATTTTAGGCACTATGACATAGAAATTAGAAAGAATACAAAAAACTTCAAATTCTTTTTGCTCAGTAAGGTGCAGCCACCTAGAGGCTTTGGAGTGTCATGTCATTAGTTTAAATCCATGAGCACATTAGCCCAATGAATATACTAGGCTTGCAAGCACAATAGTCCAATAGGGTTTGAACCTTGGTTGGTGTAACACCAACAAAGTGACTTGACCATGACATTGTGTCCTATAGGATGGATACAAAAAATATTTTATGGACATGCATGGATGATAAAATGATAATGGCACTTGTCAATTGGGATATGGTGTGTTACCCAAATAAATTGGGAGGTTTAGGAATAATAAAAATTACCTTACTACTCAATAAAGCCCTCATGGGTAATGGGATGGAAGTTGGCACTTCACAATGTTGATTGGTGTAAAATAATGATTTTCAAGTATCTTAATTGTGAGAAGTTTTATAGGATATTTTATACTCATGGATTCTCAAGTGGATCCAAAATATAAAATAACATACTCAAGTGTATGAATATTGTTCAAATAGACCTTAAATAACAAATTGGGGATGGCTATAGGATCTAGTTTTGGGAGAATACCTATCTGGGGGATAAACCTTTATCCCTACATCAAACCTTCAAGGGAATTTGTGGTGGTGATAAGATTTTTTTGGATACCATTTTTTTTACTACTTATCCCCCCTAAAATCATGGAAGGATATTTCACATTGCTACCTAAACTAACCTCACTTGTTGTAGAAGGCTATTGAGTTGTAAACATTATTAGAATAAATCAAAATCCACCTCTTCCAAAGGGATGATAATTTCATTTGGAGAAAGAACCCTAAGGATGAATTTTTTATCAAATCAACCTATAATGTGCTACTAAAGGAAGGCAATCCCATAGGTCTGTATAAAAACATTTGGAACACCCAGCTCATTCCTACAATTAACTTCTTCTGTTGCATAGTAACTAACAACAATATACTCACTCAGGAAAATTGATAAAGAGTGGATTCCATCTTCCTAGTAGATTTTTTCTATGTAAACAAGAGGACAAAAATATCCCTTGTATCTTGCTCCATTGTAAATATGACCAAGTTTTATGGAGTATGGTGTTGCAAAAGCTTAAAATTCATTGGGTTAAGAATGTGGATTCTCGTTAGACTTGTTGAGTTGTTACTGGAATTGATTTTCATTAATGTCAAAACCTCCATACTGACACTATGGCGGTATTGGTTGGTTGTTGGCAATATGGGGTATATCATGTTGTTCATCAGTATGTGAACAAGAATTTTGGTTGAGCATTTTTTGTGTTCAAGAAGGGCTTTAGGGACAAGTCTGTATTCTATCAAGTACTTCATATACGTCAATACTCTTGTATGGTTTCAATGTTTGCTATTCCTACACTAGTACATTTGAGTCCTTTTTCGACAGGTATCCGTCATAATTTTGACACCATACCATCGACCAAGTGACACTAACCACCATTGCAATTTGGGTGTTAATAGCACCAATGGATAGGATGTTCATTGTAATTACGACAATACGCACCATTGCAATATGCAGGGTAAAAGGGCATGCCAACATGGTTAGAGATGGTCAAAATGCCGTGGGGACTTATTATCAAAATAGCTATCAGCTTCTAGGAATTTTTGATGTGTTGTTCATCAGACAGTTTTAGTGCTTTGGCTACAATGTACTATGAACATCTTTCAATTAGTGGCAACAATTATTTTATGTCTTCATCTTTTGGTATTGGTTGTTTTATTTACATGTATTCGATAAAATAAATTATAATACCTTAAGCCTGACCTATCTATGGGTTGTATTACAACTTGTTCTTATGTATGTCCTAGATTTAGGATCAATGCTTTGCATTAAATATAAATGTAATATTTGTTGTATCAGTGTTTTCACACACTTGGTTTGAAGCCGACATATGTAAGATTGGATACTGGTATAAATAAATAATATCTTTGTATCTAGAGTAGTAGTGGTAGTAAAAGTGATACAATTGATATGGTAGTAAGTGGCTTATGTGGGTCGCATGCGAAGTGCCTACGGATCTATGCGAAGGAGATCCTTGTTTGTGCAGAGCAATCTATTGATCTTAGTGGTGTATTTTGTCTCTTTGCATATCTTTTGACAGTAAGCCTTTGTGTATCAATAGTGAGCCTTGTTGTATCGATAGTGAGCCCTATTGGCAGTAAGCTTTAATATTTTGGGAGTGGGATTTATTGTACCTATAGTGTGTAGTATTGACAGTGAGCCATTGTAGAAAAATTACCATACCAGTGTCACCTTAATAGGTGTTTTACATTTCATGATAATTAGCTTCTCCATGGTTTTTCCCATTTTGGGTTTCCACCTAAATCTTGGTGTTCGCTATGTTGGTGTTTCTATGTTCTTAATGCTTACATTTTATGTGGATGTCTGATGTGCTTAACCAAGAAATCTAAAGTGGTTAATATTGTTGTTTGTGAGTTAACCGACAGAGAAAAAGTTTTACAAGTTGTGTGGGAATAATTGATTCACCCCTTCTCTCAATTATTCAACATGTTCAATAATTGGTATCAGATCATGGTTCCTTACAGATAAATCTTGATCACTTGAGGGATAGCTTGGATGTTTAAGAAGATGGAAGGAGATTACTACACTAAGAAAGATTGGCAAGTTGTGATGAGTGACATTGAAGGTACTAAATCAGAGAATGAGAAGTTGAAAGAAAACCTAAAGGAAGCAAATGCTTGCATTATGAAATTGAGTGATCGGATTAAGAGATTCAAAGCAAGGCACAAAGAGGTTAATCAAGAATTGAGGGAATCAAAGGACATAGTTACATCTTTGGAAAAGGAACTAAAGGAATTAAAATAAATAAAAGACATTGATATAGATCTATATCTGGAACTAAAAGAGAAGATAGATGATCTTGAAATAAAGTTGGAAGAAAAGACTCAAAGGGAAGAATTTCACAAAGCTGGATGGAAATACAAGTTGAAGAATGTTTGGTTAGAAAGAATAGAATTGTAAATGGAAATGGAAGAATGGAAATGGACTGAAGAAAATTTCAAGGAGATGATCAGGAAGATTTCATAGTGAAATGAAAAACTAGAGTTGGAACTAAAGAAGATGAGGTCAAAAATAAAGGCATTTGAGAGCAGTGTTATCTTATATCAGTTATTATCCTCTCATAAAGGACTCAAGGATAAAGAAGGATTAGGGTTTATCGATTGTATCATTTTAAAATGGAAGCACTTCCATCTTGATAGGTTTAACACTCTCTTTTAGTACATTTATCATGATAGACTTACATTTAGGATACATTTTGCACTTATTTTCTTCATTCTAGGTGAAATTAGGGATAGGATCTCAAGGATTCTCTTGAATTTTCCCTTTTCCCATGGCTCTATTTTCTAGGTAGGACTTATAAATAAGTCCTCTTGGCCTTCATCATAGTCATCATAGGATTTTATGCTTATCCCTGGCATTCTATCCTGTTCTGATATCATTTCTAGGTCTCTAGGCATCCCCGGGATCTCCTGTCTTGATTCTGATTGGATCTGGGCCTAGGGTCAAATTTGAGGTTGATCCTGACTAGGTCAGGATTGAGCTCAAACTTGACTAGGTCAAGATTGAGGTCGTACCTGACTAGGTTAGTCCCAACCTCAATTTTGCCTCCTTCCTTCAAATCTTCAAAATCCTTGATTGTCGGGTATCGGGCTTTCAAGATATTTGTTTTCCCACCTCTGAGTCAACCATTTCAGGTTTCAGGATGATAAATCCTCTAATTTCATTTAATCTAGGTATATTTTCTAAAGGTTAGAACCTAATTGGGATTTAATTCTGCAAGGTGGCCCCTCTAGAGGATTGTGCCCTAGTTCACTATAAAAGGAGGCCTTCCTCTCTCGTTTTCTCATCCATTATTCACATCTCTTCATCAAGTTTTGTGAGAACCAAGTACAGTCAAGCATTCTCATGATCAAGTGCTCTTAAGGAGTCAATTTCATGAACAAGAAGATTTCAAGCAAGCAAGGAATAGTGAAGGTGCAAGATAGCAAGAGGTTGATGTAGAAGATCAAGCCATTGTTGACATCAAGCATCTGTATGAACTCATATTTGGAGCAAGAGAGATCCTTTCTTCCTTGAGCCACCATTATCAACTTTCAAGCATTCAACCATGGAGTAACACTTATAGGTTGTGAGTTTGGTAGAAGTACTTTAGCCTTGGGGGCTTGGTATGCTTTTCTATCTCATTCAAATCTATGCATTGTTGTTTCATACATATTCATGCTAGGGTTTTGATCTAGAGGATTAGATCTTGGCATTACACTTTCAATACATATACACACACATTCTATTTCAATCGACTATTCATGGAGGTGGAGACCACCAAAACCGGGGTTTGACTAAGGCAAAACCCTATATAGCCACCCCAAAAAACCCCCTTTTTCAGATATCTATAGTCGTTGTTTCGGGAATCAAAGGACAGATTTGAGTACCCTTTTTGCCAAACTTTTGGGATCTACGAACAAATTCAGAATAAAAATGTGGTATTTGACCTTTTATGAGGGTCAAACTTGACCTACTACCAGAAAGATGAAACTTTTCTAGGTTTTCTCCATCTCAGCTTTCTGATCACAGATCTAGTTGCAGAATCTTCCAAAACCTCACATAGACTTCAGAAAATAGGTATTTCTAAATCAATTTCACAATGAGGTATGTATCTTGACCTAATTAATTTTCAAGTATTTCCAAATTTACTTATGTCTTTTCAACTTCAAATCTATTACAAATGAAAAGGTGTTGAATGTGAGGTACATTACTAAAGCTTCCATTTTCACACTATTCATTTTGGTGAACTCGACATGAAACCTTTAGACCTTATTGGAAAAATCTCACCGACTTCTTCTCAAGGACATACTTACATTCTCACCACTACGAGTTACTTTACGAAGTGGGTTGAAGCTGTCCCTCTTCATTCAATAACGACAGATGTTATTTGTGATTTCATCCTTAATAATATCATAACAAGATTTGGTATTCCTTCGACGATAATTTCAGATAATGGAACATCATTTAAAAATAAAGAAGTTGTGAAATTCTTGGAGAAATATAGGATTCAACATCAATTTTCAACTCCTTACTATCCTCAATCTAATGGACAAGCTGAAGCATCAAATAAAATTATTGAACAAATTTTGAGAAAAATAGTTAGTAAGCATGCGAAAGATTGGCATACTCAACTGACTTATGCTTTATGGGCCTATAGGACTAGTGTTTGTACTACCATAGGTACTTCTCCTTACAACCTTGTCTATGGTATTGATGATATTATGCCTTTGGAACTAGAAATACCCTCTTTACGTGTTTCATTTCATGGGATAATTGATAAAGATACTTTTCGTGAACAACGCTTACAAGAATTAGAAATGTTAGATGAACAACGAATACATGCTTTAGAACATATAAAAGCTTATCATAAATCTCTTCAAAAACAATACAATCATAAGGTAATCGAATGAACATTTGCGGTTGGTGATTTAGTCCTTTATGAGAATCAACAAAATGTGAATGCTTTACTGGGCGAAAAAGGAAAATTTAGTCCTAATTGGCTTGTACCTTTTGTTGTTACTGAAGACATTGGTTCAAGTGCTTATAAATTAGCTGATATGGATGGTGTTTCTTTTAAGGAACCCATTAATATTATGCATCTTAAACATTATTATCCTTAATTACCTTTGTTCCATGTGCATTTATGTATTCCTTATAAAGATTTGTTTTATAGGTTATGTAGTTTTACCAAAATTACATATTGAATATGTTTATGCACCTTCTTTTCTTTCTTTCTATTAAGTTTTATATTGATGAAAGCATAAGTAATCAAACATAGAACTAATTAGTAGAGAAATCTTTTCATTCATCAAAAATAGTTTTCAAAGTTTTTAATACATAAGTGGCCAATGGCCCTATCTATCACTACGTTTATCACTATGTCGCTCTGATGGCCAATGACTCCCAGATCTCTCTACTCTCTAATGGGAAGATGAAGATTTGTGTGTCCGTGTATGGCTCCTAGATATTCTCATACCCTGTACACATCCTTGGAGACTCTGTACCTCTACCATCAGCTTCTCCTCTCTCTGCACATTCTCAGCTCTCGCTGGATACATACAAAGATGTTAGCATGTCTATCAGGATCTTTGTGACCAATGGAAGACTCTCGCTCGCCGGCTGGTAGTCAGTAGGATATAATGGTATCCTTGAGAATCTCGGATACAAAACTCCTCCACTTCGCTATGCTAGCTATAGAAAGAAAAAATCCTATCAGTTCAATATCCTATCTATTCAAATCATATATTCAACCAAATTTCAATCAAGTTCATACCTGGGTCTCCCTCGTGGACATCACTAAAGTGTCTAGATGGTGGGGGCATGGAATGACTACTCTCTCCACGCTCGCTATATCTTGGTCTCGGTGGTGGTGTCTCTGTGTGGGGCCATGGGGGACATCGTGATCTTAGTGGTGATGCATGAGTAATAGGTATATCTGCACCAGTATCACCACCCAGGGGCATGTCCTCGGCTCTCTCCTCTGCTCTCTCCTCCTCCTCCATGGGATCTCCCTCGGATATGTGCTCCTCCTCATCTCTGATATCCTCATCCTCCTCAGTGGCTCCACTATCTTGGTGTGTCCCCTTTGTAAAGCCTGGATCACTTGTAGGATAATCCTTGGGAAAGATAGGATGGGTCCCCTCCAAACTCTAGTACCTGATGTAATCTTAGCTCACGCCTGAATAGGCTACATCTGATGGTACCTCTATATCCTCTATCTCCTCTGCATTTCTATCCTCTATGTTTGCTATCGATGGTCGACGTATGGCATCGGGTCTCTGATAACATCTTGTCAGATGAAAATAGTAGGGTACTACCTTAAGGACTCCCTATAACAGGCCGAACTGCCTCATCACCCGATCATAATAGTAGGGCATCACTATATAACTCTGATGACCCTCTAGTAGCTTACGCTGCTGTGAATGTCTCATTTGGAATTGTGTATCAGGTCACTCTGTCATTCGGTAGTAGGGTCTCCATATCACATCAGTGCTAGCAATACGGTCTAGTTGTACTCTCCAGTAGAGCATATCCCCAAACTGCCAAACATCTCTCAAAGGATATGCAAAGGCTCTCATTGTGCTTGCATCTACCATCACTGGAACTCCCTATGGACGTGTACATGCAAAATGCTAAAAAATCCATATCTACAAAACTATGCATGTCAACAGACTCTCCCGCTAATACCTCACTAGCTGACCTAGCTCATGGTATAGCTGAGCTAGCATGCTGCGACCCCATGAGAACACGGTCCTCTCTCTCTCCATCCTCTATATGATATGTGTTAGAGGTGAACAAAATATGGTACCCTTTGAGTTGGGTAACACAACCAAGGCTACTATACATAACATCACCTTTCGTACTAAAGGTGTAGGGCCTGATAGTATGGAAGATAGTAGAATCTGATCTGACCGGGTCTGCATCTATGGATGCACTTCTGTACAATACTCTATGTCTGCATGGATCTCCTCAAAACCACATTGTGCTCTAGGTCTAATGGTCTCCCCTCAGACTGGAAGTTGCATGATCCTGTAGACATCTTCTAAGGTCACCGTGATCTCACCAGAGGGAAGATGGAAGGACCATGTATCCTCATCCCACCTCTCTATCAGAGCCAATAACATGGCTCGGTGTAGTTTGAGTTGTGGAAGGATTGATACCCAGTATAGTCCCACATCCCTCAGTAACTGCATCCCCTCATCATCAAGCTCAGACAATCTCTCCTTGACTTTCACTAGCAATTCCCCAAAAGAATGCTCTCGAAAGCAAACTAGGTCCTGCAAGCACAAACAAAGATCATATCAGTCATCTACATCATCAAATCTACAAAACTAACTAAACTATGTCAAAGTCAACCTCAGTTAGGTCAATGTCGACCTTACTGGGTCAATGTCAACTTTATTGGGTCAGGGTTGACCTTTTTGGGTCAAGGTCGACCTCATCTCAAAAAAATGACAAAAACCCTTTGGTCAATGTTGACTTTCATGGGTCAAAGTCGACCTAGATGGGTCAATGTCGACCTAAATGGGTCAGGGTCAACCTAAAAGGGGTAAAATTGACCTTGCCTATAAAAAATAGGAATTTGGAAAGAACAAAGGTGGATAATAGCAAAACTCACCTCAGGTAGTGACCGTCCAGTAGCTAAGTTGTGTCTCAGAGTCTCCAGGCGTGTCGCTCGAAGTTCCTCTCTTCTCAGCATCTTTCTTTCTCATTTCAAATCTATAGATGGTAAGAATGAGTAATTATTTCTCTCTTTTCATTATTTATAAGTTGAAATTAGGGTTTTCTTAGGGTAAATTTGGAATTTATTTCTTATGCATTTAGTCAGACATCCACTCTTTTCATCATAACTTGAGTTCGGTAACTCTATTTTCAATGCTATCAGCAGCGTTGGAATCATGATTTAGATATCTAACTCCTTGAACTAGTTTATGAAGGTTAGGAATCCTTCTAATTAGTTTAGGAAAGGACTTTCCAACAATCTTCATATCCAATATATAGAGTTTTTCTTATCACCCTGTTTCACCCTTCCGAAGTAGAAAGTCGAAACAGGGGGGGTATTAGGGGCTCTATACACTTCTCAAATTATCATATAGTAAGCTTTAGGTGATTTATATATTTTCATTAACCTTGTGTGTTGCAGGTTCTAACAATTTTATGCAGGATCTTTACATCGAGGACTTAGCTATATCCTTTTTTATTTACTATGATGTTTTCTTACTTTAGCTTGCATATTCACCAATGTCATATCTAAGCTAAAGTGGGGGATAAATGTTTCATCTTAAAATGGAATCACTTCCATCTTGATAGGTTTAGCACCCTCTTTTAGTACATTTATCATGATAGCCTTGCATTTAGGATGCATTTTGCACTTATTTTCTTCATTCTAGGTGAAATTAGGGATAGGATCTCAAGGATTCTCCTGAATTTCCCCTTTTCCCATGGCTATATTTTCTAGGTAGGACTTAGAAATAATTACTCTTGGCCTTCATCATAGTCATCATAGGATTTTATGCTAATCCTTGGTATTATGTCCTATTCTAATATCATTTCTAGGTCTCTAGACATCCCCGGGACCTCTTGTCTTGATTTTGATTGGATCTGAGCCCAGGGTCAAATTCAAGGTTGATCCTAACTAGGTCAAGATCAAGGTCGTACCTGACTAGGTTAGTCCCAACCTTGATTTTTCCCCCTTCAAATCTTCAAAATCCTTGATTGTCAGGTATCGGGCTTTCGGGATATTTGTTTTCGCACCTCCGAGTCAGCCATTTTGGGTTTTGGGATGGTAAATCCTCTATTTGCATTTAATCTAGGTATATTTTCTAAAGGTTAGGACCTAATTGGGATTTAATTCTCCAAGGTGGCCCCTCTAGAGGATTGTGCCCTAGTTCACTATAAAAGGAGGCCTTCTTCTCTCATTTTCTCATCCATTATTCACATCTCTTCATCAAGTTTTGTGAGAACCAAGTACAATCAAGCATTCTAATGATCAAGTGCTCTCAAGGAGTCAATTTCATGAACAAGAAGATTTCAAGCAAGGAAGGAATAGTAAAGGTGCAAGATAGCAAGAGGATGATATAGAAGATCAAGCCATTGTTGACATCAAGCATCTTTATGAACTCATATTTGGAGCAAGAAAGATCCTTTCTTCCTTGAGCCACCATTATCAACTTTCAAGCATTCAACCATGGAGTAACAATTACAGATTGTGAGTTTGGTAGAAGTACTTTAGCCTTGGGGGCTTGGTATGCTTTTATATGTCATTCAAATCTATGCATTGTTATTTCATACATATTCTGCTAGGGTTTTGATCTAGAGGATTAGATCTTGGCATTACACTTTCAATACATACACACTCACATTCTATTTCAATTGGCTATTCATGGAGGTGGAGACCACCAAAATGGGGGTTTGACTAAGGCAAAACCCTATATAGCCACCCCCAAAACCCCCCTTTTTCAAATATCTACAGTCATTGTTTCGAGAATCAGAGGACAGATTTGAGTACCCTTTTCGCCAAACTTCTGGGATCTATGAACAAAATCAGAATCAGGCTTTAGAATAAAAATGTGGTATTTGACCTTTTATGAGGGTCAAACTCGACCTGCTACTGGAAAGATGAAACTTTTTTGGGTTTTCTCCGTCTCGGCTTTCTGATCATAGATCTAGTTGTAGAATCTTCCAAAACCTCACATAGACTTCAGAAAATAGGTATTTCTAAATCAATTTCACAATGAGGTATGTATCTTGACCTAATTAATTTTCAAGTATTTCCAGATTTACTTATGTCTTTTCAACTTGAAATCTATTACAAATGAAAAGGTGTTGAATGTGAGGTACATTACTAAAGCTTCCATTTTCACACTATTCATCGATGAATGTTAAAATCAAATGGATAAAGGCAAGGATAAGGTAATTAAAGATAATGCAAAGAATGAGGTGACAAGAAAGGTCAAATATCAAAACACATCCTCAAGAAGGCCTCCGATAAGATAACCAAATTCTCAAAGGTATTTATCTTTCAATGATTATTGTTATATTTGTAAAAAAATTGGTCATAAGGCAATAGCTTATAAGATAAGATAAGAGTAGAAGATTCAATGCTTTAATTATCATAAGATTGGTCATAAATCAAGTTAGTGTAAGAATCAAGTTTCAGATAAAGAAAAAAATAATGCAGTAGACTAGTAGTTAATATTTTTCATGGAAATTTTTGTGTTTCACAATTTTGGTCACAAGGCTAGTCAATGAAGATCTAAAGTTCTTTTGGCGAGATATGGAAAAAGAAGTGTGAGTTGTTTCAAATGTGGAAAGACTATTCATTATGCAAAATCATGCAAATCTGATAGTGCTTCGATAAATACTAGAAATGATAATCTTGTTCCAAAATCTAATGGAGCTCAGAAGTATAAAATAGAATGAAGGAAGAAGTTAGATAGTGTAGAGAGTTCGGTAGTACTAGATCCCAGTACTAGCTCTACTGACAACTGAGCTTAATTCTTGGGCTCATGGGGAGTACTCAACATGTTAATCAATCACTCTTTTGCCCCAAGGTGATACTAGTTAAGCACTTGTGTGGCTCCAGTAGGATGATTAGATAGTTAATAAATTTAGTTGTTGATTGATTGATGTAATGTGCATAGAGTGGTTGAATTACGTCATTGATATTTTAAATTTTAGCGAGAAAATCAATTATTTCATTTTATGGTTTTAAAGGCATAATTTTTTATCATTTGGTATTGTAGCATGAAGAAAACTTGTGAGTTTGAAGAACGCTTGAGTGGGAAATTTTTGAAGTAATCATGGCCCCTAAGTTGAATGTTCATGGTGTGTCTGCACTAAAGAAGTTGAGAAAGATTGTATTGATGATATTTGATCACAGTCATATCAGGTAGTTGGAAATGGGTTATCTATGGAAGATAGGCACCAAATTAAAAAACTTGGACTTGATATTTGGGGAGAGTTTCCATGGTGTTTTGACAAAAAAATTATCTTGTTTTTTCAAGTCAATTTCATAGTGAAACATTGGTGCTGGACAAACTCTATGTCATGATAAAGGAGGTAATTGAGACTATCATTGGTTTATGTAACATTCATGAATTACCTGGAAAGAAGACAATTAGCTGTCAAGAGGTAGAAGATCTTATAGATATTGGTCATGATCAACACATATTCCTTATAGATACTATTGAAGATCTTATTATAAGGTATGTTTCTTATGGTTTTTCCTACAAAATTTAGTTTCAAAATTGTGAGGGTTTGAATTCTACTTTAGTTGTGTTTGTTCTCTATGTGTTTGGTGTTCTACTTTATGAAATCATTACCAAACAATGAGAAATTTGAATGGAGAACCAACATTCGTGTTGATAAATAGATTTGCAGATATCTGGGTTTCTTGGAATATTGTGTGGGTGCATGAAAAGATTATTTTTCTACACTAAAGATGAATATCAGTTCTAGTTTAGTTGTTTCTAGTGTCATTCCTATACGTTTTGAGAAGGGTTCCTCCTCTGGTAAGATATTCTTGGAAGAAGATATTACAGGTTCATCTCTTGAATTGAAGAAGAAGAAGAGAAAGATGGATGAGAAAGGAAAAGAAATAATTGTAATTTTAGAATGTGATGAGGAAGAAGAAGTTGAAGAGGTAAGTGAGGGAGAAAAAATGGAATTTGAAGAAGAGGAAGAAGATATAGAGAGATCTATGCCCTCTCTAGATATGTCTATGCGTGTGGATTCAAATACAGTCAAAACCTAGTTGGATAATGATGAGTATGGTAAGATTGATGTTCTATGGGCCAATTATTCTTTAGAGGATAATAAAATGGTAAGAAAATAGGTGACTGATCACTTGATCAGTAAAAAGATTATAGTCTCCAGTGTATCTGGTATGATACTTGCCGAGTTAATTATGAATGTTGAGGTTGAGTTGTTGCAGTTTGGAGTATATTACCTGACAGTGGAGAAATCCATAGTGAAGAAGGGTAGTAATGCAAAATAGAGACTCTCTAAAGTTATCGGTGAGATGAAGAAATGTGTGAAATAAATATCTGATATTTACAGGCATTTTCTTTGGTGGCCTGTTATTACAGACAATTTTAGAGGTTAGAGTGAAGTGATAGAGAACAAATTGAATGAGCTAGGCAATTCATACAATGTTTTCAAGGATCAAGATGGAAAACAAAGAACGAGAGTTAGTGAACTTTAGACAGAGTGGTTGTTGCTATAGAGATAGAGAGAAGATCTAATAAAAACATTTTGGCTAGTAAGAGACATGATTGAAGTCCGATTGGGATTTGATTATGGCATACTAACTGATGCAAAGTACTTTGAATAGAAGTTTTAGTCCTTGGATTGGTCAAAATCATTTGACAGGATGGTGGATTGTGCCAGTTTGTGTGCTCAGATGGAGGCATAAATTGATGAGTAGAAGAAGGAGCTTCCTATGTTGAAGGAAAGGTATATGAAGGTATTTTTGGTTAAGAAAATTATATTATTTTGAGTTTGATTTGTTTTATGTTTTGGCCCTTTTCCATTGTGGTAAAAAGGGGGAGATAAAAGGAGAATACATGTTGCATTTACTCAGGGGGATTTTTGGAGCTTTTTTAAGAAATTGATGTTTCAGTGTTTTTCCATTAATGCATAAAAGATCATGCAAACCTTCACCAACCCTTGAAAGTTTGAAATATGATACATGGAAAAATTATAAGTTTATCCACCCATTTTTAGGATTCTCCATTAGTGGAGGACTTAGTTATACATCTATTTACCCCATTGGTTACCCTAGGTAGGGTTTCTACTAGTTAGGGAAGAAATTAAAATAACTTCCTTAATAGTTAATGGATTTGAATGAAACAAAAATAAATTAGATTCATAGTACTTTCATCTCTAATTGATATCAATTCATCAAGTTGTAAGTACAATCTGTGAAATATTAATTTATAGATTGTATGTGAGGAAATGCACAAAAAATTGTATGATTATTATTCCAAAATTTAACCACAATGTCTTTCAACCCTTGGGTTCATGTGGAAAAGGATTATTTAAGCCTTCAAAAATAGTTCCAAACATCCAACCAACCCCCACCTAAATTTTAACATCTCAATAAGTTATCATTACAATTGAAAATTTATGATTGCAACATTGACTACAGTGGAGACACTTTTACATCTTACGCTCAATTTACACCAAAATATCACAAATGGTCCTAGACGACACCTAATGGTCAAGAATAACCTTATTTAAATCAACCACACAAAAACAAGAAAACAACCCAAAACATTCTCTCATAGGCATGAGGGTGCCCCTACACCATGTCGGAATATAATGTTGATGTTGTTATTGTTGTTGTCATTAATGATTATCATTGATGTCAACATATCTTGGTTGTTTGGATGTGGTTTTGATGCTTTGGTGATCCAGTTTGGCATGCTTCAGATCTCGTGTTGTGAAGAACTATATTTGGTCATATTTGTCTTGGTCCCATTCATATTGAAATATAATGTGGTACACTCCTTTGGGTCTAGACCAATCTGGAAAGTGGTTAACACACTTTGGAACATAGTTTATATGGTAATGTGTATATATTATTCTCTGGTTTTACAAATTATGATGAATGTGTAGCATGTTAATTTGATCAAGGCATGTCGATTTGAGTGAGGAGGTTTTGTGTGGTCCATGTTTCATTCCTTACCACCGCAGGAATATTTTGAGGTGACCTATTTCAAATTGTGTTAGGCCCACTTAGATTTTTATGGAGGCATGGCATAGTATAAGAAAGTGATGATTCTGTTTTATGCTAGACAGTATGTGTGTATGTAGTGAATGCAAATATGACAAGGTAATATTTGTGAATTATTGAAGAATGCAATTGGTTGTAGATTGATTTATTCTTTTGGTGTTGCTATTGGTGATAATTATTTCAATGGTGGATTCCTTTCATTGTTCATTTTTTGGTAGTGCACCTTTTTGTGTTAGTAGTGAGCCCGACCAATAGTTGGGCTTTCTTGCAATGAGAAAACTGATAGTGGGCCTTTGTAAAATCACCTTAACCAATTTTTTTATTCATGAGAATTAGCTTCTCTATGGTTTTTCCCATCTTGGATTTCCACATAAAATTTTTATTTTTATGGTATATGGTGTTTATGTGTTGTCATGTTCATATATGTTTTAATTATTTGATTGGCTTTATATTACTCCAAATTAATTAAGTTTGAGAAAATTGTTTTATGATAATTGATTAACCTCCCCCCCCCTAGTTATCAAGATTGTTTAACAATTGGTATCAGAGATTTGGTTCCTTGAAGAAGGTCTTAACCTCTTGAGGTAGATCTGTTGGCACATAAATTGATGATTTCTATGTTTGATGTATCTGACTATAGTTTCTAAAAAGTGCACATGAGAGGTTACATGATTTCCATAAGTTACAATACTGGGAAAGCTATTGAGACAAAATATGTCACATTGGAAAATTGTCCTACTACTGTGGATGAGATTTTAGCCTATGAATGAAAAGGAAAGGTATGAAATCTTTAGTGCTTTATCAAATACTGAGTTAACAAAAGTTACTTCTTTGAACACTACTTATGAAGTTTGGAAAAAGTTGAAAGAGATATATGAAGGAAATGATAGAGTCAAATTATCAAAGAAGTTAACAACTAAGTACATATATGAGAACTTAATAATGGAAGAAGGTGAAGATATAGCAAGTTACTTTTAGAGGGTTGATAATGTTGTAAATGAAGTCAAAAATCAAGGAGGAACTTTGACTAATAAAGATGTTATGGAGAATATTTTGATGAGTTTATGACCCAAAGAATTTACCAGAGAATTTTTTTTTGGAACCCTTACCACATTTGAGTCAAGGAAATTTGGAAAAGAAAAAGACAAATTTGAAATGGCCTTTAAATCTACAAAGATAGAAGATGATTTGGACAATGACAATTCAAATGAGTTGGCAGAAGACTTGATAAGGAAACTTAAGAAAGTTATTGAAAAATACAAAGGTATGTTACCTCTTAAATAAAAAGATGTGGAAATATTGATCATTTAACAACAAGATGTCTGAAAAAAAGGAACAAGAAAAAAGTTCAAAATGTTCAATAAGAAGGCCTATTATGTTAATGAAAATGCTAGTATATCAAATGATGAATCAGATTAAGAGGATTCTTAATTTTTGGTGGAAAAAGAAGAACCTAGTTTTAATAACTTTAACATTTGTCTAGAATCTAATGATAACATCGGAACTGTATTATTTGTTAGAAGGAATAAAAATTAATGGTTGATTGCTAGTGGATGTTTAAATCATATGACCATTTATAAAAGTAATTTTGTGAAACTTGAGAAATATGATGGAGGTCATGTTAGATTTGGAGATGATAAAATGACACAGGTTGTTCGAATTTTTTCTATTACTTTTGATGGAAAACATAACACTGTCAATTTTCACTATGTGAAGGTTTTATATCATAATATTTTGAGTGTTCGACAAATGTATAATAATGGCTACAATGTTGTATTTCAGGATGATAGTTGTGTTGGCATTAAACAGAATTGCCACTAGTGACAACACTTATTTGCATTCTGGGTGCAAACCGAACAGACAGTGCAAACCGAGCAGACAGTGCAAACCGAACAGACAGTGCAAACTGAGCAGACAGTTCAAACCGAGCAGACAGTGCAAACCGAGTAGACAGTGCAAACCGAGCAGACAGTGCAAACCGAGTAGATAGTGCAAACCAAGCAGACAGTGCAAACCGAGCAAATAGTGCAAACCGAGCAAGACAATGCAAACCGAGCAAGTTAGTACAAATCGAGCAGGACAAACTGAGTAACATCATGTCTACCGAGTCACCAGTATTTACCGAGTTCAAAACCTACCGAGTGGTCAGTATGAACCGTGCCTTCACTTCTACCGAGTGCATGACGATGCCGAGTAATGCAGTGGATGCCGAGTATCAGAAAGTCACCGAGTTAGTTTGCAGGAACCGTGTAACCATACTTGGGCCGACTTAGTAGCACTTATGTTTATTTGTCAAGCCGACTTTGTAATTGTAATTGTAATTAATTGTTTAAGACTTGTATATAAACAATGTTGTAAAAATGTCAAGAAGAATGTAGTAAGCATATATGTGAAAAAGAAAGAAAGGCAGAGATAAGCAAATTAAAAAGGGCTTCAGCAGTATAAGGAACAACAAAGACAAATTCATCACAGAAGGTGATCAGTACATCAACGAATCTCAATCAGCAATCCAGTTGCAAAGCAAGAGATCTGCTGTTTCATCCTAACAGGTGAATCAGTACTAAATCCTTTAACCGAGTAGACTTAACAGTCTTTTGTAAAATCTCTTTACCGAGTGCATACTTCATTGTATGTTTTGTAAATCCTTTAACAGGGTGGATTTAGCAATCCTTATTGCTCCTAACAGGGCAGATCATCAGAAGTGATCAAATTGTAAGCCTTAACCGGCCAACTTTATTCTGCAGTATTAAAGCTTTGTGGGTTTCATCCCCACCCCAGTTTTACTTTCTTTTTGGAAGGTTTCTGGGTAACCAAATCTATGTGTCATTATTGTGAATACTTTTAAGTTTCATGCTTTCTGTATGCAAAGGTTAAAGTAAATTACATGTTAATACATCTGTAATTGAAAGAAAATTTGGAGTTACTGATTCACCCCTCCCCTCTCAGTAACTCGGTTAATTCCTGAATATTTCCAACAATTGGTATTCGAGCAGCATTGGTTCTCAAGTCAAAGCTTAACTAGCTTGAGCAAAGATCCAGGATAATGGAGGTATTCAAACTGAACAAGGTGATTGAAAATGAAAAGCTAGATCTGGAAATGGCCATAGCTAAACTCAAAGAAGCAAAAGAACATCTTTCCCAATCCCTAAGAAGAAGGAAGGAACTTGCAAATCAGATGAATGATCAGAATCACATTGAAGAAAAGATTGAAGATCTTTTTCCCTCAAATAACTCAGATGAAGCAAACAATGCTGTCAAAGAACTCCTAGAAAAGAATGGGTCTCTGCAGGAAGAAGTGAGAAAATTAAAAAGAGAACAAGAGCTACACTCTACAAGATTCTGTGAGATCTTGGAACAAAGAAACAAGTTGAAAGATGAATTAGATGGAAGGAACATTGAAGTCCAAAATAAAACCCTTCAGCTAGAAAACCTAATTGATCAGATCTCTCATACAAATGAGGAAATTCTGAATCTAAGATCAGAAATAGAAAGCACAAGAGAAGAACTAAGATCTGAAAAGGAAATCAATCTAAGATTGGTGGATGACCTAAACGCTGAAAAACAAATCAATGAAGGAATGTTGAAAAGTCAAGAAGACTTGAATCAGCTGTATGAGCGAAATCTTCATAGGCAAAAAGGAAAAGCAGGACTTGGATACAAAGGAGAAGGTGAATCTTCTAAGCAAGGTACTCAAAGGAATCAGAAACCTACTTGTAATCACTGTGGTAAAATAGGACATACTTCAAATAAATGTTGGAGCAATAAAAAGGCAGAATTCAATGGAAAATGCTACACCTACAATCAACATGGTCACAAAGCAAATGAATGCAGGGAAAAACCTAGATTCAGAGGTAATTGTCACAAATGCAACAAACAAGGTCACAAGGCATCCGAGTGCAGATCCAAAATATTCAATCCACCAGAACAAATTATGAAAGCAATGTTTGGATGGGACTACAACACCTGGTGTAGATGTCATTACTGTGGAGAATATGGACACATTGGCATGAATTGCATAAAACATCATCTAAGGAAAAGAGATACTACCGTAAGATGCTTCAAATGCACTAAACTCGGTCACATAGCCAGAAATTGCATGAATGCTAGTGAAGTTGAAGATGGAAAGAAGAATGAAGCAACTAAGGTCAGGAAACAGGTAAGACAAAAATGGATTCCTAAATCTACCGGGCAATCCAGTCCAAGTAATGGAATGGGTGGCTCTACCGACTCAAACTAAATTTCCAAGAAAGCACTGGAACTGTATTCTCATAGACCAATCTCAAGCAGTTCCAGAACCGAATTAAAAGAAAGATCTAAATCAGCATACAAGATGCAGTAAGATCACAGCAAGGTCGGTATCAGTCTTCACCGAGTAAGGTCGGTACCAGTCTTTACTGAGCGAGGTCGGAGCAATATGAATTCTCGAGTTCATCGAGTTGCGAAGTCTTTACCGAGCAATTAATTCTTAGTGGGTGACAGCCTGTCAGAATTCATACCCTAATTTGTACTGAGCATTAATGATAGAGTTATAAACAAAAGGCAAGTAATCGAACTCATTCTTCACCGTGAACCTTTAGCACTTTGAGAGCAGAAAATTTCAAGAGCAACCCAGCGATTCAATACTTTTGCGAAAGGATTTTCTGTGAGCTACCATGGCATCATCCAGCACCTCAGCGAAGAAAGGATCTGATATGTTAGTCCAAGGGGAATGGAAAGCACCAGATTTCAAGATCGTGCCCGCAATTGCAGCAACCCTAGATCCGAACGGAGCTCAATCTCAGATTCCTCCTAAGGTACTACTTATTAACAATATCCATAATCATTTCAACTATTCAATTCATGAAATGGGGAACCTAGAATTAGATATTGTGCATGAAGAACTGTGTGTGGATGGTATTCTGAAACCCGAACACAAACATTTGGAAGATAAAGGTTTAGTTCACATTGCACATCTACCTCGAAACTTTCAAGATAAATGGGTTAGATACATTCTCAGCCATGTACATGATGGCAAGATTTGGCTTGAACAACCCATAGATATCACAAAGAAGATGATTCATCAAATCACCGGTCTTCCCATGTTGAACAAAGCAAAAACTACCAAAACCCTAGGTCAGACGGAACTAGAGAAGAAAACCCTAGCCGAGTGGGACGGTAGAGGCATGAAAGTTAGCAGCATTACCGATGCTGAACTAAAGTTTGGTACACACATTATTGCCCATAAGATATATAGTTCTAGTCGACAGAATAGTGTCTCCTGTGAAGCTATTGACCTAGCATACAAAGTGGTCAAGAACAACTTAACATTTGACCTAGCAGACTTATTGTTAAAGCAGTTTAACAAAAACATGGAAAGCATTCAAACTTCCAAAAACAATCCATGTAAGTTTGGATCCTTATTGGTCTGTTTATTCTTCTATGTTCAGAAATTCTTCCCTTCTAAAGGAAAAGTTGTATGGAGAAAAGATGTGCCAGCCCTTTATGAAATAAATGAATACATCTCAGAAATGGGTGAAAATTTTGAAAGCATCATGGATAATTATTTTGAGTCTTTCAAAGAGAAAATGAATGACAGATTCTGGATTCCACAGAAGTTGGTGGAAGATTACAAGGATGACATTTGTTTTATGGTGGATTGTGACAATGTATATATTCAAGCAACTAAACCGAGGACTGTATATGTAAAACCTCTTCCTTATGAGGTAAATATTGATGAAACCAAGAATATCATTGAAGCTCTTCTTAATCAGCCTATCAATCCCAAAGCTCCATATTTTGGAACATATGATGAAGCTAAGGTGAGAATTGAACTAAGCATAAAGCTTCCACAAGCGGTAAACAAAGGAAAGAAGAGGATAGCCAAAATGCAAATGATAACTGAGGACAAAGGAGAAAAAGATGAAGAAGAAGAGGAAAATGATGAGAAAATAGAGGAACCAGAACCTGCAAAGAAGAAAGGAAAGGTATTCATCACTAAGGAACCTAAGCCTCCCACTGCTGTATTTACAAGGAGAAATGCAAGAGACAAGGCAGACAAGGCAGATAAAGACATAGTATTCAAAAGGCCTCCTCTAAACTTTCAAGAAAGGATCAAACTCTTTAGAGACGGATCAGGATCTGGAGTAAGTAACATAAAATCTTTTAAATATGAAACCAAATCAGAAACAGAACAGAAGGAAATAGAAGATGCTGTTATTGAAAAGATGGGACAGTGGAAATACTCTCCTGAAGAAATAGCCCCACAGGTTCCAGCAGTTCTATAAATCCAATAAAAATAAGATGGAGCAATGCAAAGAAAACTGTGATAGACATATTTGATCAAACCCTAAGACAGTTAATGCCGAGCTTGAAAAATGATGAAGTAAAGAAGGCATTAAAAGAAAATGAAAATAAGATGACATTAAAGTTCAATACTTGTTTGATTCTGATCAACAATATTGAATTGATTGTGAAGGCTGCAAATGCTACATGGAAAAACATATACCACCTTCACCAACCGAGTATTGAAACAGTCATAATAAAAGACATTGAAGATGACAGTGATGAACAAGAAGAAGCCACTGAGGTAGATGATACTGTGAGGATAGCAGCAGAAGTCATTGCATCACTTCCTACCTCTCCAGTAAAAGTTTCTACATCCAGCCTGGAGACACCTTCAAGCATGGTTGTGACAACTTCAACATTTGTCCAATCATCTATAGCAACAACAGAAGCAACTACCATTTCTTCTACCGAGTTGCAATCTCCCACATCATCAAGTTTTCCAGCAGTAAGTTTTCCAATTTTTGATTCTACAAGTGTAAATATTTTAAGCTCTCCAGTAGACAGTGTGCCAGTCTTTATAGCTAGTCCAACTATGTCTACTGTCACTACTACTAAGGCATTAAGTACAGATAAGCCTAAGGCTCTACCGAGTATAAAATTTTTGGGTAAAAATATAGTAGAGGATATAGACCTAGATGAAGAGATAGAGATTCCAACATTAGATTTTGCAAATCTATCAGCGGACCAAATGCAAAATATAGGTGAAATCCTCCAAAGGAAAGCAAAACAAAAGAAGCTTAAAGAGGAGAGAGACAAGGAATATCAAATCATCAAGGATGCTAAGGACATTTTGTCTGATGCATTAGGTATTAAAGTAGACTCCTCCCAACATGTTTTGCTACAATTAGCAGAAGCAGTTAATAAATACAATGAGGATTCATCTGGGACAGAAAAGTTAGTTGAAAGAGCCAAGAAGAGATTCAACAATAAAGTGCTTGAGCACATTGCTCAGCACATAGCTATTAACCAAGTAGAATTGTCTTCAGTTTTGTCAAACATTGAATCTACCTATTCGAATGCTACCTCTCTTTTGGCTAGATTGTGCAATATTGCTGAGTTCACAAAGGATGTTAAGGATAAAATGAATAAAATGGATGAGGATATGAAGATTAGCATACAAAAGCTGCAACTTGAACCAAGTTCAAGCTCTGCTCATCACATGAAAATCTCATATCTATCAAATATGCAGTCAGATCTACTGAAAGAAGACACAAGGATCTGGTCCACACTGCTAGACATCCAACACATGATCCTTCCCATCATGAATACAATGTATAAGCACATTGAACATTCCAAAACATTGATTCATGACAATCAGTTCTCTATAGCAGATCACATGATTGAACTCTCTGCAGAAGTCCAAATTGCAATCCAAACATGCAAGAATCTACAAGAAAGTTGGGACAGAACCCTGGCACTAATAATGAAGGTACATTCTAATTTTCTATCAAATTTTGGATTCTCTCTATAAATAACTTGTATATACACCTTTGGCATTATCATCAAAAAGGGGGAGATATGTATAGAGGGAGATATATGTATAGAAGAAGATTTGTATAGAAACAGTTAGCACATTGAAAGGGGGAGACAATGTATAAAGCCCTATAACAAAGACAAATTTTGAAAAATCAAATAAAACTCAGCATGATTCATGTATATAAGTTTTGGCCAATAAGTGTTTTTGTCACTAATGCCAAAGGGGGAGATTGTTGGCATTAAATAGAATTGCCACTAGTGACAACACTTATTTGCATTCTGGGTGCAAACCGAATAGATAGTGAAAACTGAGCAGACAGTGCAAACTGAATAGACAGTGCAAACTGAGCAGACAGTGCAAACTGAGCAGACAGTGCAAACCGAGCAGACAGTGCAAATCGAGCAGACAGTGCAAACCGAGCAAACAGTGCAAACTGAGCAAGACAATGCAAACCGAGCAAGTTAGTACAAACTGAAGAGGACAAACCGAGTAACATCATGTCTACCGAGTCACCAGTATTTACCGAGTTTAAAACCTACCGAGTGGTCAGTATGAACCGTGCCTTCACTTCTACCGAGTGCATGACAATGCCGAGTAATGCAGTGGACGCCGAGTATCAGAAAGTCACCGAGTTAGTTTGCAGGAACCGTGTAACCATACTTGGGCCGACTTAGTAGCACTTATGTTTATTTGTCAAGCCGACTTTGTAATTGTAATTGTAATTAATTGTTTAAGACTTGTATATAAACAATGTTGTAAAAATGTCAAGAAGAATGTAGTAAGCATATATGTGAAAAAGAAAGAAAGGCAGAGATAAGCGAATTACAAAGGGCTTCAGCAGTATAAGGAACAACAAAGACAAATTCATCACAGAAGGTGATCAGTACATCAGCGAATCTCAATCAACAATCCAGTTGCAAAGCAAGAGATCTACTGTTTCATCCTAACAGGTGAATCAGTACTAAATCCTTTAACCGGGTAGACTTAACAGTCTTTTGTAAAATCTCTTTACCGAGTGCATACTTCATTGTATGTTTTGTAAATCCTTTAACAGGGTGGATTTAGCAATCCTTATTTCTCCTAATAGGGCAGATCATCAGAAGTGATCAAATTATAAGCCTTAACCGGCCAACTTTATTCTGCAGTATTAAAGCTTTGTGGGTTTCATCCCCACCCCAGTTTTACTTTCTTTTTGGAAGGTTTCTGGGCAACCAAATCTATGTGTCATTATTGTGAATGCTTTTAAGTTTCATGCTTTCTGTATGCAAAGGTTAAAGTAAATTACATGTTAATACATCTTTAATTGAAAGAAAATTTGGAGTTACTGATTCACCCCTCCCCTCTCAGTAACTCGGTTAATTCCTGAATATTTCCAACAAGTTGTGAGATCTAGAAAAGATCTAGACATGTTATTGTAGCTAGAAAGAGGACAAGTGGGAACTTGTATTAGCTAGAAGGAGATACAAAGAGTTGCTTCATATCTCAGTTCAATGATAGATGGATCTAGCACTAGATGAAGTGTCACATCAAATTTGAAAATTTGATGAGGATAAGTTCAAAAAGTGTAGTTAAATATTTTCCAAGACCAACCAAACTAGACAACATTATCTACAAAGGATGTGAAGAAGAGAAGAATACAATAGAGATGCTCAAAAGAAAAGATCATTCTTCTATCAATTTGTTGGATCTTGCGCACACTGACCTACGTGGTTGAACCAGAACAAGAAGCTTACAGGGTGAGATATATTTCATACTTTTAATTTATGATTATTCTATATTAAATTGGGTTGCATTTTTAACAGAAAAAATAGAAGCATTAGAAAAATCCAAGATATTTAAAGAAAGAGTTCATAATGAAGTTGACAAAAAAATAAAATATTTAAGATCTGATAGAGGAGAGTTTAATTTTGATGAGTTTAACAATTTATGTGAGAAACATGGCACTAAAAGAAAACTATCTTCCCCTAGAACACCACATCAAAATGGTGTAGTAGAAAGAATGAATGAGACAGTCCAAGAGGTGGTCAGAACAATGATCAAAAAAGTGGTCTTACCAAATTTTTAGTAGAGATAAGCAATACATACAATAGTATACACTCTTAACAAAGTAATTTTTTGGAGGAGATATAGAAAGTCATGCCAATATATGAGATATAGCATGGAAGGGCTCCAACAATAAAATACTTTAAAATTTTTGGAACCAAATGGTACATTCAGAGAGATGAATATAATCTTGGAAAGTTTGACGGTGTAGTTGATGAAGGCATATTTTTTGGATACTCTACAAGAAGTAAAGTGTACTAGTGTTACAATAAGAGAATAAACAAGATAGTTGAAAGTGGGAATGTGAAAGTTGATGAAGATATCCAAAGAAATTATGAAAAACATATTTAATATGAATCATATGACTCTAAGGACAAAGAAAAAGAAGAGAAGAAAGAATAAGAAGAGACAAAGTAGGCTCTGACATCTACAACTAAAACCACAAGGTATGTACAAAGAAATCATTCAAAGAATCAGATTATAGGAGACAAGAATAAAGGAATTATCACAAGAAGTAGAGCAACTCAAGAATAGGTGTTATTGTGTTTACTCTTAGAGACTAAACCAAAGACTATTGAAGAATTATGCAATGATTATAATTGGGTAAAGAAAATGGAAGAATAGTTGGATCAAATAGAGAGAAATAAAACTTGGGAACTTGTTCCCAATCTAACATACAAGAATGTGATTGGAACAAAGTGGGTGTTCTGAAATAAGCTAGATGAAAATGGAAAGGTAATGAGAAATAATGCAAGACTGGTTTTCATGGTTTATACTCAGATCGAAGAGATTTATTTTGATGAAACATATGCCCCTGCTGTCCGAATGGAAGCAATTTGGATATTCTTCACTTTTTCAACTTTTAAGGACTTGAAGGTCTATCAAATTGATGTAAAAAAAAGCATTCTTCAATAGAGAATTAAAGGAAGGAGTATACATTGAACAACAAGAGGGATTTAAGTCTATAAGTGATCATGATGTTGTTTGTAGGTTGAAGAAAGCATTGTATGGTTTGAAATAGGCACCTAGAGTCTAGTATGACAGATTAGACAGGTATATAATTGGACAAGGATTTAAAAATGGATATGTTGATAGTAGTTTATAGTATAGAATTTACTCTAATCAAATTTTGATTATTGTGGTTTATGTTGATGACATAATTTTCAGAGGAAATGATGATTTGTGTAGAAGACTTGAAAAAGAGATGCATAAGGAATTCAAGATGTCCATGATTGGTGAGTTAAACTTTGTTCTTGGATTACAAGTAAATCAAAACAATAAATGATTTTTCATTTCTCAATCTAAGTATACCATAGAGTTATTGAGAAAGTTAAGATTGGAGGAGTCTAAACCAATTTGCACACCTATTGTTACCCAATGTAAGTTGACAATAGAAGATGATTCACCTAAATTTGATGCAAGTAAGTAAAGGTCAATTATTCAAGGATTGTTATATTTTATTTCTACTAGATTGGATATTATATTTATGATGTTTTCTTAGCAGCTAGAATTCAACATAACCAAAAGAATCACATGTTGTTGTGGTAAAAGGTTCTCCAGATGTTTGAAGGGTAAAAAATATTTTGGATTATGGTATCCAAAGGATTCATATTTCACATTAAAAACTTATACTAATGTTGATTGGTTTGGATGTGTTGATTATAGGCAAAGTAAAAGTGGTGGTGCTTATTTTTGTAGCTCTCAGTTTGTTGCATGGTCAAGCAAGAAGCAATATTATGTATCACTATCTATTATTAAAGTTGAATACATTACAACATCTTCATGTTGCACTCATTTATGATGGATGAAAAAAACTCTGAAGGATATTGGCATGTCATTTGATGAACCAATCTCAATTATGTGTGATAATACCAATGCTATTAATATTTTAAAGAATTTGGTAAAACACTCCATAATAAAACATATATTCATCATATATCATTTCTTGAGAGAGAAGGTATTGGAAAATGAGGTGAGACTTGAATATGTACCTACAAAGGAGTATATTGTGGATATTTTTACAAAACCACCATGCAAGGATATTTTTTAGTATCTTCGATAGAAGTTGGGGGTTCAACCCTTCCTAGTGTATAGTAAATGCACCGATGTGTGCATTGGTCCAGGGTAGTATATGCTCATTCTTTTCTAGATCAATGCTTGGAGGCTTCCTCTTAGGGGGAGCAGAGTAGGTTTTTCAGGGGGATTTTTTCCCTTTTTCATTGTTGTCAAAGGGGGAGAAGAATAGAGGTTTTGATGTTGATATTATTTGAAATTGAGTTCTTTTCTTTATTATTGATGAATGTTTCCATCAATGACAAATGGGGGAGATTTTTAGAATATGATGTTGATGTCATTATTGTTGTTGTCATTAATGGTTGGCATTGATGTCAACATATCTTAGTTGTTTGGATATGGTTTTGATGCTTTGGTGATCTATTTTGGTGTACTTTGGATGTTATGTTGTGAATAGATATCTTTGGCCATATTTGTCCTAGTCCCATTTATATTACAACATAATATGGTACACTCCTTTGGGTTCATATTGATTTGGAAAGTGGTAATGTGCTTCAGAAAATACTTTATAGTGTATATCATATTCTTTGGTTTTAGATATTATGGTGAATGTGTAGCATGTTGATCTGAGCAAGGAGGTTTTGTGTAGCTAACGTTTCATTCCTTACCACCACATGAATTTTTTTTGGTGTGACCTATTTCAAATTGTATTAGGTTGACTTATATGTTTATGGAGGCATGCCATGGTATAAGAAAGTAATGATTTTGTTCGATGCTAGAGAGTATGTGTTTACATAGTGAATGGGAATTTAACAAGGAAAGATCTGGGAGTTGTTGAAGAATGTAAAAGAATGCAATTGGTAGCAGATAAAAAGAGTCTTTTAGTGTTGTTGTTGGTGATAGTTATTTAGTGGTGGATTCCTTTCATTATTTATTTTATGGAAGTGCACCTTTTTGTATTAGCAATGAGCCTTTTATCATTGGTTTTAATAGCTAGGCAATGAGTCCAACAGACAATGAGTCTTACCTACAATGAGAAAAATGACAATGAGATTTTGTAGAAATTACCTTAATCAGTATTTTTATTCATGAGAATTAGCTTCTCTATGGTTTTTCCCATCTTGGGTTTCCATGTGAAATCTGGTAGTCATGGTGTATGGTGTTTATGTGTTTTCATGTTCATATTTTTTTAATTATCTGATTGGTTTTTATATTACTCTAAATTAATTAAGTTTGAGAAAATTATTTTATAATAACTGATACACCCCCTCTCAATTATCCAAGTTGTTCAACATTCCATACTCCCAAGGGAAAGAAAAAGTCAAGTCCTACTTGAGTGTAGGTTTGCTACCCTGTATCCATGTTTAACAATATCATCCTCAAATATCCATGAAGCATCTTCCATGGGAAGACCTTTCCACTTGACCAAATACTAGAAATAGGTTGTGTTTCTTGTCTTCTTTAGTTCCATTGTGTTAATAATGCACTCCAACTCCATAGGTTTTCTAGGGGAAAATCATGTTGTCCTTGTACCCTCAAGGTGTTATCTTCAATACTCAACATGTGATCCAAGGAAAAGCATTGTTCATTTTACAAGACTAGTCTCTTAGTTGCAATAGTTAATGCCCTGTCAATGTCTTCTATCCTTATAGGCGTATCCAACCATTTAGACTGTAATTCAATAATATACCCCAACAACATGATAATATAATGTTTAATTCTATGTTTTAAATCTCCTAATCCATCCTTCACTTCTTGGAAACATCCTAATGATTATTTTATATTGACCTTAAGTCTCCTTAATGGTTTTCAAAGATGTTTAAACCCATCAAAAGAAACCTTTCCCTCACCTACATCTTTGAATTACTCTATCATTTCTTTTTTGGCCAATTTATGAAACTCACCTAGTGGTTTCTTCCACATTACATCTCCTTGAAGGATATTGGTCACAAAACCAACAATATGCACTTTGTCTCTCCAACTTACCTTGTTGACTTTTTCCCTCTCTACTGACTATGGAAAATTTTCCTTCTTGCATTAGCATCAGATTAAGAATTTGTTAATTGAAGCTCTGTGTGTGGGGGCAATAAATGGTGATCTTGTATTCCATTAGTGTTATTTTCATGGATATCCATGTTAGGGATTATTTCCTTATTACCACCTTGCATTATCTTACACTCAACAAGTTGTTTGTGTACATTAGAGATATCTTTTTTTGCATTCTCAAGTACCAATTGCATATGGGCATCATTTTCAACTGAATTAAAAACCTTGTCCTTCTTTTTTTTTAACTAAAAATATAAATCCTTCATAGGATTGGAAATAAAGTCACTCTTGTTAACTAGCATATTGAATTCAAATTCACTATCTTTTAGCAACTTTAGATGATTGATTCCTCTCATTGGTGGTATGGAATTGGAAAGCTTGTAAAAAACAATGTCTAGATGACCTTGTAACATGTTTTGTATTTCACATGGGAATCCATCAAGTTTTATTGTTGTTATGAAAACTTTGGGTCTAAAAACCATTTTACACCCTCTAGTTTCCTCTTGCACTAGCTTTAATAACTCCTTCTCACCCATTACCATCACACTTGATCCCACTTGTTGTTCTTTGTCTTAATCCTTCAATGGTGTTAAGGTATAAGAGGTTCCATCTTTCTCTATCACATAAGTTCTTCCTACTAGCATACTTGGAATTTATATCATATTGCCATGGTATACCAAGGAGAATATGGAAAACATCCATAGGGATAATTTCACACAAGAGTTTGTCAACTTTAACTTCTCTACCATTTCAACAAAAACTAGATTGTTAGTACTACTAGAATCAATGATAACTTTACAACATTTAGCTTGGTATTTTCATGTAGTCTTTAAGAGTGACTTTCTTTGTGGTGGTTACTTCTCCATGGGCACTTTGATCAAGATTCTTCTCATCAACAAGGACTCTCCAACTTCTGGATTAGTGTTGTGTGATGGCGAATTAACCCTTTCATTGTCCTCACCTTGTGAAATTTGATTTCTTCTTTCACTTCCAAATGAAGTTGTACACTATCCTTCAGGGCATTACCTTGCTTGATGGCCTAAAAATTTATTACATTTGTAACATTTTCCAATGAATCCACTTGTTCCTCTTCTTTGGCTCCCAAATCCACCCCTATAATTGGATCTTATTTCTCCAAAATCCCCTCTTGAATTTTTCGCTTGTTCTTGTGAGATACTTGATTCATCTTGAATTCTTTGCGATTTCCCTCTATTAGTAAAAGTACATCTTCCTCTAAAATTTTTCCCTCCCCTACCTCTACTTTATTTCTCTTGTCTCCTCTTCAAATTTTCTCCAGCCTTCATTACCAACCAATAGCATTCTTCCATTGTTCTTGGACTCGTGAGGCTTATTTCATCTTTTAGGATATACTTTAGCCCATTCAAACCTTTCAAATTTTCTAGCATCTTCTTCCACATGGGTTGACCTAATGCTCATTTTGTAGAACTCTTATGTGTATATCTTTACATCCATGTCTTTTTGTTTCATATTTTGTAACCTTCTATATAACTAAATGGTATAATAACTAGGTAGGAATTTTCCCTTCAATTTTTCCACCATTATTCCCAAGATGTGATCTTTTTTCCTTTCTTCTTCGTCTCTTCTTTTCTTTGGATTGGAAGGGACCAACACATAATCCTCTCATTAGAGAACTATAGAAGAAGATTCCCCTCATCTTGTTTGGAGCCTATTGAAGGAAAGGAACAATAAGATTTGATATAAAGGAATGACATACACAAGGGCGTCAACATATAATGGAAAAGGGGTTGTACACCATCCCTTTATATTCTCTTAGGTACACTCCTTAAACCTCTAGTTTTAGGTCCCATAATAGATTATTGAGAGGGGGGGGGGGTGAATCATTAATCTACTAATTCAACAAAACTTTACAACCTCTTCAATTTAATTTAACTTTCATAAGATTAACATTAACAATAACATATAAGAATCATAACCTTAAGCACATCCAAATAATAATGAAACACTTGACACAAAGATTTATCTCATGGAAACCCAAATTGGGAAAAAACCATGGTAGGGATTAGTACCCACTAAATGATGTAATCTTCTGAAGTATGCCCTGTGAGGAGCTTGACCATGTTATGAGTTTATAACAACACTTTTAGGTGCTACCCGGTTAAGGTATTTACCTTAGGCCTATTAGGACATTTACCCTATTAGGAGTATCCTTGTTAGAGGACTTCAAACATAAACTAATGTACCACCTTATTAGTGGATTTACAATAGGGACATTCTAGGATTCACCTGGTTAAGGGATTTTGATTGCTGTAACTATTGGGAAACAACAAAAAGAGTGATCTATAGAATATCACAACCTTTACTTGATCAGATCCACTAAAGCACAAAATCCTTTCTCAACACTCTTAAATCTTCTCTAGCTTGATTGCAACCTTCTCTTTTCCACCGCACTTCACCAACATATGATCAACACACAAAAAATTCAACTTCATCCAATATATAATGAACTATTAATTCTACCACCTTAATCAAGCCCTAAATCTGAAATAGATTTAATTTTCAAACATCCTGCTCAAACCAAACATGCCACAAAAAAAAAATCCAATTTACAAAATAATTTTTCAAGATCGTGTCAACCAACACATAGATTTACATAAGATTTTGTGTCATGGGGTCAAACACATTTTGACCAACAAATGCTTCTACTAGAATCTTCTACATACACTAGCGTCGAGCAATGCAATGCCAAACTATCACCTCCAATCATGAAGACATGTGACTAGATCATGACTAACTCAACCAAATTCATCACAACCTCTACATCGATCAACGATCAATGATTCATCAACTATTGCTCAAGAACAGAAATACTTCAACTTGTCAACAAATATGACTCTGCTCACCGATTATATATCCTTTTCTCTGGTCATCCAAACAAGTTGTGATAGAAATCATAGATGTCAAATATTATGATCATACTTTACCTTCAATCACATCTCATAATGCATACATGATTTGACAAACCAATCAAATCACCTATTGTTTGTCACTGACTAATCTAGAAATTGCACTATTTTCCTTCATCTGATCATAACTGATACTCCTAAGAGTTATTTTGTTTTCATTAGTTATGAGGAAGTCACATTAATTGTCAAATTCATTCGGTAATGAAGGAAAGACAAGTTGGTAAAGTAGGAAAAGCTATTCAGTAAAGGAAATAAGGGGACATGTAATTTTGATAAAGGCAAAGTAAGTTTAGACATTGAGAAAGGAAGAAATGAGCATCAAGTTATATCAAGCTACAACATCAACCAAACCAAGAAGATGATACAATTATCGAGCTAGAGGAAAATGTGTTACTGATCATAGTAGGCTGACCCAGGGAGAATCTTTTGATATATTGAATCTGAACACTGAACCAAAAAATGGTGTACAAATCTCAAAGAGATTGTATGTTAGAGTATTGGAGATGTAAATCATAATGATTACACATGATTACAAGGTGAGATCTACCAATAAGAATACATTATGATATATGCATTGGAGGAGTAACTAATGCTAGCACCACTTATAGAGATGATTATAGAACATGTAGCACTGCTTCTAGAATTGTATTTAAATGAATCATAATGTGAAGATCAATATGCATGTGTAAAGGGAGATTGCATGTGTGAAGCAGAGATTGCAAAGAAGGTGATGAATAGAGAAACCATTGAGTACAAAGAAGTAAAGAGCAGAAAGTGATTGTAATTCATAATTGAATCTACCGAGCACTGAATTGATATTGTGAGTAGTTCACAATATGAGGTAATGAGTTATTGAGCATAAAGATTATGATATGCATATGTTTGATGCAATTTTAACAAACAATTTTTTGTTACTGATTAAAGAGTAATCATAATTGTAAATTCTCTTAACCAAGTAGATCCTAAGAGATCTTATATTGTAAATCCTTTAAATAGGTACAATTCTTAGATTAGAATTGTAAAATCCTCTTACAAGGTAGACTTAATAGGTCTTGAGACTCTTCACTGGGTTAATACTCTTAACAGGGTAAGCTATTAGAAATAGCTAACATTATAGCTCTAACCAAGAAAACTTTTTATTGCAGTAGTGAAATTTTGTGGGTGTCATTACTACCGCAGTTTTTATCCTCTAACAAGGATTTCTATGATACCAAAATGAATGTGTTATGAGTTATGTGTTATCTTTTATATGTTTTATATGATGCATGCAAAAGTTATGGAATCAGTAAATGTTTAAGGAAGAAAGTTCAAATAGTTTAAAAGTGTTTTACAGTACTAATTCACCCCTTCCCTCTCAGTACTTACATTTCCATAAATAATCCAACAATTGGTATTTGAGCCTAGTCTCTTATTAAGAATTTTAATCACTTAAGAGGAAATATATAGACAAATGGAGAGCTATAGGTATGAAAAGATGATTCATAATATGAAAATAGAACTAAGAATGACCAATGAGAAAATTGATGAATTAAGGAGAAAATTGATGCATTCAATCAATAAGAGGAAGGAGCTAGCACATCAATTGAAAGACACTCAAGATCAGGTTGAAGAAATTGAAAAATAATAAGAGGGAAGCATGTCTGATGAATCTGATGTTATAATATCAGAACTTTTTGAAAAGAAAAAAAACCTAGCTAATCAGGTGAAAACACTAAAAAGAGAACAAGAAGCACAATCGGTAAGGATGTGTGAAATCCCAGAACAAAAAGGAAAAGAAAAAGTTGACAAGAGAATGGTGGAAGATGAAAGAAGACAAATGAACATAATATTGGATGAGAAAGATAGGGAAATACTAAGGTTGACACAAATTCACTACAACTTGACATACCGACAGGTTAGTGCAAATCAACATGTTGCAAGGAAAGTTGGAAAAATTACTAAACTGAGATCTGAGAATGAAAATATGAAGAATGATATGAAATTTGAGAAAGATGCTAATGAAGTCTTGAAAAGGAGTGAAGAAGCACTAAAGATATTGGATGAATAGCTAAGAAATCAGAGACAGATGAGAGATACTACTGGACTTGATTCAATGCAAACAACACTACCGAGAAGGGTGATTCCTCCAATCAAGAAGTCAACTGAGACAATGTTTCTACCCTACCAAAGATAAAGAAGCCTACATGTTATCATCATGGGAAATCAAGACACACAATAAATGTTTGCAGGAGGAAAAGAGGTAATCCACCGATAACTCCTAAGTTTAATGGTCACTGTTATAATTGCAATAAGTTTGGTCATAAGGCATTCAAATGTAGATCAAGAATTGCTAACAATTCAAGGAACCCAAGCTACAAGGGTCATTGTAAAAATTTCAATAGAGATGGTCACAAATCTGAAGAATGCAGGTCACAAAGAAAGAATGATAAATGGGTTCCTAACCAACAAGAAGTTGCAAACAACCAACAAGGAACAACTATACCATGGGACTATAATACAAGAATCACATGTACTACATGTTGAAGATTTGGTCACATTGTTGCAAATTGCTTTAGGTTTCATGGTATAAACAATAGAAGATCATGGAGAAACTTTGGAATGGCTTGTTTCCACTATCACAAGGTTGGTCACCTAGCCAAAGATTGTAGGTACCGAGGTAAAGCCCCAACTGAGTGAAAAAGACTTAAGTTAATATTGATGAAATAAGAGATTGGATGAATAGGACGTGGAGAAGGAAGTCTTAAGATGATGGAACAAAACTTGGAACAATTTATGGCACCACATCCAGTAGATCGGGTGCACCTATATTCACTTAATCAGTCAAAGGTATATGTATGAGCTGATAACCTAAATTATATCTTAAATTGGTTCCTAGAATTAGTGCAAAGATCCATATTATCATACTAAGATGAATTTAGATACAAGTTGTGAAATTAATATTTCATGTATTGATCAGTAAAGTGTATAAGTTATTTTATTCCATTCGATGAAGGAAAGTGTATTTTAGTTATCGGTAAAATGAAGTAGGTAAGAAGCATTTAATGAAAAAATTTATAGTCATTGGAAGCCCTAACAAAGGAAAAAATATAAATAGAGGGCATTCTATTTCATTTCTAACTTAAATTTTTACAAGCATTTGAAGCATTTGATAGAGAAGAGATCACTAAGCAATTCCAAGTGATCTTTTGAGCATTCCAAACAACATTTAGTGCATTCAAGGTATATCTAGTATTTACCGAGTTGAGTTCACGAACTCAAATTGCTATTTAAGTGAAACCCTAGTGTTTAAAGATTATTTTTGAGATCAAGCTAGCACCAAAAGTTCAAAAACTAGTTTTTTTTGAGAATATTGACCCTCTCAATCCTAAGTACAAGTTGCTTCCTGCCGTTGCTTCTGAAGTAGATAAGTTTGGAGCCCTGTCATCAATCCCACCAAGGGTTATATTGATTGAAGATGTTCATGTTGGAAAGTTGACTATACTATTGTATATGACTTAATATAGTGTTGTCATTATGGAAACAAAGTCATATAGTGTTTTAAAGTCAGTGCACATCATCAGAAGATTAGAAATTAGCTAAGTATAGAAGACTGGACAGTTAATAGAGCACCAGTAGTTCAGAGCATCAACACACATGCGTATGATTGAGTTATGGTATACACCCTAGAAGATAAGATGGTAAGAGTGTATTCATTCTTAGTTTATAAGCGCATGATTAGATATGCAAGTAGGATGAAGTTACAGACAGTTGAAGTTACACAGCCAGTGAATGCCAGAACAGAATAGAGTATGCAGCTGACTGATGGAAATTTGATTAGCGACTATGTTATTGTTTTGTAAAGGATATGCACCTATTGTTCTTAGGTTATATACATTTAATTAACTTTTTTTGTAAACACGCTTGAGTCAATTCACTTGGAAGCGTTGTATGTAATCGGTTAAAGGGCTGACCTAATTAATTGTTTTGTATGTGCATATAAATATTAGATGCACCATTGTAATTAAGTATGGAATTTGTTATAGCATTAAGAGAAGAAGAGAAAAATTATGCAAATATTTTTTGAGATGTATTAAAGCTTTTCAAGAGGTCAAAGCATCAGCGCATCAAAGGAACTGATCAGACAAGTAGTGTCATAGTGCCAGTCCATCCAACATATATAGTGTGTATCTGAGATCAAAAGGTTGTAGCCTTCACCACTTGAGCAATGAACTCTATGATAGTGTGTCCCCACCCCTAATAGGGTTATTGTAAAAGACTCCTAACAGGGTCTGACCCTTGACAAGGTCACTGTACTAAAAGCATTGTAAAGACAACTCCTAACAGGGTTAAGGATCTTCTAACAAGGATCATAAGACACTAGTACATAATATTAGTGGGTGTCAATTCCCCCCGGGGTTTTTACCTATTTGGGTTTCCCCGTAACCATATTGGTGTTATGTGTTTTGTTTATGTATCTTGCTTATGTTAATATGCATTTCAGTACTTAAGCATTCGGATTAAGTTTCGAGAGTAAAAGTAAAAAGATTAAACATAGTGAACACTGATTCACCCCCCCCCCCCCCCTCTAAGTGTTCCCATTCCTAACAATTGGCATCTAGCTTTGGTTCTCAACAAAGAATTTAAACCACAAGAGGAGATCATGGACAAGACATAAATTAAACATTTAAAAAGAAATCTTGAAGCTGCTCTTGAAGACCTTGTCAGATCTGAAAAAGAAATTGAAGAACTAAAAGAAAAAATCAGTGATGCTCATGCAGCCATCAAAAGGCTAAGAAAAGATTTGAAAGAATGATCTACCAACAATTTAGGGATAATAATAAAAAAATTGAATGAAGAAAATTCATCCCTAAAAGAACATATTGAATAATTGGATGACAAGCTAACTAACAATCAGGAAGTCTATGATGAACAGATCAAAGATAACCTTCAACTGAATGAAGAATTGAGGAAGGAAAACATGGAAATCTTGGAGCTAAGAAACAATAAAGAAAGCTTGGAATCTAAATTGAAAGAGCCTAAAAATCACATTGATAAATTACACACAAGAAAGGATCTGATTGAATATCATTTGTATGCTCAAAAGCTTAAAGGAGATACCAGCAACATTGGACTCAATGAAGCACAAAATCAGATTGATGACATGTGAGCAAGGATGAAAGCACTAGAAGACACCATAGATGCTAAGGAGACTGGAAGTTAGACTAAAGATAATGTTGAACCATCCAAAGATGAGCGCAAGCTAGTAGACCAAACTGGTTATGCATGTAACAAGCATGGACATATAGCAAGGAATTGTAAAGAGGTAAGACCTTTCAATGGTTACTATTATTCATGCAATAAATTTGGTCATAGAGCTATGAATTGTAAGACAAGTCAAAAGTACAAGACTCAGCATAATCAGAGAAATTAGAATCAGCCAAATGAAAGAAGTTCTTAGAATGTTACATGTCAGATATGTAACTATAATGGTCACTCGGCTAGACAGTGTAAAATGGTAACCCATGTCAATGCGCCGAGGAATTTAAGGCCTCTAGTTATTTGTCACTCATGTAAAAAGGCTGGACACATCTCAAAGTTTTGTAGATCTAGAATTCAAAGTCAGGAAAGCCCTAAAAAGCCAAAAGAATGAATACTAGATACCGAAGGAGAAGTCAAGTTTGTGAAAGCTTCAGAAGATGCGAGCTTGATTTGGTCAGAGGTGAAGAAGGATAAGGTTGATGAGAATGTATTGGATGCATCCACAATGGATGCACCCTCTACATCTGGATGAATGGCCCTCAGGGTCATAGGGGGATCTATTTTAGCTCTAGACCCCTGTGTGGTTGGTATACTCACCCTTAGAGTATGTGCCTTTGGATTTAACTTTTTGGAGATTATGTGATGACATGTGTAAGAGTGCACTAGCTGATTGATAGCAGAATGAAATTTGGAGATTTTCAATGAAAGTTTGGTTTACGTGGTAAGCATTAATGGTAGAATTTTCACTTTAAAGTACACAAAAGATTGTAGATCACTCATTGCATTCAAGTTTAGAGAGATTGAAGAGCACAGAAGTCCTAGCAGTTGATTGTGAAGGATTGCAAATTGATTCACCAATGAAGCAGTGTGTTTGATTGGTTGTGGAAGCCCTAATCTATCGCACCAATTCAGAAGTTCTTGGAAACCATTAGGAAAGTGATATACAAGTAAGTGATGGCTACTCCTATTGTATTTGATATTGCAGAGAAGAAAAGATATGTGTTTAAGAGGAACCCATTCAAATCTACATTGGATGACCTAGAAGGGGAATTCTCCCACACTCCTATGGGTGTTATGCATGTCGAAGACATCCGTGCATACATATATTGTAAGAAGGAAACAGTAGGACTTGACAGGGTAAGAGCACACTTAGAAACCATGATGAAACTGGACAAAACCTTCCTTGATGAATTCACACAATTAGAGAATCATCCTATTATTGAGTTTTCTATGGCACATGAGTTTTACAAATCTGAATGGATCAAGATCCTGTTAAGCAGAATCCACAATGACCTATTTTGGATAGGTGAAGTTTTAGTAAGAATTACAGGAGATCTCTTAAATGAAATGACAAGCCTCTCAAGGACATGTGTCATTCTCCCAGTGGGCAAGGATGTTAGAAAACTTGTAGAATAGTCTTACAAGTCAAGAAGTGATAGGCACGGAATGACAATTGAGCCTATAGAGGAGAAATACATCAAATTAATGTCTATGATATTAGGGTATAAGTTTTAGCACACAAACAAAGTGAATAGTGTGTCTGCGGCCAATATTATTGCAACAATAAGGACTGTCAGAGAAAATGGAGAGTTCAATTTATGTGAGATCTTGCACACACAACTGATAGACAACATTAAGGCCATCAAACATGACAAGACCAAAATATTCAAGTTTGGGTCTTTAATCATTTACATGTACTTCCATATACTTGGAAAGGTTTTAGATTTATACCTAGATAAAGATATACCTACAATGCCTGAAATATCCTTTAAGGCATCTACTAATAGTTCATTGGAGGATTACATGGAGCTAGAATTGAAAACATTCAGAATCAAGATGCAGATGAGATATAGGATACCTGAGAAAATAGTTGAAAAATACAAGGACAACATTTTCTTTATGGTAGAAATTGATACAACATGTATGGAAGTAGTTGCACCAAGGACAAAGTGGATTCATCTACTTGGATATGAGGTTGAGGAGCCAATCCTAGAGGTATATGCTCAAGTACTATTATCAGCACCTAAGGACCCTAATGAGCCAAGATGGGGGACTTATGAAGAGAAAATAAGAGAAGTTGTTGTAGTCTTAAACATCACAACAACTAAAAGAAAGGTAGCCAAGGTTACTTCTAAAATATTGAAGATTCAGGGAGTAACTCAAGCATACCTGCACAAAGCAAGATAAGAAAATATTGCATTAGGAATTGAGAGCGCATTTGATAAGAGGCAGAGTCTAATGATCCACAATTGAAAAAGGTAAAAGTGGAGAAGTCTGATGATTCAAAGGGTAAAATAGTTTTTGTCCCTCCTGTGCCCACAAAAACAATTGACCTTATTGTTCCTCTTGAGTATAAGGCAATGTCTAAGAGGAAGAAAGAGATTAGCACTAATCATCCATCCTCGTGAGCAACAAGAAGTAGGAAGAATACTCAAGCACCTCCAGAGGTAGGTTTCAGACCTAGTCTTAAAGTGTTGAGTACAAGAATTGTAGATGAAGGAAGATTGGATCAGATAGGAAAGTTCTATGAAAAATAAAGTGAAATTAACAAATTAGAGATTCATGGCATGATCATAAAACATATGATCAAGTTCAAAAGGGTAGTCTTGGAACTAAAAACAGTCATTCCAGACAATGTTTGGAACATCCTAGAATCATTGAAGAAAGAAGCCATTGAAGAAGATCTTAGGATAAGAGAGAAGATCCTAGATGAAAGTCTACCAGTGTGTTCCTTAGAATAAAAATCACTATTCCTAGATTTGGTAAAGCCACATCTATGAACAAAACTAAGAACACTTCACATAATGGACAAGAATTTTGAGTTGATAGCAAAAGAGACAGAAAGAGCATTTGAGAAGGTCTTCATGAACAGGCACATGTATCCACCTACTGCACCCACTACTCAAATACCCAAAAAGGAAGAAAAGGAGTCAAAGACCATCAATGTACAGAATACAAGTCCTCAGGATTCAGTGCCTACAGTTGCAACACCCACAAAGGCATAAAAGCCTGCGCCTATGGAAAAAACTCATAAGAATGATACAATTTTTATTGACAATGTTGAGATTGCAATGGCGGCCTCAGATACTGATTTGGATAAGTTTGAAGAAGCCTTTGTAAGAACTCAAGAGGCTGAGAATCTATGTGGTAACACTCATCCTAATCAACAAGAAGTACTGATTGAGGATATGACAGAAGTTGAAAGAGAAAAAGAAATAGAAAGAGAAGAAGAAAAGAAAGAAGAAGAAAAAGAAAAAGAAACTGAAAAAGAGATAGAAAAAGAAGAAGAAAAGAAAGAAAAGGAAGTAGAAAAAGAGAAAGGATAAGTAGAGATGATAGAAAATGAACCAATAGATAAGTCATCTATTGAAATGAGAATAATAGTCAAACAAGAAGAAATGGATAGCACTCCTATCACTCCATTACCCTCAACTTCATTTTTGACAAGATTAACACCAGACACCACTAGTTTGGACTCTTGGGGAGAAGAAGACCTGATCAAGATCAATGTATTAGCTATGGAGAAGGCCAAAGAGAAATAGGTAATGAGGAACCCATTGTTTGTTGAATCAGTCAACATATTGAATAGTCTACTGCCTTTAGACAAGAAAGTGTCTAAGGTCCATTCAGTTGATGATGATAGAAACATCCTCACAGCTTTCAAAACCAAATTTTCTACCTTGGAAGAGTCTGCATATCAAGTTGTAGAAGAGAAGTATAGGAAGAAGAGACTAAGTGAATTGGTCAGTAACTTTTCACTTGACCTAAGTTCCCTAAAAATTGGTCAAGCATCTTTGAAGGAGTTCATAGCAAAGGGCGAAAAGATTATTGCTGACTGTATGAACCAGGACAAGTTGACCACTGATCTATACAAGAAGATCCAAGAGGTAGAAGCTATGATTGATAGCATATAAAAATCAGTAGAAGACTCATCCATTGATGTGAACATGTGCAATAATGTATACCAGGGACAGATAGATAAAATAGAAAAAATTGAGAAGGAGATGTCCAAGATAAGGGCAAGGTAAACACAGGTCAAGAATGCTCTTGCACCCTCCCTAGATGTGCTCAATAAAAATATCAATGAGATCAATGCCACCATGTGAAATATGATCAAGGTCCTAGCTCAGATTTGGAGAAGATGGAGAAGCTGAATTATGCATTATGCGCCCATCTCCAAATAGTCAATGCATTGATTGTATTCTAGAAGCAAGAGATACACAAGTTGCAAATAGCATATCCGGATGTACTTTCCCTGTAAGTACTTGTAGAGATTCATTTTTTAGCACCTTTGTCATTAATGTCAAAGGGGGAGTATGTATAAAATATGGAGTTATAGATATGTAAATAAGATGTATAGTAATAAGACTAAGGGAGATATAAGTTAGAGTTTTTGTATAAGAGGACAGATAGTAACTTTTCCATATTCCTTTGTTGCCATCAATGATAAAGGGGGAGATTGTTGGCAATAAGGTTCTCTCATAAATAGCAGATATTCTGATTGCATAAACTGTCAATAAGGTTCTGAGTACTTTTCTTACAATAGTTTCTTCACTAATGACTCCATTAGATGCTCTAATAGTATGTACTACCTCTTTTAGTCTATTTCTATTTTTCACTATATTCTCACCTTCTTTCATCTTCATATCATCGAATCTACCCCTTAGGCTTTTTGCTTTAGCTCTTTTCACATGCACATCTCCACTGTAAACTTGAGAAAGTTTATCCCACATAGATTTTGCAGTAGTGCATGTTTTGATATCTTCAAATTCGACATCGGTACAAGTAGCAACAATTTCCATCATAGTAACATTGTGTTCATGCCTATCTTTTAGTTGATCAATAGTCAAGGGACCAGTGGTTGGTTCTATATAGCCATTCTCTAACAGTTCTAGTGTAGAATTCCCAATTCCAAATATGTACAACTTCATCCAGCTTTGCCATGCTGCAAAGTTCTCTTTGTTCAGTCTTGGCACTTCCCTATTATACATTTTGAGATCTTTGTAGTGAAGTCCTTAAAACTCTGTTCTAAGCAACCAATGCTCTGATACCAATTTTTAGAATAACTAAGAGGGGGGTGAATCAGTTAATCAATATCCCAATACAAAATGTATAATCCAAAAACAAATACTTCAACTTCTGCTGCTCGGTAACTTAAAATACTTTAACTATTTGTGCTTTGATCGATTATCAGTCTAAAACATATAGTAGTTACTGATCAAATCAAATATGCAACATGTAAATAGGACATCAAAACAAACATCATAATCAACACAACACAAGAGATTTAACGTGGAAACCCCATGAAGGGAAAAACCACTTGGGACCAACAACCCAAAATATTCACTCTTCTAAAGTGAGGTCAGTGAAGACCCAACCCTATTAAAGGTTACAAACACACTGTTAGGTGTGACCTTGTTAGAGGATTTAAGACCAACCATTATCGTCCAACCAATAGTCACTCTAGGGTTGACGGGATAACAATGTTCATTCTATGAATGATACATAATAAGACTTTCTTAGTCCACTCAGTTAAGAGATTTGACTGTGTACAATGGTTAAATATGTAACAGTAGGTGATCTGTCTTAATACAACTTCAATTGCAAATATATAGATCAATTTTCAGCTCATACAAATCTTTCTGATCAATGTAACATTTCTGATTCAATAATATATCAACTTATTGTCCATCAGTAATCACTCTTTGTCACTCGGTAATGCTCTATAGTAGGGTTCTCCTTAACCAGTATGATCAGAATGCATGAAAACTTGTTCACGTGATGATTCTACAGTTTCCTTCTCTTCCGGCATCACAATCATTGTGAAATCTCCAATCTCTTCTATAGACATGTAAACCGTTTTCTTCTGCTCCATCAAATTTTCCTGCTTAATCATCTTCATTGATTTTGCCTCTTAAACATACCTCGGCACTTGTGTCAATAACATGTTTGATTCTCATCCTTTAGATCTTTCCTAAATTTTTTCAGTCGTCGATCATCATAACAAACTTTATCTGTTACCTCGAAATCATACACTTTCCATCTCATCAATCTTATCAGCTAAACTAATCATTTAGTTCATTCTGTTATTCTCAGTTAACAAAGAAATGCATTGGTAAACACAAGCTTGATTTATACTATGCTCGGTATACACTACACTCCATCGGTGTATACTGAAATGCTTCATCAACTGACAACACTGCTTTGTGTCTTTCAGCTCTTTTCCTCATCATAGATGAATGAAACATAATCAAGTCAATATCATAAGGTCATAGAATCATCAAGTTACTCAATGTATTCTTTAGCCTCATCTATCATATCCATCTTCCTCATGTAGATATTTTTGTTCTTCATCTCTTTTACTCCTTTTCTATAGATGTTTCGGTATAGTAACTTACAAGATAAGTGTTGTCAAACTAGTTGACATCAATGAAAAAATAATACTGATTCAATCATATTACATATCTAATCAATCAACTCGGTGATCTTAAATCATAGATTCTTCAATTAGGTTCTAAATCAGTTGTAGTTTATCAATCTCTCCCTTTGGCATTGATGGCAACTCAAGAAATTTGAAATATACCATACACATACCAAACATGTATTCTACAACTTTGTGAACAGATGTTGTATAAGCTCTCCCTAGCTTAATATATTTAATCACTACATTACTCAACAACATTACAAATGCATCTTTTCCATTCTGCAAATATGATCTTTTCAGCTCTCGGATTCCTTCTTCTAATCTTAGTAACTGATCTTCAGTGCTCTCCCTTTCTTCAATCTGTCTCTCCCTCATATAGTTCTCATCGGTGCATATTGTTTCATATTGTATATCTCTCCCTTTGACAACAATGCTAAAGAAACAAAATAAACAAATAGCTCTTCAATAGCCAAGCAACTCTTTGCTGCCCGGTGCATACTCTGTATCTCTATACACTGATATGCCAATCTGTTCTAGTTCTCCAACTTTTCACAACCTTAGACATGATCCAAAGTGTGAACTATGCTGCATCAACATGAATGATCTTCTGATAAGATTAGGCTGATGCAACATCTGGATCACCTTAGTGACTGGTAGACAGGGGACGGACCCCTAGTCTAGTCCTCAAGTACTCAAATGTCTCCTTTGGTAGAGCCTTTGTAAATATATCTACAAGTTGTTCTTTTGATGTAACAAAATCTAACTTAACTTGCTTCTCCTGTACTTGTTCTCTCAAGTAGTGATACTTAATTGATATATGCTTTGTTTTAGAGTGCATCACTAGATTCTTTGAAATGTTTATTGCACTGGTGTTATCACAGTATATAATCACCAGCTCAATGATTATCTCATTCATACCTTCCAGAACTTTCTTAATATATGCAATATTTGAATAGTTTGTAATAGCAGCAACATACTCTGCTTTGGCTGTAGACTGATAAATGCAAGCTTGCTTCTTACTTGTCCAGGTAACAAGTCTTTCACCAAAGAAAAATTCTCCTCCGGTGGTGCTTTTTCTGTCATCCACATTTCCAGCCCAATCAGCATCAGTATAGACTCTGAGTTCAAAATTTCCTTCCTTAGGATACCATAATCCATAATCCTCTATTTTCTTCAGGTATCTTAAGATTCTTTTAGTAGCAATCATGTGTGATTCTCTAGGATTAGCAGAAAATCTAGCAACTATTCCCACAACATGTGCTATGTCTAGTCTACTGTGAACTACATACATTAACTTACCAATCATTGATCGATATAGTGTCTAGTTTACCTCTGTGGTCTCATCTTCCTTAGTCAGTTTACATCCAGTAGCCATCGGTGTTCCCACAGGTTTAGCATCTTCCATGCCAAATGTTTTCAATACTTCCTTGATATATTTTGATTGTGAGATGAATATCTCATCACTCTACTGAATCACTTGTAGTCCTAGAAAGAACTTAATCTCTCCAAACATAGACATCTCAAATTCATTCTTCATTTTATCAACAAAAGCTTTACCGATTTGATCTTGACCTCCAAATATAATGTCATCCACAAAAATTTCAGCAATAAGAATTGTATCATTAGTATCTCCTTTCATATACAAATTATTGTTCTCACTTGTTCTTACAAATCCTATACTTAACAAATAAGTATGCAGCCTCTCATACCAGGCTCTCAGTGCTTGCTTCAAACCATATAAAGCTTTATGTAATCTACATACCATGTCTTTCTTTATGGATCAACGAACCCTTCAGGTTGTTCTATGTAGACTTCTTCTTCAAGTATTCCATTCAGAAACACTGACTTGACATCCATTTGATAAACCTAGAATTTCTTGTGTGCAACATATGCAAGTAGAATTCTGACTCCTTCCAATCTAGCAACAGGTGCAAATATTTCACCATAATCAATTCCTTCCTCCTATGCATATCCTTTGCATACCAATCTAGCTTTATTTCTTGTTACTTCTCCATTCTCATTCCGCTTGTTCCTGAATATCCACTTAGTACCGATAACATTTTTATTTTTAGGTTGGGGTACTAAAGTCCAAGTTTTGTTCTTCTCTATCTGTTCTATTTCTTCTTTCATTACATTAACCCATTCATCATTCTCTAATGCAACTTTTACATTTTTTGGTTCAAATTCACAAACTAGACATGTACCTTGTCTTGCTTTGCTCCTTGTTTGCATGCCAGCTTGTTTGTCTCCAATAATTTGTGTTTCAGGATGATGTCTTCTAAAAAAACTTGCCAGTATCATATTTCTTCTTTCTTGTTCATCCTCTGCAGGTTCATTTGCTTGCTCGGTAGGGTCATCTTGCTCATCGATTTCTCCTTCCTATTGTTCGGTATTGTTTTCCTATTGACCGGTTATCATAGGCCACGACTTTGTTAGATACTCTAGTTGTTCAATGCAAGTGAATCTACTATAGTCTTCTGGTTCCTTTATACTTTCCTCTATGTTATTTTCATCAAACTCATCAACTCAGACATTAGTGCTCTCAATCATTTTATTAGTAGTTTTATTCAGACACTTATATGCTTTTCTTTTACTGGAATATCCCTGAAATATCCCTTCATCACCTTTTGAGTCAAATTTACCATTTCTCTCATCTTTCAAAATAAAACATTTGCTTCAAAAAATTTTGAAATAACTTACAGTAGGTTTGTGTCCAAAACACAACTCATAAGGTGTCTTGTTGGTGTCCTTCTTCAATTGAACTTGGTTAAGTACATAAATAGTTGTATTGACAGCTTCCCTCTAGTATGTCTGAGCAACATTATTTTATAGCATCAATGTCCTAACACAGTCAACTATTGACTTGTTCCTTCTTTTAGCAATCCCATTTTCCTGAGGTGTCCTCGGTGTAGAGACCTGTCTTTTAATACCATGCTCATTACAGAATTTAGTAAATTCATCAGACATAAATTCACCTCCTCTATCAGATCTTAGGCATTTCAATTTGTTACTGGTCTCTTTTTCTACCTTAGCTTTATACCACTTAAACATCTTAAATGCTTCAAATTTTTCTTTTAAGAACATAACATTCATCAATCTAGTATAGTCATCAACAAAAAGAATAAAGTATCTATCACCATAATAACTTTGAGTTCTCATAGGAACACATAGGTCAGTATGAACCAACTCAAGTATCTTCTTTGTTGAATAATCCTTACTTTTGAAACTAGATTTAGTCATCTTACCCTTCTGACATTCATGACACATAACATGATCCGGTTTTGACAAGTTAGGCAGACCTCTAACTCTTTTCCTTTTACTGATCTTAATCATGTTATCAAAATTCAAATGGCATAAACTTTTATGCCACAACCAAGCATCTTCATTTTTCATCATCAAGCAAGAAGACTCATCAGTATCAAGATAAAAAAGATTACCTCTTGATTTTGCTCCAGTCCCAACTAGTCTTCCTCCATCATCAAAGATTTTCACTTTCTTGCTCTCAAAAGAAACTCAGTGACTTGAATTGTTTAGTTGTGCCACACTTAACAAGTTATAGTTCAGTCCATCTACCCAATAAGCATTATCACATTTTATCATATCATTTATCATCAAGGTTCCTTTACCTCTTACCATACAGGGTGTGTCATTACCCATCTTAACTGATCCTCTATTGTATTCTTCAAGTAGATCAAATTTCTCCTCACCACTAGTCATGTGATGTGTACAACCACTATCTATGATCCATGTATTGTTTTTGTTAACCTTAGAGATCAGTGTTTGTTTCTTCATGTTTTTCTTCTTCTTCCTACAAGTCATATTTCATAGCAACAAATAAAACTTCTACATCATCATCAGAATCAGATTCAAATTCATTATCTTCGGCTATGAAACATACCTTTTTCCCTTTGTCATTACTATTTTGATTATCTCTGTTGTGTCGGTAGCCTCTTTTGAATCTTCTCCCATAGCTTCCTTCGGATTAGTCTTTGGTTCTATCATCATCTTTCTTATGTGGACATCTAGCAGCGATGTGGCCAACCTCTTTATAGTTAAAGCATGCCAAAGGTAGCTTACCTCTATACCTTCCTTTACCTTTGGGTAATCTTCTGGCCATAAGAGCTTCAAGTTCATCAAGCTCATCATCGGTATTACTATCACTATCACCATTTTTATTATTCTTGCTAGACTTACTAATCTTCAGAGAAGACATGAAAGTGAAATCAACAGATGGAACACCACTGTTATCAAAGTTATTTAGCTCAAAGGTTGTAAGTTTACCAATCAGATTGTCAAGTGTAAGTACATTGCCATATGCAGACCTTGTCTCATGAATAGCAGATATTCTAATTACGTAAACCGACAATAAGGTTTTGAGTACTTTGCTTACAACAATTTCTTCACTAACGACTCCATCAGATGCTCTAATAGCATGTACTACCTCTTTCAATCTATTTGTGTTTTGCACTATATTCTCACCTTCTTTCATCTTCATATCATTGAATCTGCCCCTTAGGCTTTCTACTCTAGCTCTTTTGACATGCACATCTCCACTGTAAACTTGAGAAAGTTTATCCCATATAGCTTTTGTAGTAGTGCGGGTTTTGATATCTTCAAATTCAGCATCGGTACAGGCAGCAACAATTTCCATCATAGTAACATTGTGTTCATGCCTTTCTTTCAATTGATTAATAGTCAAGGGACTAGTGGTCGATTCTATATAGCCATTCTCCAACAGTTCTAGTGTAGAATTCCCAATTCCAAATATGTGCAACTTCATCCAGCCTTTCCATACTGTGAAGTTCTCTTTGTTCAGTCTAGGAACTTCCCTCTTATACATTTTGAGATCTTTGTACTGAAGTCCTTAAAACTTTGTTCTAAGAAACCAATGCTCTGATACTAATTGTTAGAATAACTGAGAGGGGGGTGAATCAGTTAATCACTGTCCCAATACAAAATGTATAATCCAAAAACAAATACTTCAACTTTTGTTGCTCGGTAACTTAAAATACTTTTAATGTCTGTGCTTTTACTGATTATTAGTCTAAAACATATAGTAGTTACCGATCAAATTAAATATGCAACATGTAAATATGACATCAAAACAAACATCACAATAAACACATAACACAAGAGATTTAATGTAGAAACCCTGTAAAGGGAAAAACCACTTGGGACCGACAACCCAAAATATTCACTCTTCTGAAGTGAGGTCAGTGAAGACCCAACCCTATTAAAGGTTACAAAAACACTGTTAGGTGTGACCTTGTTAGAGGATTTAAGACCAACTGTTATCGTCGAACCAACAGTCACTCTGGGGTTGACAGGATAACAATGGTCATTCTATGAATGATACATAATAAGACTTTCTTAGTCCACTTGGTTAAGAGATTTGACTATGTGCAATGGTTAAATATGTAACAGTAGGTGATCTATCTTAATACAACTTCAATTACAAATATACAGATCAATGTTTAGCTCATAAAAATCTTTCTGATCAATGTAACATTTCTGATTCAATAATATATCAACTTACTGTCCATCGGTAATCACTCTTTGTCACTTGGTAATGCTCTGAAGTAGAGTTTTCCTTAACTAGTATGATCAAAATGCATGAAAACTTGTTCACGCGATGATTCTGCAGTTTCCTTCTCTTCCGGCATCACACTCATTGTGAAATCTCCAGTCTCTTATATAGACATGTAAACCATTTTCTTCTGCTCCATCAAATTTTGTCTCTTAATCATCTTCATTGATTTTGCCTCTTAAACATACCTCAACACTTGTGTCAATAACACATTTGATTCTCATCCTTTAGATCTTTCCTAAATTGTGTTGGTCGTCGATCATCATAACAAACTTTATCTATTACCTCGAAATCATACACTTTCCAGCTCATCAATCTTATCGGCTAAACTAATCATTTAGTTCATTATGTTCTTCTCAATTAACAAAAAAATGCATCGGTAAACACAAGCTTAGTTTATACTGTGCTCAGTATACACTACACTCCCTCGGTGTATACTGAAATGCTTCATCAACCGACAACACTGCTTTATGTCTTTCAGCTCTTTTTCTCATCATAGCTGAGTGAAACATAATCAAGTCAATATCATAAGGTCATAGACTCATCAACAAGTTACTCAATGTATTCTTTAGCCTCATATGTCATATCCATCTTCCTCATGTAGATATTTATGTTCTTCATCTCTTTTACTCTTTTTCTACAGATGTTTCGGTATAGTAACTTACAAGATAAGTACTGTCAAACTAGTTGACATCAATGACAACATAATACTGATTCAATCATATTACATATCTAATCAATCAGCTCGGTGATCTTAAATCACAGATTCTTCAATCAAGTTCTAAATGAGTTGTAGTTCATCACATTCACTGTAAGATTGAAGACATATGCCAAACAAAAATTGACACATCATACTTTTAGGATTTGATAACACTGAGAGGTGGGGTGAATCAATGCTACAATAATTTACTGAATTCTTAAACTTTTTGATCTTCTTCAAACAACATATAAAGATATAGCATAAAATAAGTAACCATGCAATATAGACAAACATAGAAGAACTCATAACACCATATTTTTTTTCCAAGAAACCCTATTAAGGGAAAAACCTCAGTGGGGATAGTACCCACAAATATCTACACTATAAGTATAATAACCCTATTAGGAGCTCTAACCATGTTAGGAGCCGAGTATTACAATAGGCAGGTCCTGGTTAGAGGACATACCTTGTTAGAGGCCTTTACAATGAGATCCCAATTAAGGAATCGACCCTGCTAGGAGTCCAGCCCTATTAGAGGTAATCAAACCCTATTAGGGGTGTACAATAGGTGCAACATTACTTACAATCAATCTATTGTCCTGAATACAAAGATTTAACAAAGTATTCCTTTAAGAACACCTCTTGTTCTTCTTTCTCTTGATCTCTTTTCTACCTCTTAGATGCATTCACAGTTCACATCAATTTATTATCCTTTTCACATCATCATACACTTATACAAAAATGTTTTTATACTTATACCTTGCTGGAGGTATATTTACAAGAGCTAATCAATATTACTCTATCTAAACAAAATATTACTTAATGTACATTTGCATGCTTCATTAATATCCTTAGTCAACCTTAGATCAAAGATAGCATCCAAAAATAATTTTCTAATCGATCACAAAGTCATCCTTAGTAATCGCTAACATGTTATAATCTATTTATTGTCTTCACATCCAATCAACTGAACATATCTCTTTGATACCTCAATATTAACACATGTGACCTTACACATGTATTCATTGGTGTCCTCCAAGCATGCAACTAATATCACATGCCTTTATGAAGCTCCCATGAAGTTCGCTACGCTTTTCTATCAAACTGGGTCACAGGAACAGTCTGTGGACTTAGGCATTTTTCCTTCATCAACTGTATTCAAACATATTCATGATATCCAATATGTGTGATCATAAAACTGATAAGTGTTCCCATAAATGACAACATTCCATATATGTGCATGTGCCTACATGTGCATATGTGTGCATGTTCTGACCACTTGCCAACACATACAAGAATCTGTGTGTGAATGGAAAATTGAAAGGCGACCACACACATTTGAAACCAAGGATTTTTTCCATGCTATGGATGCACCAAAAATATTTAAGCATGAATGGATGAGGATAGTATTTAGCCGAGTACATGATCAGTTCATGTGGCTTGATGGACCAATAAAGATCACAAAATATGTCTTGCACATAGTCATAAGATTTTTGGTTAGTGATAGACTGAGGGCATACAATAAAACTAATAATAATAAGCTATGTGAACTTACACAAGAGAAATAGGATGGAAGAGGATTGAAGTTATCTACTATTGATGACCCTGAGTTGAGATTTGCAAGTAATATTATATCATACAAAATCTTTCAGTCATCTCAGGTAGATAGTGTACCCTATGGGGCAGTCGACATATCATACAAAATTGTTAAGAATGATATGAAGATAGACCTTTGTGAGGTATTGCTGAAATAGTTGGATGATACTATGAATACCATCAGGAAAGAAAACTCAAATACATTGAAGTTCGGACCGCTTCTAGTATGTATTTTCTTCTACTTTTAGAATTTATTTCCTATAGTCGATGAAGTGACTTGGAAAGAAGACAAACTGATCACACACCAGATTAATGATTATATTCAAAGCATAGGAGATAATTTTGATTTGGTCATGAATGAATATTTTGTTAAATTTCAAGCGAGAATGCATAAAAGATTCAAGATTCCACCTCAACTAGTGGAAGAATATAAAGATGAGTTATGTTTGGAATTTGATACTGACACATGTATTATAAGAGTTATGGAGCCTAGAACCATGTGGATGCCACCTATGGGATATGCGATGAACATTGATGTTGCCTCTATTCAAATTAAAGGACTGTTAGAGAAAATAGTTGACAAAAGTTCAACTCGGTATGGTATATTTGAAGAAGTAAAAGAGAAAATAAGGATAGGTATCTTGATACCTAAGGCAATCAGAAAGACAAATAGAATGATAAACACCTTGTCAGAGAATCTAGGTATTGCTAATGAAGGTGAAGAGTTTTTTGAACCATCTAAGGTTAAGGGGAAGAAGACAAGAGTAAAGAAAGAGACCCCTAGCCCAATCAATGTTAGACCATCAACAAGGTCTTCCTCTACACTGAGAGAAAAGAAGAAAGTAGATGTAGAACTAGTAAAAACAAAAACTTACATTAGAGAGAATAAGGCTACTGGAAGGTCTAGAAGAAAATAGAAGTTGCAACAAGAAAGTGACACTGAGTCTGAAGACCTATCAAAATATAAGGTTGTACAAAGTAAAGTACCTAAGGTGAAAATTCTTGATGAATTTCTCAAGACACTTGAAAAATATGGAAGTTATTCAGTATTGAAATAATTAAAGTATGAAAAGAGGAATGATGAAGAGAAAAATAAAATTCAAGACTCTGTCATTTCCACTTTTCACAAGTTCAAAACAACACCTGTTGAAGTGGCACCAAATATTGAAGATGAAGTTTATCATAAAATTGATGCTAGATGGAAGTATGCTCTAGCAGCTGAGAAATAAATGAGAGAGTTCCCTAGCAATTATTGTCCCAAACCTAACAAAAAAAGGAATCAAAGACACGCTGCTAGAATATTCAAAAAGATTCTGAATAAAAAGTAGAGCACTGAGCATCATGGTCGGTAAGCTAGAAGAAGTGTAGAATAACACTAATGATCTTTGGAGAAAGATCTTCTCTATTAATCAACTGACTATTGAAGAAGTCAAAGATCAAGAAGGAAAGTCAGATACAATTGAATTGATAACAAATGAAGAAGAAGTTATAAATTAAGGACATAATTGATCAAGACCTTGATGAAACAATAAAATCTTATGAAGACATCATGGCAACCGAGGCCATAGAAACAAAGATAATGGACATCGATGATTTTGCTAAGGTGAGGCTAATGGAAGAAGATCCTATTATTGAGAAAGTATTGAGTTTTCATGAGATTGAAGAAGTAATCTTAGAGGTGACAAGAGAAGTACCCATCGAAGTTGAGACCCCCACCGATCCAACACAAGAGATTGAAACATAGGAGACCGAGGAAACAAAAGAGACTGAGTCTACACAAAGTTAGAATCAAGAGTTAGTAACTCCCACCAAAACTATAAAACAATAGAAGGAACCAGAAAAAGAACAAATAAAGGAAATAGGTGAAGAAAATAAAGAAAAGAAACATGAGAATAAGGAAGAGAAGAAACAAGAAGAGAAAAATAAATAAAAAGAAGAGAAAAATGATGATACAACTAGTGCACAATCTGATGCAAAGAAGACATCTTTAGTGAAGGGAAAGACCAAGAAGGGAAAGAATGAAAAATAGGTTGATGTCAACCAACCTATTGTTATTCCCAAGGTTGAAATCTCAACCCTGAGTCTAAAGGAACTCTCAAAGTTCAGAGATCTACTAAAAACAAAAGTTGCACAAGACAAATTGATAGCAAAGGAGCTAAAAAAAGATGTTTTGGACCAAGTAAAACATATAATGAGTGAGATTGTACCTAAGGAAAATATAAATGAAAAAGGAGACATTTATAGCCACCTAAGAGAACTAGTGAATCAAATAAACCAGCCTGGTACTGATACTACTGAGCACATGATGAAAATACACAAGAAGAAAATAGAGAATGCATTGATTAAAGAACTCCTTTAATCAGTTGCATTACATAAGGTAACTCTTTCTAAGTTAATTAATGAATTGGAAAATGAGATGAAAACAATTCTTTCATTATTTCAAAAAATTTATTTAATTTCTAATTTCACCAAGGACATCAAAGAAAAGGATAATAATGTGGAGAAGGAGGTCACTGAGAAATTATGAAAAGTTTCCACTGAGCCTAAGTCTATAAAGGAATATTATAAAAGGCTAAAGAATTTGATGGGAGTGAAATATGAGCTAAGAAAGGAGGAGAATAAGATTAGAATGGATCTACTAGAAATCCAAACAATTTTTATTCCACATATTGAATCATTTCAGAAATAGGTACACAAGGCCAAAGATTTAGTCAGCACACCAGATGTTAGTGCTATGGACAACATGGTAAGTTTGAATGCTAATTTAAGTGATAAAATAAAAAATTTGCAGACACTTAAGGATACATGGAAGGCATCACTAAAGGATGCTTGAGACAAGTACAAATCTATTTTTGACAAGATCCCCACATCAGATAAAGAGTAAGTTCTTATTTTAGAATTTTTGTTAAAAAGGGGGGATTATATAATACAAATGAAAACATGTAAAAGGGGAATATAGTATATGTATACAGAAGAAGGATGAATATATATGTTTGTATCATCTTAAAATGGAAGCACTTCCATGTTAAGAGAATTTAGCCCTTTGAGTAAGTGGTTTGGGGTCATATTGGATGCCTTGGATTGATCTTTGCTTTGATCTTGCTTTCTCCCCACTTTCCACTTCTTTTCTGCTTCATCCTAGGTGAAATTAGGGATAGGATCTTAAGGATTCTCCTGAATTTCACTCTTCCATAGCTCTATTTTCTAGGTAGGATTTAGAAATGGATCCTCTTGGGCTTCATCTTAGTAATCATAGGATTTTATGTCTATTCCTAACATTCTGTCCTATTCTGGCATCAATTCTAGGTTTCTAGACATCCCTAGGACCTCGACTTGATTATGAGTCAAACTTAGGATCAGGATCAATGTCTTAGGTCAACCCTGACTAGGTCAAGGCCTTAGGTTGACCCTAACTAGGTTATGGTCAACCTTGACATTGACCCCTTCCTCCAAAATTTCAAATTCCAGAATCTCCAGGCTTCGGGCTTTCAGGAGATTTATTTTCGAGCTTCTGGGTCAGCCATTTCGGGTTTCAGGATGGTAAATCCTTTAATTGCATTTAATCTAGGTATATTTTCTAAAGGTGAGGACCTAGTTTGGATTTAATTCTCCAAGGTGGCCCATCTAGAGGAGTGTTCCCTAGATCACTATAAAAGGAGGCCTTCCTCTCTCATTTTCATCATCAAGTTTTGTGAGAACATATCTCTCAATCAAGTTTTCAAGCTCTCAAAGCTCTCAAGTTCTCAAGGTGATCAAGCAAGCATCCATTCAAGCATTCAAGTCTTCTTCTCCATCCAAGTTCTCCATTGAAGATCAAGGATTCAAGCATTCAAGCCATTGAAGGGATTTTGTTCAAGCATTCAAGATTTATCATTCAAACCCTAGATCTAGCCATCATGATGGTGTGATCTTCCTTTAAGATTCTTTGTTCATCTTCAAGATCCATTTCATTCTCTTACTAAGGTGAATTCTAAGCATACAACCATGGAGGTTTGATTTACATTTATTGTTGTGTTCAAGCTTTCATATCAATATACTTGTTTACATTTCAAATACAATTGCATATCTATTGAATTGCATAGCTTCATTGTTAGATCCTTTTCTACTACTTGCTAGCATTCTCCATTTCAATTTCAATATTAAGGTTTATTCCAAACTAGGGTTTGACCAAGGCAAACCCCCCATACAACAAAAACCCTCATTTTCTTGTAGGTACAGGTGCAGAGTTTCAGATCTGAGAGCGAATTTGGATATCCTTTTCGGAAAACTTCCAGGATTTGTGAATAGAATTTGAATCAGACTTCAAATAAAGAATGTGGTATTTGACCTTTTATGAGGATCAAACCCGAGATGAGCCATCTTGAGGAAAGATTTCTGGGTTTTCTCTATCTTGGCATTTCCAGTCCAGGACAAGTTTTAGATTTTCTCGAAAGTGTACATAGACACCAGAATTCAACATTTTCTAGATCTACCCTAATTTTGAGGTTAGTAGTTGTATTTCAATTATTTCATATTCCAAGCATAAATTCCATTCATAGGGAAATATTGGATTTACTCTCTCTCTCTCTTCCTACTCTTTTCCATAATTTGATTTGATTGTGCATTAGCCTTTTGGTTGATCAAATTAGATCTCTTCTTTGGGGAATTTGGGTTTGAGAATAGATCTCAATATTTTCCCCTTCCCTTTCTACCTGAGTAGTGGTGAATCCATTTTACCTCTATTCAATGTTAAAGGATATATTTAGGAAATAATACTTCATGGGGAGTAATAATTTTACCGAGGAATGGATAATTTTGACAAGGACAAAATTTTGATTTTTTTTAATGGCTTTGAAGGTTTTTAACAAAGATACCAAACTAATGCCAAAGGGGGAGATTGATACTCCTAAGAGTTATTTTGTTGTACATTAGTTATGAGGAAGTCAAATTGATTGTCAAAGTCATTCAGTAATGAAGGAAAGATAATTCGGTAAAGCAGGAAAAGCTATTCGGTAAAGGAAATAAGGGAACAGGTAATTTTGGTAAAGGAAAAGAAATTTTAGACACTGAGCAAGGTATAACCAAGCATCGAGTTATAATTAGGAGCTACAACATCAATCGAACCAAGAAGATGAGACAATTACCAAGCTAGAGGAAAATATTTTACCAAGCATAGCAGGTCGACACAAGGAGAATCTTTTGATACATCAAATTTGGACACCTAACAGAAAATGGTTTACAAATCTTGAGGAGATTTTATGTCAGAGTATTGGAGATTTAAATCATAATGATTACACATGATTACAAGGTGAGATTTTCCAATAAGACTAAAGTATGATATATGCATTGGAGGAGTAACCAATGCTAGCACCGCTTGTAGAGATGATTCTAGAACATGTAGCACCACTTCTAGAATTATATTTAAATGAATCAAAATGTGAAGATCAATATGCATGCGTGAAGCAGAGATTGTGAAGAAGGTGATGAATAGAGAAACCACCAATTATAGAGCAGTAAAGAGAAAAAGGTGATTGTGATTCAAAATTGAATCTAGCGAGCACTGAATTGATATTGTGAGTAGTTCAAAGTATGAGACAATGAGTTATTGAGCATAACGAGTCTGATATGCATATGTTTGATGCAAATGTAACAGACAAGTTTGTGTTACTGATTAAAGAGTAATCAAAATTGTAAAGTCTCTTAACTAAGAAGATCCTAACATATCTTATATTGCAAATCCTTTAACAAGGTACAATTCTTAGATTATAATTGTAAAATCCACTTACAAGGTAGACATAACATGTCTTAAGACTCTTAACCACTTTAATACTCTTAACATGGTAAGATATCAGTAACATTGTAGCTCTAATCGAGAAGACTTTTTACTACAATAGTGAAATTTTGTGGGTGTCATCCCCACCTCAGTTTTTATCCTCTAACAAGGATTTATGTGATACCAAAATGAATGTGTTATGAGTTATGTGTTATCTTTTATATGTTTTATATGACACATGCAAAAGTTATGCAATCAGTAAATGTTTAAGGAAGAAAGTTTAAATAGTTTAAAAGTGTTTTATATTACTGATTCACCCCTCCCCTCTTAGTACTTACCTTCCCATACCTAGTCCAATAATAACTACCTTATCAGTTAATATAAACAATATTGGTTATGTATTTGACATCTAGGGACATTTCCAAGTCACCCATAACAATCGCTAGAACTAAAACTTACCAAAACAACTTGGTCATCATATTTATACTTGGAAACACACTAGAAACACTATGTCAACATTTGACAGCAATGAAAACTCAATAACTCATCATCATGCAATCAAACCTATATCATTAAAACACCTCAACTCACTTATCATCACTGCATCACTTATGCAAACAATCTCCCCCTTTGGCATTAATGACAACACTCTCTTTACTTCATGGAAGCACTTATAACTTTTACTTGATCTCTACATTACTCTCCCTTTCACTTAACTCTTCTCCCATCTACACTTTCCTTCTACAACTCTGAACAAACAATTCAATAACTTTCTCTCCCCCTTTGACAATAATTCCAAAGGTGTCAAACACACCTAATATCTGTTGTGTTGTACCTGAATAACCACAACTTGTTACTACATCATAGACTTCTCCCCTTAAGTAGTAGCCCCACAAAATCAATCTAATCATAAAATATTCAATGTATACAATGGATTGATGCAAAAACATCTCTTCTAGTTCAACTCAGATAGGGGAATGACCCCCAACTTACCTCTTAGATACTCAAAAGAATCCTTAGGTAATGGCTTTGTAAAAATATCTACAAGTTTCTCTTTAGTTGGCACATACTCCAACCTTACTTCCATTTCTTGTACCTTTTCTCTAAGAAAATGATACTTGATAGCAATATGCTTAGTCACAATAATAACCACTAGTTCAATTACCTTTTCCCAAATTTCTTCCAAATTTTTTTTAATCCACACCACCTATGTACAATTAATTGCAACAACAACATATTCAACTTTAGCTATTAATTGTGATATACAGTTTTTCTTTTTTCTTGTTCAAGATACAAGCCTATCACCAAGAAAGAATTCACCTCCATGTGTGCTCTTCCTATCATCAACATTTCTTGCGCAATTTGCATTAGTAAACACAATTAAACAAAAATCACCTTTATGTCCATACCAAAGACCATAGCCTTCAATACCTTTAAGATATCTAAATATCCTCTTTACCACAACCAACTTTGATTCATTAGGATTAGAAGAAAATCTATCCACTAATCCAATTTATTGTGTTATATCTGATCTATTGTGCACAACATACTATAGCTTACCAATCATAGATATGTGAAATGTCTCATCCACCTCTTTAGAATCATCTTCCTTTGAAATCTTGCAACCGGTTACCATATGGGTACCAACTATTTTTGAGTCTTCTAACCCAAATGTATTCATTATTTCCCTTACATACTTGGAATGATTGATGTAAATACCATCTTTCATCTTTAGAGTCTGCAATCCAATAAAGAATTTGGCCTCACCGATCATAGACATCTCAAATTCTTTCCTCATCTCATCTGCAAATGATCTACTCATCTCTTCATTACCACCACAAATGATATCATCTTCAAATATTTTTACAATCAACAATTGATCATCTTTCTCAATTTTTAAATATACATTACTATTGTCACTTATCCTTATGAAACCAATCAGAATCAGATATGAGTGAAATCTCTCATACCATGCCCTAGGAGCTTTCTTCAATCCATTTAAAGTTTTTTGTAATCTTCACACCATGTTCTTACCTTTTGAATTAGCAAATCCTTAGTTTGTTCAATGTATACCTCTTCTTCCAATACACCACTGAGAAAAGCTGACTTAACATCTAGTTTATATATCTAGAATCCTTTGTAAGCAACATATGCAAGTAATATCCATACTATACCATCTTAAAATGGAAACACTCATTATTTAAGACCTTTTAGCTCCCTTCCTTTACCAAATTTATGAACCATGGATGGATTTGTGCTCGGTCCCCCTTTTCTCATATTCTGTTCCATATCTTCCACTTTCAACTGTGCAGTCTCTGAAACCTCAGGGCTAGCTCCTTGTGGGAAAACCCTAGAATGGGTCAACCTATTATAGAATAGGTCAACTAGATTGACCTTTTCCCTAGGGATTTTAAATCTCAGGGCCAATGTTGTCTCAGGGAATTAAATTGCAAAATCGAGTGACCTTGTCAACTTGCTTTGTTTTCCCACCTAAAAAATAGTATAAAAGGAAGCCTAGGCACCTCATTTTGATATCCATTAAAATCCTTTAACATACATGGACATCCATTGATATGTATGAATTTCCATTAGAGATCCATTATCATCCATCAATCTCATGAGCAAGTTTGAGCATTCAAGCATTCATCAAGTATTCAAGATTCAAGGATCCTTTGTGAGAATTTCCTCTTCAAGATCTAGCATTTTGTTGGCCAACAAGGGAGGAGATTTACACTAATGAATTCATCATATTCTTCATTTATGAATTTTTACATCCATGGTTCCATGATGTGGTTTTGGTAGATCCATTGCATTTGTGGATATTTCCTACATTCGTCATTGCAAATTCAACATCTACAACATACAAGCATTACAAAATCCTTGTTGATAAGGGTTTCTTCAAGCAAGGTTAATACTTACATTTTTCTTGTTTCCTTTACATATTCACATTCCAATTTCAAGGTTAATTCCTCAATCTAGGGCTTGAACAAGGAAAGCCCTCATCCACCCAAACCCCAAAACAAGTTTTTCTATGTGCAGGAGCATGACATCAGAATTACAAGCACAAATCTAGAAACTACTTGCCAAGACATTTTCAAAGAAGCTAGTTAAAATTTTATGTAGTGTCCTGGGAACATGGTGATTTCATGGAAAAGTGTCTGGAACATGTTGCACCAAGTTAACTTGTTCCTGGAGGTTTGAGAAAAACAACATTTTTTTTGGTTTTTTGTTGTGGTCGTGAATCCATAGTTGGAAGTTCTGTCACAGGTTAAGATCTATAGTTTTCAAAGAAAAAAGGCATATTCCTCTATATATTTCAAGGTGAGTACTCTATCATTCATCTCATTTCTTAGTCTAGACCTATTGTCATATCTTAATTGGGTTGATTTCATACTCTTATCATCTAGATCTATATTAATTTTCTCATTAATTCAATTGGTTCAATTTCACATTTGCATTTACACATCTTTAATCAAACCCTACATTGCATGAAAGAGTACTTTATTGTGTACTTCCTAGATATAATTTGGGTTTTGTATCGGCATCCCTTCATCTTCTTGGATTTTGCTAATCTAACTTAGGTTATATTGAGAGTTATTTTTGGAAGCCCCTCTTTCTCTTGTAGTTTGAGTGTTAGTGTTGAAATGATTAATTAATGAACTCATCTCACATAGTTTATATTGTTAGATTCATTAGTATACATTTCACACTTAAACATTTTGGTGAACCCAACGTATTACAACTTCCTTTTGATCTTGGTGCATTATCTTGTGTGTTCACCTTCACTAAACATTTTGGTGAACTCGACCCATCTCCACTTTTTTTTTATTTTCAAGTCATATCCCTTGATCTCCCTTTTTGCATTGGTTGTTTACCTTATTTTGGTGAACCCAACACATTCCCCCTTTCTTTATTGATTTTGGAGTGAGATTTAGCTATATTTGTGTGGTTAGATATTTCTTTTTATGCTCTTTAATAAATTGATAATTGTATGGATAGATCTCATTATATTTTCCTTTTGTGATCTCCTCTTTTATGAGATTTATTATACTAAGTACAACCTATAGTATTCCTGTTAGGAGAAGCCATATACTCATGGGCTCTTTTGATCATGATTCCTCTTTTCTTCCTAGGACCCATGATGATACTAATATTTTCCCTCAAGATCCCAATCCTACCATGGAGCATAACTCTTCTCACTCTTCCCATGATGAATATGAAGTTATAAGAATTCCTCCTTCCCAGGCTAATAAGCTCTCTCACGAGTTTGATAAATTGGAAAATTGGCCAGTGTAAGAGAACCCAAATCCTGATAGTGTTGCCGCTATTGAGGCTATTAAGAGCTTATCATTCATTATGATAATAACATCTCCATTGTGTATGGTATATCACTCCTTATTAACACTTATGCTAAGCCTTTGATGGAATGTTCTCAAGAGTTAGGATAAATTCCTCCTTCCACAACCATTGAACCATCTATGCCTATTTCCACTACTATTCCTAGCATTCCTACCTATGCACCACCTCTCATGAAAACTTCTACACAAGTCTCTAATCCTATAATTTTTGGTCTTCCTAACCCTTCACTTCCTTAAAGTGTTCCTCCTACCTCCATACCCTCTTCATTACATTCATACAATGTTGTTCCTTTTACTTATTCCAATCCTCTTCCTATTCTTTCTAATCCTCTGCCAACATCCTTATATTTTCCTTCCACCTCCTATAACTTTTCTAGTGCATCCAATGTTTCTATGCCTACTATTGCGTATTATACTCCTACCATTAGTAGCTTGATTCAAACCGTCACCGCTTTGCAACAACAAGTAGCTCAATTCACTCAATCTAAGTACAACATCCCTACATGTGACATTGCTAATTTCCCCTTTCCTTAGATATCCTTCTGATGTTATCCCATAATATATTGAGACACCTCATCTTGAGAGTTAGAATGGTAAGGTTGATCCTATGATTCATGTTGGGACTCTCCAAACTATATGTAGTGATTTTTCTCACGACTATAGGATCATGGCTAAGTTGTTCACATGTACTTTTAGAGATAAATATTTTCAATGGTATTATTCTTTACCTTTGTATTCTATTTATTCCTTTCAAATTATCGCTAATTTTTTCATTCAACAACATCAAAATAATATTGGTCCTAAAATTTCTTTGACTGATTTAATGCATTGTAAGAAAAATATTAAAGATAAAATTAGTGACTTTATTGGTAGATTCAAACACTTGTATGCTCAAATTTATTATCCTATTCTTGATCATGATATTCAACGTATTTTTATTTCTAATTTTCAAAAAGACATTAGAGATAATATTCTCCTTACTAAGTATACTTCTTTTTCACACCTTTGTGTAGTGCTTCACCATTATCAGTTACAAGTGAGCCAGCTTGAGAGATATACTCCAATGGATCCTATTATTGTTGATAAGAGTGACACCACCTTTCATAAAAAACAAATTCTCTGAGCCTAAAAAATACATCAAGATTCACAAGTCAACCAACACAATTGATGATCAAGTGGCTACTACATCCAAAGGTATGACTAGTTTTTTCTTCTGTGTATCATCCTAGTCATAAGTACACTCCTTTATCTGAACCTTTACCTATGGTGATGATGAAGTTGATTAATGATAACATTCTTAAACTTCCTCCTATCTGTCCTATTGACACTATAAAACCAATGTCTAAGCCATTTTATCAAAATGCTTTTTGCCAATACCATCGTCAACCTGGTTGTGATAGTCAAAAGTGTTATGATTTGAAGGATTATATTCAAGATCTTATTGACTCCAATGCTATATCTATTGATACTGAGGTTAATAGTATGAATAAATATGTAGCACCTCCTAATCAGAATTCACAAATCTACACCAACCCCTTACCTTTACATTCAAAAAATGTCATTAATAAACCTCATTCTCATGTTACTAACATTAGTTATGATGACAAGGTAGAGGAAGCTAATCATGTGGTTAATCATGTTGAGTCTCAATCTCAACCTTCAACTTTACCTTCGCACAAACCTATATCTTCACCTCCTACCACCTTTGATCATTCCGATATGTTTAAAGCACCTATTGGTCCTATTTACATTATTGCTAAGGTTTCTCATATCCCTTTTCATGGTTTTTTGATTGATCCCTCTTCCTCTATGAATGTTATCACTGAAGAAAATATTTTTAATAAAGGATTGCATAAGGATACCTATGATAGATCTAGTGTTTGGATTAAAACTTGTAATGGTTTTTTTTTATTTTCCTCAAGGTTCTATCAATCTTCCTGTGACCCTTTCCAGTAAGGTTTTTCATACTACCTTTGTTGTCATTCCTACTTCCGATCGATTTCAAGTTAAGCTTGGTGCTCCATGGCTCTCTTCCATGCAAGATGTAGCCTCTCCTATTCATAAGTACATAAAATTTCATCATAGAGGAGAAGTTGTCACCATTAATCATTCTCTTTATAAACCATTACATTCTTGAGATTGTTCTAAGATAGATTTCTTTTGGCCATCTCTCCCTCAAAAACCACCTAACTGTCCTAATCATCTTTATCGATCCTATCAACAATACAAGGTAGAAAATATTCTTGAGCTTAGCCTTCCTAAGGTTGATACTCCTACAACTTTCTTACCTACCCAACCTATTCCTCTGCCTATCATTCCTCAAACCATAGTCATTCCCTCCTCAAAACCTATGATTGTTGAATCTAATCATTCAAGTTTATCTTGTAAAACCATTTGTAACCACCATGCTCATCAACGTCACAAGAAATGTCAAGCTAAGGCCAAGGACCATGCTCTTGCTTCTCAAATTTCTTCTTCATCTCAACCTTTTCTTTCCTTTGATCAACCCATTCTTGACCCTCTGAAGGAATTTAATCAAAATAATAATATGCAAATGGGTAAACATGATGATTTTGTTCTTATTTTAGATTCTATTGATCTTGATATGGATGATACTCTTGATGATGATGATTCTAATGCACATGTTAGTAATGATGAATATGAAAATATTGATATGGATTATAATTTGCCTAAAATTATTTCTACATAGATAACACTCACTCTTTGTGAAGAGCATATTGACTCCCACCAGAGTGGTTGCTTGGATCTAGCAGTGGTTCCTATTGTTTTGGATGTTCCTCTTGCAAGTTGCTCACCTTTCCCTAATATTTCAAACTGAGATAGGGAGGCCATGGGGCATGCTTGAAGTGGACTTCTCTAGCATGGTAGTCTTTGTATGTTCATATTGTGTCTTTCCCCTGTGTTGTGCTCTTTATTATATGTTTTGTCTAAATCACTTTAGACGATTCTTGTTGCTCTATTGTCACAAGATAATAAAGTAATCGAACATGTAATCCATTTTATTCTATTTGTACCTCTCTTCTTCTATTTTTTGTTACATGTTATGTTGTCTATGTGCTATTTTTCATATATTTTCCCTTGCGTAGTCTACTTGGGTGCTGGTGACATAGTATCATCAATTCTTTTTGGTCTCTATGTTGCCAGCCCAAAAAGACTCTTCTTCGTATCTCTTACATGTGTTTCCCTCCATTGTGTTGTAGTTCTAGTTTCTTTGAGGAATGATGACATTTCATACTTGATATAATATTACATATTATCATAAGATCATACTGACCCCAGAGTGAGTGTATCCCTTCATGTTCTCTCTTTTGTCATGTGTTTATTTCCCTTGAAGTGTTCTCTCTTGGGGGCATTTCATAGTGGAAATATTCTTCATGGATGCATGTATGCTTACGTTAAAGCTATTTCTCTCATTAAGGTGTTTGCAATCGCTTTAATGTGGGGGCATACACTCCGATCACTTTTTCACTCACACACGTTGACAATTTAGTTTCCTCTATCAAACTAGTGACAATTCATGGGGGTTTGGTCTTTGTTCTTTTGGATCTCTCTTTGGACTAGTGACAATCTGGGAAGCCCAATCCTTCATTTTTTATCCCTCTTTGGATTACTAACAATATAGGAGGCCTAATTGGTGTTTGATCCTTCCTCAAGGACTATTAACAACTTGGGAAGCTTGATCATTTTTTTGATCCCTTAAGGACACACACATCCTTATGCCTAGGTCGTCTTTCGATTCTTCTTCTTGGGACATGGAGTTCCCTAGAGGATGAATCCTTTTCGATGAGTTGACTATCATGACATACACACACTTGCTAGACCATTTAATTCATGTTTAATGGTTTGACTATTATGCCACACACACTTTCTATACCATTCAACATCATCACTTGTTTCACCCCCTTTCTTTTTCCTATGCAATTCACAATAAGGAACACAAACCTTATTGGGTGATTGGGCTACACTTTCTTGCTAGTGACATCTCTCTTATTTTGGGTCTGAATATGATGAAGACTCAAATATATTGGGGGCTTGAGGGTTTCTTCATCTCCTTATTCATGATGAGATCAGATCTTGCTTTTTGATCCACTTTATGGTGAGTTTGATACAACTCATACTCTTGCTAAAGTGGGGGATAAATGTACCATCTTAAAATAAAAAAAGTCATTATTTAAGACCTTTTAGCTCCCATCCTTTACCAACTTTATGAACCATGGATGGATTCATGCTCGATCCCCCTTTTCTCCTATTCTATCCCATATCTTCCACTTTCAACTGTGCAATCTCTGAGACCTCAGGATTGGCTCCCTGTGGGCCAACCCTAGAACAGGTCGACCAAGTTCACATATTCTAGAATAGGTTGACTAGGTTGACCTATTCTAGAATAGGTCAACCAGGTCATCCTATTCTAGAATAGATCAACCAGGTCCACCTGTTTCCTAGGGATTTTAAATCCCAGGGTTAGTGTTGTCTCAGGGAATTAAATTGCGAAATTGGGTGACCCCATCGGCTTGCTTTGTTTTCCCACCTAAAACTAGTATAAAAGGAATCCTAGGAACCTCATTTTGACATGCATTAACATTCATGGACATCCATTGACATCCATGAAAATCCATTATCATCCAACAACCTCAGGAGCAAGTTCGAACATTCAAGCATTCATCAAGCATTCAAGATTCAAGGATCCTTTGTGAGGATTTCCTCTTCAAGATTTATTATTTTGCTGGCCATCAAGGGAGGAGATTTAAATTGAAGCATTCATCATCTTCTTCATTGATGCACATTTATATCCATGGCTCCATGATGTGGTTTTGGTAGATCCATTACATTTGTGGAGATTTTCTACATCCCTCATTGAAAATTCAACATCTACAACATACAAGCATTACAAAATCCTTATTGACAAGGGTTTATACAAGAAAGGTGAATACTTACATTTTTCTTGTTTTCTTTACACATTTACATTCCAATTTCAAGGTTAATTTCTCAATCTAAGGCATGACCAAGGCAAGCCCTCATCCACCCAAACCTCAAAACAAGCTTTTCTATGTGCAGGAACAGGATATCAAAATTACAACCACAAATCTAGAAGCTACTTGTCTAGAGATTTTTTAAGAAGATAGGTTGACTTTTCTATAGTGTCTTGGGAACACGATGACTTCATGGAAAAGTGTCTGGAACATGTTGCACCAGGTTGACCTATTCTTGGAGGTCTGAGAAAAATAAATTTTTTTGGGTTTTCTACTGTGATCGTGAATCCGATGTTGGAAGTTCTGTCACAGGTTCACATCTGCAATTTTCAAAGAAAAAATGCATATTCCTCTACATATTTCAAGGTGAGTACTCTATCATTCATTTCATTTCTTAGTCTAGACCTGTTTGCATCTTCTTGAATATTAACAAGTTCTTCCTGAACTTCAACAAGTTGATCTTGATTACATTTTGTATGACCTTTCATTTTGTCATCCCTTATTCAATCATATTTTCTTATTTTATTTCTTTTATTCCCCATTGCACAAACTATTGAAATTGAGAGCTTAAATTCACATGCATACAGAAAACCATATACCCAATAAAAAATCATAAATAATATTTGTAAGTTCATATATCTTACTAGTTGAACAATGCTTTAATTAAAAAAAGGCAAAAAAAAAGTATAAAATTAACTTGCTAAGAAAAACCAAACCTCCTTGATGATATTTCTTTGTAATTGCCCTTGAACAAAAAAATACCCCCAACAACTCCCAAAAAAAGTATAAAATTAACTTGCCAAGAAAAAACAAACCTCCTTGATGATATTTCTTTGTAATTTCCCTTGAACAAAAAAATACCGCCAACAACTCCCAAAAAATGATTTTGTTTAAAAATTTATTTTTTTATTATTTCGCATTAAATATATTTTTTTAATTTTTTTTAATCCAAAAAATGCCTTTAATTTATTAGGCTTAAGGGGTGCGGTCGTCCACGCGATCATGTGTGGTTGGCTCTAGTTTCGGTCGAACTAGGTCCGACTCAACTAAATCTAACCAAAAGTGCCTATGAGGCAGCCAAATAAGAAAAATTTGTATAATTGCAGAACTTCTCACTTATGCAGATGATTTATCCATCAAAACTAAACTTTCTTTAAAAACAAAAATGATTTTGTAGAGCTTAGAGTCAATATTATCCTCATATAATTTTATGGTGTTTTGATTAGATCTAATATATTATAATTTCAAAATATTGCAAGTAGGTATTTTAACTTTCGAGAAGATGTTGGTTCGAAAAAAGAGAAAAATAGTAAATCATATCAGAAAAATTTAAAAATTATATTTAACACTAGAGGAGATAGTCCTCTTCAAGACTATATAATTTTTTTTCTAAATGGTATAGATTTGATAGGGGAAATAAGAAGGCTGACAAAAACTCTCGATTTCAGCTAAGTTTGACTTTGAATAATTATAACAGAAAAATATACATTGGAAACCAATCTTTCTTTTTTTTTGCACTAGCTATACATGTCATCTAAAACATATTTTGAAAGTAGAGGAAAATATATTATTTGCATATAGTTTTTTTGGCGGGAACTAGACCCCTTGATTTTGAACATTTTTCAGCAATTGAAAAATGGACTTTAAAATTTAAAAAACTACATCAATTCTTATTCATTTTTTTAAAAAATAACATGCATAAACTTCATCCAGTTTTATAGATTTCATCAGTTTACCTCATCTTCAAATTCTAAACAAAAATATCACTTAAATTATGTCGTTGAAGTTGAATAGTTTTGGTGTTGTTAGCCTTTTCCTTTATAAAAGGGTGACTTATGTTTGTACTTTTACCCTAGGTCATATGGAGGATTATGTTGATAAGGTTGCAAGATACCTTAATGGATTGAAATATAACCTACAAGATGAGTTGAGTCTTACAAGACCTAGGGCACTTGAATAATTCTATAAACTAGTCATGAGGAGGATCTAATGGCTTCATAGGTAAATGCTACAAGTGTAACAATTTGGAAGACCATCAATCCTGGGAGTGCCTGGAAGAAAAATCAACTAACTCTTTTATAAATGAGAGAACTTAAGTTTCTCAAGGAGGAGATCCTAAAAGTGTCGACTCTTCACCCCAAATAGAAGAGTCAGATGTAGGAGAATCCTTGTTGATGAGGAGGACATTGGAAAGGTTACCATGGAGAAAAAGATGCCTCAAAGAAAATCACTATTTAGGAGCATTTGCAAGTGCCAAGGTAAATGTTTTCATAGATTCTGGTAGAAATAATAACTTAGTTGCTATGGAAATGGTAGAAAGGTTGAAGTTAAGGTTACCTTTTTCCACACCTTATAAGGTTTCATGGTTGAATAAAGGGAAACACGTGTTAGTTAATGAACAATGTTGGGTAGAGTTACAAATAGGAAGGTATAGGGACAAGGTGTTGTGTGATATCATCTCTATGGATATATTCCATTCATTACTTTGAAATCCATGGTAATATGATAGAAAGACCATGCATGATGGTAGGAAGAATGTTTATGTCATAGAAAATAAGAAGTCTCTTACACACTAGCACCTTTGAACGAGGAAGAAAAATACCAAACAGTGGGATAAAGTGTGATGTTAGTAGGTGAGAAAGAATTCCCAAAGACCATGGAAGAGGAAGATATGGGATTTGAAACCATGAGCAGACCTAGGACTATTATGATAGCTACAAGGATTGATGGGTTTCCTTTGGGGATCCAATATTTTCTACAAGAGTATGCTAATATAGTTGTAGATGAACTCCCAAACACCTTTCCTCTAATGAGATACACTAGTCACCATATTGACTTCATACCAAGGGATAGTTTATCAAACAAATAAACCTACTAAATGACATCGCAATAGAATAAAGAAATTAGAAAATAAGTGCAAGAGTGTCTTGATAAAGGGCCAATCAGGGAAAGCCTTAGTCCTTGTGTAGGTACAACTATTTTGGCACATAAAAAATAAGGTGAGTGGAGAATGGTATGACTCTAGGATAATAAATAAAATAATAATTAGGTATATGTTACCACTACAAAAAATAGAGAATTTAATGGATTGTATGTGTGGGGTAAGTTGCTTCTCAAAGATAGATCTCAAAAGTGGATACCACCAAATAAGGCTTAGTCAAGGGGATGAGTGGAAAATAATATTCAAAACAAATGAGAGACCCTATGAGTGGCTTGTTATGCTATATGGCCTTTCAAATGTACCTATAGCATTCATGTGGCTCATGAATAAGGTTCTCTGATGCAAGAACATCCTAGCTGTAAGAGCAATCTTGCATCACCCAAAAATATTTTTGTTTGCTTTTCAATAAGGGCTATCTTGTGCAGAGCTGCTATTTATGGAAACTTACTATTTTTAGTAAGTTGGTCATATGATCTCGGAATGTTCTATTTTCATAGTTGGAGGTTATGTTGGAAATATTCAGAAATTAACCAAGTTACTGAGAGGGGAGGGGTGAATCAGTAACTTCAAAATTTTCTTTCAATATCAGATGTATTAACATATAGTTCACTTTATCCTTATGCATATAGAAAGCATGAAACATAAAAGCATTCACAACAATGACACATAGATTTGGTTACCTAGAAACCTTCCAAAAGAAAGTAAAACTGGGGTGGGGATGAAACCCACAAAGCTTTAGTACTGCAGTATAAAGTTGGCCGGTTAAGGCTTACAATGATCACTTCTGATGATCTGCCCTACTAGGAGCAATAAGGACTGCTAGGTCCACCTTGTTAGAGGTTTTCCAAACATACAATGAAGTATGCACTCGGTTAAGAGATTTAACAAAGACTGTTAAGTCTACCCGGTTAAAGGATTTCAAGCTGATTCACCTGTTAGGATGAAACAGTAGATCTCTTACTTTGCAACTGGATTGCTGAATGAGATTCGCTAATGTACTGATCACCTTCTATGATGAATTTGTCTTTGCTGCTTCTTATAATGCTGTAGCCCTTTGTAATTCGCTTATCTCTGCCTTTCTCTCTTTTTCATTTCACATTCATACTCATACATCTTGGTATTTTTACAACATTGTTTATATACAAGTCTAAACAATTAATTACAATTACAAAGTCAACTTGACAAATAAACATAAGTGCTACTAAGTCGGCCCAAGTATGGTTACGTGGTTCCTGCAAACTAACTCGATGACTTTCTGATACTCGGCGTCCACTGCATTACTTGACATCGTCATGCACTCGGTAGAAGTGAAGGCTCAGTTCATACTAACCACTCGATAAGTTTTGAACTCGGTAAATACCTGTGACTCGGTAGACATAATGTTACTCGGTTTACACTGTCCTACTCGGTTTTCACTATTCTGCTTGGTTTGCACTATTCTGCTCGGTTTGCACTGTTCTGCTCGGTTTGCACTGTTCTGCTCGGTTTGCACTCAGAATGCAAATAAGTGTTGTCACTAGTGGCAATCCTGCTTAATGCCAACAATCTCCCCCTTTGGCATTAGTGACAAAAACAAAAAAACTTATATACATGAACCATACTGAGATTTATTTTGATTTTTCAAAATTTGTCTTTGACATAGGGCTTTATAAATTATCTCCCCCTTTCAATGTGCTAACTTTTTCTTCTATACATATCTCCCCCTTTTTGACGATAATGCCAAAGGTGTATATACAAGTGTTTTACAGGGAGAATCCAAAATTTGATTAAAAAATAGAATGTACCTTCATTATCAGTGCCAGGGTTCTATCCCAATTTTCTTGCAGAATCTTGCATGTTTGGATTGCAATTTGGACTTCTGCAGAGAGTTCAATCATGTGATCTGCTATTGAGAACTGATTGTCATGAATTAATGTTTTGGAATGTTCAATGTGCTTATACATTGTATTCATGATGGGAAGGATCATGTTCTGAATGTCTAGTAGTGTGGACCGGATCCTTGTGTCTTCTTTTAGTAGTTCTGACTGCATATTTGATAGGAATGAGATTTTCATGTGATGAGCAGAGTTTGAACTTGGTTCAAGTTGCAGCTTCTGTATGCTAATCTTCAAATCCTCATCAATTTTATTCATTTTATCTTGACATCCTTGGTGAACTCGGCAACATTGCACAGTTTGGCCAAAAGAGAGGTAACATTCAAATAGGAAGATTCAATGTTTGTCAAAACTGAAGATAATTCTACTTGATTAATAGCTATGTGCTGAGCAATGTGCTCAAGCACTTTATTGTTGAATTTCTTCTCGACTTTTTCAACTAACTTGTCTATCCTAGATGAATCCTCATTGTACTTATTTACTGCTTCTGCTAATTGTACTAAAACATGTTGAGAGGAGTCTACTTTAATACCTAATGCTTCTGACAAAATGTCCTTAGCATCCTTAATGATTTGATATTCCTTGTCTCTCTCATCTTTAAGTTTCTTTTGCTTCGCTTTCCTTTGGAGGATTTCACCTATATTTTGCATTTGATCTGCTGATAGATTTGCAAAATCCAATGCGGGAATCTCTATTTCCTCATCTAGGTCTATATCCTCTACTATATTCTTGCCCAAAAATCTTATACTCGGTTGAGCCTTAGGCTTATCTATACTTAATGCCTTAGTAGTAGTGACAGTAGACATAGTAGGACTGGCTATAGAGAATGGTATACTGTCTACTGGAGAACTTAAAGTATTTACACTTGTAGAATAAAAAACTGGAATACTTACTGCTGGAAAACTTGATGAAGTAGGAGACTGCAACTCGGTAGAAGAAATGGTAGTTACTTTTGTTTTTTCTATAGGTGATTGGACAAAAGTTGAAGTTGTCACAACCATGCTTGAAGATGTCTCCGGGCTAGATGTAGTAACTTTTGCTGGAGAGGTAGGAAGTGATGCAATGACTTCTGCCGCTATCCTTACAGTATCATCTACCTTAGTGGCTTCTTCCTGTTCATCACTGTCATCTTCAATGTCTTTTATTATAACTATTTCAGTACTCGGTTGATGAAGATGGTATATGTTCTTCCATGTGGCATTAGCACTCTTCACAACCGATTCAATATTGTTAATCAGAATTAAACAAGTATTGAACTTCAGTGTCATCTTATTTTCATTCTCCTTCAATGCCTTCTTTATTTCATCATTTTTCAAGCTGGGCATTAACTGTCTCAGGGTTTGATCAAATATGTCTTTTACAGTTTGCTTTGCATTGGTCCATCTCATTTTTATTGGATCTAATAAAGCTGCTGGAATCTATGGGGCTATTTCATCAGGAGAGTATTTCCACTGTCCCATCTTTTCAATGATAGCATCTTCAATCTCCTTTTGTTCTGTTTCCGATCTTGTTTCATATTTTAAAGGTTTTATATTACTTACTCCAGATCCTGATCCTTCTCTCAAAAGTTTGATCTTCTCTTGAAGGGTTATAGGAGGCCTTTTGAATATTATATCTTTGTCCTTTTTGTTTGCCTTACCCCTTGGACTTCTCCTTGTAAATACAGCAGTGGGAGGCTTAGGTGCCTTGGTCATGAATACCTTTCCTTTCTTCTTTGCAGGTTCTGGTTCCTCTGTTTTCTCATCCTTTTCCTCTTCTTCTTCAGTGTCTTCTCCTCTGTCCTCGGTTAGCATTTGCATTTTGGCTATCCTCTTTTTTCCTTTATTTACTGCCTGTGGAAGTTTTATACTTAATTCAATTCTCACTTTTGCTTCTTCATATGTCCCAAAATATGGAGCTTTGGGATTAACAGGCTGATTAAGGAGGGCTTCAATGATATTCTTTGTTTCATCAATGTTTACCTCATAAGGAAGAGGTTTTACATGTACAATCCTCGGTTTAGCTGCTTGAATGTATACTCTGTCACAGTCCACCATGAAACAAATATCATCCTTATAATCCTCAACCAACTTCTTTGGAATCCAGAATTTGTCGTTCATTTTCTCCTTGAAAGACTCAAAATAACAAATGATGTTATCAAAATTTTCACCCATTTCTGAAATATATTCATTTATCTCATAAAGAATTGGCACATCCTTTCTCCATACTACTTTTCCTTTGGAAGGGAATAATTTCTGAACATAGAAAAATAAACAGACCAGTAGAGATCCAAACTTACATGGATTGTTTTTGGAAGTTTGAATGCTTTCCATGTTCTTGTTAAACTGTTTTAACAACTAATCTGCAAGGTCAAATGATAAATTATTCTTTACCACCTTGTATGCTGGGTCTATGGCTTCGCAGGAGATACTATTCTATCGACTTGAACTATATATTTTATGGGCAATGACGTGTGTTCCAAACTTCAGTTCAGCATCAGTAATGCTGCTTACTTTCATGCCTCTACCGTCCCACTCGGCTAGGGTTTTCTTCTCCAGTTCCGGCTGACCTAGGGTTTTGGTAGTTTTATCTTTGTTTAACATGGGAAGACCGGTGATTTGATGAATCATCTTCTTAGTGATTTCTATGGGTTGCTCAAGCCAAATCTTGCCTTCATGTACACGGCTGAGAATGTATCTAACCCATTTCTCCCGAAAGTTTTGAGGTAAATGTGTAATGTGAACTAATCCCTTGTCTTCCAGATGTTTGTGCTTTGGTTTTAGAACACCATTCACACACAGTTCCTCACACACAATATCTAGCTCTAGGTTTCCCATCTCTTGAATTGCACAATTGAAATGATTGTGAATATCGTTAACAAGTAGTACCTTAGGAGAAATCTAAGATTGAGCTTCGTTCGGGTCTAGGGCTACTGCAATTGTGGGCATGAGTTTGAAATCTGGTGCTCTCCATTCCCCTTTGATTATCATTTCTGTTCCTTTTGTTGATGAAGCGCTGGATGATGCCATGGTAGCTCACAGAGAATTCTTTTCGCAAAAGTATTTGAATCATTTGATTGCTCTGGAAATTTTCTGCTCTCAAAATGCTAAAGTTCGCGGTGAAGAATGAGTTTGATTTCTTGTCTTTTGTTTACAACTCTGTCATTAATGCTCAGTAGAAATTAGGGTATGAATTCTGACAGACTGTCACCCACTATGAATTAATTGCTCGGTAAAGACTTCGCAACTCGGTGAACTTGAGAATTCATATTGCTCTGAGCTCGCTCGGTAATCATATTAGATCACTCCCGACCTTGCTCGGTGAAAACTAATACCGTCCTTCCTGTGATCTTATTGCATCTTGTATGCCGATTTAGATCTTTCTTTTAATTCAGTTCTGGAATTGCTTGAAATTTGTCTATAACAATATAGTTCCAGTGCTTTCTTGGGAATTTAGTTTGAGTCGGTAGAGCCACCCATTCCATTACTTGGATTGGTTTGCTCGGTAGATTTAGGAACCCACTGTTGTCTCATCTGTTTCCTGACCTTGGTTGCTTCATTCTTCTTTCCATCTTCAACTTCACTAGCATTCATGCAATTTCTGGCTATATGACCGAGTTTAGTGCATTTGAAACATCTTACGGTAGTATCTCTTTTCCTTAGATGATGTTTTATGCAGTTCATGCCAATGTGTCCATATTCTCCACAGTAATGACATCTGCACCAGGTGTTGTAATCCCATCCAAACATTGCTTTCATAATTTGTTCTGCTAGATTGAATGTTTTGGATCTGCACTCGGATGCCTTGTGACCTTGTTTGTTGCATTTGTGACAATTACCTTTGAATCTTGGTTTTTCCCTACATTCATTTGCTTTGTGACCATGCTGATTACAGTTGTAGCATTTTCCATTGAATTCTGCTTTTTCATTGCTCCAACATTTATTTTAAGTATGTCATATTTTACCACAATGATTACAAGTAGGTTTCTGATTCCTTTGAGTACCTTGCTTAGAAGATTCACCTTCTCCTTTGTATCTAAGTCATGCTTTTCCTTTTTGCCTATGAAGATTTTGATCATACAGCTAATTTAAGTCTTCTTGGCTTTTTAGCATTCTTTCATTGATTTGTTTTTTGGTGTTTAGGTCATCCATCAATCTTAGATTAATTTTCTTTTCAGATCTTAGTTCTTCTCTTGTGCTTTTTATTTCTGATCTTAGAGTCAGAATTTCCTTATTTGTATGGGAGATCTGATCAATTAGGCTTTCTAGCTGAAGGGTTTTATTTTGGACTTCATTGTTCCTTCCATCTAATTCATCTTTCAACTTGTTTCTTTGTTCTAAGATCTCACAAAATATTGTTAAGTGAAGTTCTTGTTCTCTTTTTAATTTTCTCACTTCTTCCTGCAGAGACCCATTCTTTTCTAGGAGTTCTTTGACAACATTGTTTGCTTCATCTAAGCTATCTAAGGGAAAAAGATCTTCAATCTTTTCTTCAATGTAATTATGATCATTCATCTGATTTGCAAGTTCCTTCCTTCTTCTTAGGGATTGGGAAAGATGTTCTTTTGCTTCTTTAAGTTTAGCTATGGCCATTTCCAAATCTAGCTTTTCATTTTCAATCACCTTGTTCAGTTTGAATACCTCCATTGTCCTGGATCTTTGCTCAAGCTAGTTAAGCTTTATCTTGAGAACCAATACAGCTATGATACCAATTGTTGGAAATATTCAAGAATTAACCAAGTTACTGAGAGGGGAGGGGTGAATCAGTAACTTCAAAATTTTCTTTCAATATCAGATGTATTAACATATAGTTCACTTTATCCTTATGCATATAGAAAGCATGAAACATAAAAGCATTCACAACAATGACACACAGATTTGGTTACCCAGAAACCTTCCAAAAGAAAGTAAAACTAGGGTGGGGATGAAACCCACAAAGCTTTAGTACTGCAGTATAAAGTTGGCTGGTTAAGGCTTACAATGATCACTTCTGATGATCTACCCTGCTAGGAGCAATAAGGACTGCTAGGTCCACCTTGTTAGAGGTTTTACAAACATACAATGAAGTATGCACTCGGTTAAGATATTTAACAAAGACTGTTAAGTCTACCCGGTTAAAGGATTTCAAGCTGATTCACCTGTTAGGATGAAACAGTAGATCTCTTACTTTGCAACTGGATTGTTGAATGAGATTTGTTGATGTACTGATCACCTTCTGTGATGAATTTGTCTTTGCCGCTTCTTATACTGTTGTAGCCCTTTGTAATTCGCTTATCTCTGCCTTTCTCTCTTTTTCATTTCACATTCATACTCATACATCTTGGTATTTTTACAACATTGTTTATATACAAGTCTAAACAATTAATTACAATTACAAAGTTGGCTTGACAAATAAACATAAGTGCTACTAAGTCGGCCCAAGTATGGTTACACGGTTCCTGCAAACTAACTCGATGACTTTCTGATACTCGGCATCCACTGCATTACTCAGCATCATCATGCACTCGGTAGAAGTGAAGGCTCGGTTCATACTAACCACTCGGTAAGTTTTGAACTCGGTAAATACCTGTGACTCGGTAGACATAATGTTACTCGGTTTACACTATCCTGGTCGGTTTGCACTGTCCTGCTCGGTTTGCACTGTTCTGCTTGGTTTGCACTGTTATGCTCGGTTTGCACTCAGAATGCAAATAAGTGTTGTCACTAGTGGCAAGCCTGCTTAATGCCAACAGGTTCATCTTAGTCATATTAGCCTACCAATTGAGTTTCATTGCCACATCATCTGTATTGGTGAAGTTATTGAGGTTTTTGGGTATGAAATCTTCCAGGTCAATTTTGAAGGCCTTAGAGGCTCTGGATCATGATTGACACTCAGTTGACTAGAGCTTGTGCAAGTTAGGCAATGTAGATCTCATCTTGGCATTTTCGAAAAGTAGTTATAATAGATAAACGGAGCTACGGTTAGAAAGTTATGACCTCCGGAAGTTGGGCTACCTAAAAGCATATTTTGTATTTCTTTTGAGTCGACCCTATTGGAAAAATTGTGAAAATAAAATAATTCTATGTATAGTCGGCCTTAAGGGCTAAATTTTTGGAACCTTCTCGAGCGGTGGAAATTGCCTATATAAAAAAGGCTCGTAGTGTTGTCTAGCGCAGTTCTGGGTAGATCTGGGTAATGATTCGAGGCTTTGTCCTACAAAATATTGTAAAGGGAATGCCCATGTGGCTTTGCATATTGTAATTCTAAAATTTGTAATTCCACATTTGTGGAGAGAATAAGAAGCCCATTTTTTGTTCTTGCAAATTGTTGTTGTTTCTCTATTTCTGTTATGTGTTTGTGGTATTAAGGGGAGCACCCTTCATCATTCTCAAACCATAAATTGGTAAGTTTTTGTTTTTTTTTATCTTGATGACATATTAGTTTTTTTCTCTAATAAAAAAGAGCATTTGCATCACTTGAATTTAGTCTTGAGAAGATTACATGCAGAAAATTACTAATCAATTTGAAAAAGTGTGATTTTATAAAGATTGAAATGTTGTACCTTGGTTTTGTGGTCACAAAGGGGACATTGCATATGGATACAAGCAAGGTGGAAGCAATATTGGGCCGACCTACACCTAAATCAGTTGTAGAGGTAAGAAGCTTTCATGGGCTTGTAAATTTTGATAGGAAATTCATCAATAATTTCAATCATGTATGTGCACCTTTTATAGACATTGTAAAAGGAAATAATATGAGGAAGTTTGTTTTGACTAAATTGTTGGAAACAATTGTCTGAAGGAAATTGCTACTCAAATTATGTATTGTCTTTGATGTCACACAATGTCATAGTCCGCAGCAATCAGTTCCTACCGAGCTCAGTCGGTCTGCCAGACAGGGAAATTTAGCATTTACCGAGTCCACTCGGTTATCAAAGGAAATTCAGCATTTACCGAGTCCACTCGGTTATCAAAGGAAATTCAGCATTTACCGAGTTCAGTCGATTATCGAAGGATTGTCGATGTTTACCGAGTTCCCTCAGTCTCTGAAAGATTGTAGAAAGTTATGGTCACCGAGCACTATCGGCCCTTGAAGGATTTTTGCAAAAAGAGTTTGCTTAATTCAGCCGACTGTTATACTAAATAATGTGGATTTGAAAAATCTAAAATCATATAAATAAAAGGTCAAATGTGAAAAATAAAAAGGGATATACAACAGAAGATTTACAGAAGAAAAGACAGGAAAGGTGTGTGCAAATTTGTGAAGGATGTTCAGATATCCTTAAGGTGCAGCAGAGATTTATTCGATCAGGAAGGATCACACATATGCAGAATAGAGATCTGTAATCAGCAAGGCAGTTGCATTATTATACAGGTCATTTTTCATTGTTACCTTCTTATCATTGTAACAGTGAATTCTAAATCTCTTAACTGAGTTGGTTTAACAACCATATTGTAAATCCTCTAACAAGGTGACAATTCCATTGAATTGTTTTCAAGACCTCTTACCAGGCCACTCCTAGCAGGGTGATTAAATCCTCTAACAAGGTCACACCTAACAGTGTGTTTTGTAACCTTTTACCGGGTTGGCTTCTAACCGGGCATCACTTCAGAAAAGTGAAAATCAATATCTAGATACATTGGTGGTTTTTTCCATATTGGGTTTCCACATTAAATCTTGTGTCTCTTGTGTTCTTAATTGCTATCTTAATCATACACCAGTGCTAATGAATATCTAAAAGATAATTTTGCTAATACTTTCTGCATCTTCAAAGTTACTGCAATCTATTTACCGAGTGCTAAAATAGATAACATTTTTTAAGATATCCTAAGGGATCTGGAAAGAATTAATTGTGAAGTGTTTTATGGTTGACTGATTCACCCCCCCCTCTCAGTCACTTCATCCATATTCCATCAATTGGTATCAGAGCTTTTTGTGCTTGCAGGAAGGGTTTCAAGGACCTAAGCTAAAGATCAGGATGTCTTACAAGAGGGAAATTCCAAAGCTCAACAGAGATAACTTTTCAGCATGGCAAGGTCTCATGTGACTTCATCTGGCTTCCATTGGTGATTCAGGATGCAAATACATTGATGAAGAATACACAATTCCTAATGGCGCATTAACTATTGAAGACATTGCAGATAAAAAGACTCATAACACCATGATGATAGACATTGCATCTGCTCTCAGCTATGAAGAATTTGATGATATTAAAGAATGCACTACTGCATATGAAATGTGGATGGCACTAAAGAAAATATATGGTGGTGATGCAAATGTGAAAAGAGCCAAAGCAGAAAGCCTAAGAGGACAGTTTGACAAGATGAATATGAAGGAAGATGAAAACATTGCAAAATATGTTGAAAGAATCAAAGCAAGTGTAAGTGCAATTAGAGCTTCTGGAGGAACAATCTTAGATGAAACTATTATAAGTAAGGTACTCAGAACATTACTCCCTATCTATGCAATAAGAGTATCAGCTATTCAAGAAAGAAGATGTAAAACAAACCACAATATAACTTTGGATGCTTTAGTTGGAAGATTGACAGCCTTTGAATTAGACAACTATGACAACTATGTTCCTAGTTCCAAAAATATTGAATCAGCATTTGAGGCCAAGGTTTCACTAAAGAAGAATAAGAAAATTAAAGAAGTTCAGTCAGAAAGTGAAGAAGTATCAGAAGAAAGTTCTGATAGTGATCTTGAAATTGTAGAAGCATTACTTGCAAAGAAGTACTCTAGAGGGAAAGGTAAATATAAAGGTAAAACTCCTTTAATCTATTTTTCATGTGAAGAAATTGGACATATTGCAGCTAGGTGCCCAAACAAGCAAGTCAAGGAAGAGAAGAGAAGTCACAAGTACTATGGCAAAAAGAATTTCAAATCATTCAAGGATAAAGGTAAGAAAACATGTTTTATGGCTAAAGATTCTGATGATAGTGAAGAAGAAATTGTCTTTATTTCTATAAAAGATGAATCTGATGATGATGAAGATAAGATGGCACTTATTTCTCATATAATCAAAGATGATGTATGGATAATAGACAGTGGATGTTCACACCACATGACTGGTGACAAGACAAAATTTGAATATCTAGAAGACTGTGATAGTGGTAATGTAAGATTTGGAAACAATGAACCTTGTTGTATAAAAGGAAAAGGAAGAATCTCATTAACCAAAGAACTCATATGTGATAATGCTTATTGGGTTGAAGGACTAAAACATAATCTTCTAAGTGTAGCACAGCTAATCAACACTGGTTTCAAGGTTGAATTCATGAATGGTCAAGCAAGACTGCTGGATGAAAAAAGAAAACTCATTGGATCAGGCAAACAAATAAAAGGTAACTTATTTTATCTTGATCTCAGTGAATATTCATGCTTTATTTCTCAAATAGAAGAAAGTTGGCTATGGCACAAAAGGTTATGTCATGTGAATTTTGATAACATGATAAAAATAAGCAAATTCAAGAAGGTTAGAGGCATTCCTACTTTGAAGAAACCTGATACTGGTCTATGTAAGAATTGTCAGATTGGCAAAATGAGTAAAACTAGTTTCAAGAGTAAGAACTATCAGTCTAAAGAAATTTTGGAAATTGTGCATACTGATTTATGTGGACCTATTGGAATACAAAGCTATATTGGAGATAAATTCTTTATTCTTTTCGTTGATGATTATTCTAGAATGATGACTGTCATGTATTTAAGAGAAAAATCAGAAGCATTTGAAAAGTTCAAATGGTACTTAGCAAGAGTGGAAAAGGAAACAGGGAAAAGATTGAAATGCTTAAGATCAGACATAGGTGGTGAATTCATCTCCCATGATTTTAACAACTTTTGCATTGAAAGAGGAATCAAAAGACAGGTATCAGCTCCTAGAACTCCTGAGCAGAATGGAATAGCAAAAAGAAGAAATAGATCTATTATGGATCGTGCAAGGACTCTAATGATAGAAAAGAACATCTCTATAAAGTACTGGAAGGAAGCTATCAGCACTGCAGTTCATACCTTGAACGGAGTACAATTGAAGAAAGACACATTCAAAACTCCTTATGAATTATGGTATGGCTATAAACCCAATGTAAGTTACATGAAAATATTTGGTAGCAAGTGTTATATCTTAAAAGAATCCAGAAGAAATAAATTTGATGTGAAAAGTGATGAAGGAATATTCCTAGGATATTCTAGCAAAAGCAAGGCATACAAATGTCTGAACTTATCTACTCACAAAGTCATAGAAAGTATACATGTAAAATTTGATGAGTTTGCAGAAAAGACTGAAGAAGAAAGAAAAAGGGAACCTGAGAACTACAGAAGATTTGTTTACATTGAACCTGAAACATTGGTAGACACAACTATCAATAAGGAAACTATATCTACTGAGCCGAGCACAGTTACCGAGTCACAAACCGAGTCACAGGAAGAAGTTCAAACCGAGTCATAGGAAGAAATTCAGACCGAGTCTCAGCCTAAAGTTACCGAGCAAATATCTATCGAGCCCGAGCAACCTGAAGAAGAGATCCTAGAAGACAACAGCATGAATCATTCAAAAGGCAAGGAACCTATACTAGCCAAATATGTCAGAAGACATCATACACCAGATCAAATTATTGGAAACAAATTAGATGGTACTATAACAAGAAGCAAGCTAAAAGGTACATGTCTGCTTACTGACTTTGAGCCTAGAAATATCAAAGATGCATTGGAAAATGAAAGTTGGATTGAAGCAATGAATGAAGAATTAGAACAAATACAAAAGAATAAAACATGGACTCTTGTACCTAGACCTAAAGATAAGAATGTAATTGGAACAAAATGGGTATTCAGGAATAACCTGAATGAAGATGGTCAAGTATCTAGAAACAAAGCTAGACTGGTATGTAAAGGTTATTCTCAAGAAGAAGGTATAGATTATGGAGAAACTTTTCCTCCTGTTGCAAGATTAGAAGGTGTAAGAACTCTACTTGCTTATGCAGCACACAAAGGATTTAAGGTATATTAGATGGATATAAAATCTGCATTTCTCAATGGAATTCTTGATGAAGAGGTCTACATTGAACAACCTGAAGGTTTTGTTGATCCAGATAAAAAGGACATGGTCTGCAGGTTACACAAAGCATTGTATGGTTTGAAACAAGCTCCTAGAGCATGGTATGAAAGACTCCATAACTATTTGATTCAGATTAATTTCAAAAGAGCCAATGATAACAGCAATCTATATATTAAAGAAGGACTGGATGACAAAATTGTATTGGCAGAAATATTTGTAGATGATACTATATTTACAGGGAATGAGGATCAGTGCAAAGAATTTTCAGAGCAAATGAACAAAGAATTTGAAATGTCTATGTTTGGTTTAATAAAATTCTTTGTTGGTCTTCAAATTCAGCAAAGAAAGAATGGTATATACATTACTCAATCTAAATACATTAAGGAAATACTTAAGAAGTTTGGTATGGAAGATTCAAAACCAGTTGGTACACCCATGTGTACTGGACTGAAACTTACCAAAAATGATGATTCAAAAGAAGTTGATCAGACCCTATACCGATCTATGATTGGAAAATTGCAGTATGTAGTACATACAAGACCTGATATTGCCTTAGCAGTCGGTATAGTAGCTAGATTCTCAGCAAAACCTAAGGAAAATCATATGATGGCAATCAAAAGAATCTTAAGATACTTAAGAGGAACTGAAGAATATGGTTTGTGGTATAAATTTGGAGGCAATCTAGACTTAAAAGTGTTTACTGATGCTGATTGGGGAGGAAACATTGATGACAGAAAAAGCACAAGTGGTGGAGCATTTTTTCTTGGAAAAAGACTGGTATCCTAGACTAGTAAAAAGCAAAATTGCACATCTCAATCCACAGCTGAAGCAGAATATGTTGCTGCTGCAGTAAACTGTTCAAATATTGTTTGGTTTAAACAGTTATTAGAAGGTATGAAGGTTGAAATCAAAGAACCAGTTGTTATATTTTGTGACAATACCAGTGCAATAAACATTTTGAAGAATCCAGTGATGCATTCCAAAACCAAGCACATTGCTATTAAATATCACTTTGTCAGAGAATTGGTGCAGGACAAGGAAATCAGATTAGAATATATTCATACAAAAGAACAGATTGCAAACATTTTTACCAAACCATTACCTAAGGATGCATTTGTGTATCTAAGAGGTAAGTTAGGGGTCATTCCCCTATCTGAGGCTCACTAAATACAGTTTTAGTGATGCATCAACCAGAACATGATTGAAAATCAACCAGTTGATGCAGCATATTCAAGGAATCATTGCATATGAATCAGTACTTGAGGTACATTAATTTACACTGGTAATATGTGAATTTTCTTTGGCATGTGTTGTCAAAGAGGGAGTGTTTGCTATATCTTTTCTATTACTTCAAAAAAATTTCAATAGTCAGAAGGAAGAATTTTCAGGATAAAGGAAGTTTGCTGACAGAGGGAGATTTGAATCTGAACCGAGCTAACTCTTTCAAATTTCTTATGCTATGACATATTGTGTTGCCATCAATGCCAAAGAGGGAGATTGTTGGAAACAATTGTCTGAAGGAAATTGCTACTCAAATTATGTATTGTCTTTGATGTCACACAATGTCATAGTCTGTAGCAATCAGTTCCTACCGAGCTCAGTCGGTCTGCCAGACAGGGAAATTCAGCATTTACCGAGTCCACTCGGTTATCAAAGGAAATTCAGCATTTACCGAGTCCACTCGGTTATCAAAGGAAATTCAGCATTTACCGAGTCCACTCGGTTATCAAAGGAAATTCAACATTTACCGAGTTCAGTCGGTTATCGAAGGATTGTCGATGTTTACCGAGTTCCCTCGGTCTCCGAAAGATTGTAGAAAGTTATGGTCACCGAGCACTGTCGGCCCTTGAAGGATTTTTGCAAAAAGAGTTTGCTTAATTCAGCCGACTGTTATACTAAATAATGTCGATTTGACAAATCTAAAATCATATAAATAAAAGGTCAAATGTGAAAAATAAAAAGGGATATACAACAGAAGATTTACAGAAGAAAAGACAGGAAAGGTGTGTGCGAATTTGTGAAGGATGTTCAAATATCCTTAAGGTGCAGCAGAGATTTATTCGATCAGGAAGGATCACACATATGCAGAATAGAGATCTGTAATCAGCAAGGCAGTTGCATTATTATACAGGTCATTTTTCATTGTTACCTTCTTATCATTGTAATAGTGAATTCTAAATCTCTTAACCGAGTTGGTTTAACAACCATATTGTAAATCCTCTAACAAGGTGACAATTCCATTGAATTGTTTTCAAGACCTCTTACCAGGCCACTCCTAGCAGGGTGATTAAATCCTCTAACAAGGTCACACCTAACAGTGTGTTTTGTAACCTTTTACCGGGTTGGCTTCTAACCGGGCATCACTTCAGAAAAGTGAAAATCAATATCTAGATACATTGGTGGTTTTTCCCATATTGGGTTTCCACATTAAATCTTGTGTCTCTTGTGTTCTTAATTGCTATCTTAATCATACACCAGTGCTGATGAATATCTAAAAGATAATTTTGCTAATACTTTCTGCATCTTCAAAGTTACTGCAATCTATTTACCGAGTGCTAAAATAGATAACATTTTTTAAGATATCCTAAGGGATCTGGAAAGAATTAATTGTGAAGTGTTTTATGGTTGACTGATTCACCCCCCCCTCTCAGTCACTTCATCCATATTCCATCATAAATAAGCTAATAAAAGTTTTTAGTATTTGATAAAGAGGGTAGTAGCATATCCTATCTTGTCTTAACCTTATTTTGATAGGGTCTTTGAAATAGAATGTGATGTTGGTGGGTATGCTATAGGGGTAGTATTAACTCAAGAAAATAAAAATATTGCATTCTTTAGTGAAAAGTTGAATGATGTTAAAAATAAACACTCTTTATATGATCTAGAAATGTAGGCTATGGTTCAATCCTTCAAAAAGTGGATAGATTATATTATACCAAAATATTTTTTGGTCTATACTAATAACCATGCACTTAATTTATCAATAGCCAAGAGAAAATAAGCCAAAGACATAACAAGTGGGTTGAGTACCTTTAAAACTTCACTTTCACCATCAAAAGAAGAAGAGACAATCCAATAAGGCAATTGATTCTTTAAGTAGGAGAGCACCATTGGTGCAATAGATTCAATTACAAAGTGCGGGAGTTGAGGCACTCAAAGGTATCTATGATGATGATGATGCAAATTTAAATGACATATATGAGTGTTGTAGGTAGCCTCATAGAACCATCAATGAAAAGTGGCTTGACCACCTTATCCAAGATGGTTTTTTTTAAGGGAGAAAAAATTTATGTGCTAAAGTGTTCCATGAGAGAGAAAATTACCAAAGAAAAGAATTGTGGAAGTTTGGGTATTCATTTTGGACTTGACAAGACATTGGAGAAGATAAGGATACATTACTTTTGGCCACAGATGCAAACAAATGTGAGAAAATTTGTGGAGAGATATACTACATGTCGAAGAGAAAAGGGGAGAAACACTAATGCAGGGTTATTTCAGACTTTACCTATTCCAAATAGGCATTGAGAATCCATTAGTATGGGTTTTTTCATGGTATTTCCAATGCCACAAAGGAGCTTTGATTCAATCTGTGTTGTTGTGGACTAGTTCTCCAAAATGGCTCATTTCATTCCTTGTAAGAGAATCAATGATGCCTCATACATTGTAGGTTTTTTCTTTAAGGAGGTTTTTAGACTTCATGGATCACTATTGAGCATTATCTCAGATAGGGATAATAAGATTATATCACATTTTTTGAAGACATTATGGAGGAAATTTGGTACCAATCTTAGATTTAGTTTAACTTATCACCCCTAGATAAATGGCCAAACTGTGGTGGTTAATAGAAGCTTCAGTAATCTCCTAAGATTCCTTTCAAAGGATCATCCTAATCAATGAGATATTATGTTACCTCAGGCAAAGCTTGCTTAAAATAATTCAGTGAATAGGAGCACTGGCAAGAGCCCAATCCAAATGGTTTATGGTATGCAACCTAGAAGAGTGTTTGAGTTGAGACATATCAGTGGTATGGTAAAACAAAGTGTAGAGGGGGAAAAAATTTCCATTTCTATGAAAGAGATTCATTAACAAGTGAAGCAAAATTTTATGGCTAGTATGGAGAAATACAATCAAGAGGCAAATTTGAAGAGGAGAGAGGTCAATTTTCAGATTGGGGATCTTATTTTGTCACGTCTCTAGAAGAAAAGGTTTGGCAAGGGTGAGTATACCAAATTGGACATGAAAAAGGTAGGTCCTTGTAGGTTGTGAATTTTTTTGATAACAATACATATGAGATTGAGTTGCCTAGTGGGGTTGGCATATCACTAATTTTGAATGTTGTTGATCTGTATCCTTTCAAGGGATATTACATGACTAATGATGGAGTAGATTTAAAACATCCCTGGAATGTTGATTGATCAAAGGACCTACAACACACCACTCCACCTGAAGTAGAAAACATTCTTGACATGCACAAGAGCAAGCAAATAGACTAGGGCCCATCAATACTTTTAGTATTTGGTCAAGTGGAAGCACCTACTACTAGAGGATGCCACATGGATGACTGAAGTAGACATTCTTAAGAATGGACATACATTTGAAGACCTCTCATGTGGGACTTGAGTTCTTTCTTTCCCTTGAGGAGTATGATGCGACAATATCCTATTTGATGCATTGTTTTGATGTTCAAGTTTTTGTTTTGAGTTGATATACATTTGTACCATTCTAGAAGTTATCACTCATAATTGGATGAACTATTAGGTCCCATTTTGGTGATTTCATGTTTTGATGTATATTATTCTTGATCTTGGCAACTTGATTCCTCTTTTCCCACATATTTTTCACCATCCCGACACCCAACTCTAATTTGGGATCAATCTCTTAGGTATAGAACGTTTCAAACATTTTGCACCTAAACTTTTTGGCCCAAATTTGGCTCGGAGCCCTATGTCAGGGTGTTAGTAGGAAATTAGATCTCGTGGTCGACCTGGCTTATTTTGGAAGTCTTATAGATCTCGTAAAAGTCATTACAACTATTTATCTACGTTCTATCAATCTGTACCCCCTGAATCTTTTCAATTTTTCTTATTTAGCCATCTATTCTGCATCATCTTATCATCATATCATCTTATTAATTCTAGTATCCAAATCAGTGAAGGATCATTGATTCCCTTAGAGCTCAAGTCCTACTTGAACCTATTGAGACATTTTCCTTCTGATTGTACATTAGGAAAAGAGGGACAATCCACATTTGCATACCTTTTCTTATTGTACAAATATGTATAATCAAAGACACTAAACAATAAATAAGATTGTAACCCCAATAAATCACACCTCAATTATTAAAAGATTTGAATGACTATCAATATCCTAATTTTACTTAAAGACTATTATACCACTAATGATACCAGATTTCCACAATCCATGCTAAAAATCACCTATTACTTCTACATTAGATTGTGTATGAATTCTTTCTCATCAATATTTTTAATCACACTTTACAATTCACCTTCAAAATGAAAAGAGTTCTAAGAAGATGAAAAAAAGATTATCTGCTTAGAACTCTTAGAACTCTTTTCATCTTAATGATGAATCAAGAAATATGATTTTAAACATTCCAAAAAAATTATGAACAATGTAATGCAAAAATAACAAGTGATTACTAATCTACTATTCCATTATTTTCACGCTACTAAAAATAGTTTTACTTGTAACATTGTTTTGATTTCAATTTATTCTTCTCTACTCTTCACAACCACTATAATGGCTATGTTTTATGGTAGCCAACACCATCTTATTCCAATATTTTCCTTACCCACCCACAAAAGAAACATGTGCCAAAATGATATAAAATTGAGGGAAAACTTAAAAACTTAAGGCATAAGGAAAGAGTGGACATTTGGTGCAACTTCCGTGTGTTAGACTTTGAATCTAAACATCTTACAAAGTCTATATAAAGATAAAGTCAATAGACAATGACAAGACACCAAAAGGAGGGCTAAAGATCATGACAATCCACCAAAATACTAGTGCTACTTATATAAAAGGTACACAAAATACAAGTCAAACCTAACAAAAGGCCAAACAACTTGCATTCACATGACTTCTATGATGATCTTTGATGTAATCATTTATTCATTTAGGCCCCCCACTAGTATTTAATTAGTATTTCTTATTATTAGTTCAGTTCATGATTTTTCTATAAAATAATGGTTATGGAAAGTTCTCTAAAGTTCTTGCGTATAATACATGTCAAATATAATGTTTGTATATGGTATACGAAGCATTTTTATAAATTTTTATGTGGAAATAAAATGGTTTGAAAGGTTCTTTAAAACAAAAAGCTAGATTACGCACGAGTTCCAACGGCCGTATAAAAAATGATAAATATACTCGTGATTATCATCAAGCTAAAATTACATAGAATTTTATAAAAGCGCATGGTCTAAGCCACGTGCTAAAACATATAAAGAAGATTAAAGTACTCCCAAGGAAAATAATATATAATTTATGTTAATTAAATTATGTATTACTTGTATGTTAATATTTTTTATTATATTGAATTGGTACACCATTACTCATTTAATAATCTAATTATTTATTTTATCATTGATTAAATACATTCTTATTTATCTAGTTTTCTTTATTTTATTAATCTATCATTTTTTTTAATATTTAATTAAAAATATTATTCATCTTTCTTCATGGGATTCTCATGAATGATTCAATAAATAACACAAGATTGAAAGTAGAATGAATGTCTTTGAAGGAAGGATGGATGGGTCAAGATGAATTTTGATGGTGCTTTTCCAGGTAACCCAAGTATGTCAAGAGCTAAGATGTATTTTTAGGAGTTAAAAAGTTGAAATGCTTGGGATAGTACTAAACAAGCTATCTAATGACACTAAGCATGAAATTGTGTTTTAGGCTATGCTTTATAACATTAAAAAAGGAATACAACTTGGAATAAACAAAATAATAGTTGAAGGAGATTCCTTAACTACGATAAATATAATTCGAAGTGGAAAGTGTATGAATTGGAAACTAAATAATATGACACAGAGTTGTGTGGAGCTTTTGAAAGTGTTTGACATTGTTGAATGTGAGCCATACGTATTGAGAAGTGGGTAGGAGACAGAAAAGCTTGCACCACTTTGGCAATCAATATAGACGATGAAAATATTTACTTTCTATGATTACGTAATAATTTGATGTGGAGTGAGGTTATGATTCTAGGTTGGATGCATGTGATAAGTGCGAGGAATATGCACTATTATATATACTAGAAAATGATGAATGTGAGTGTCACTTAGTATGTGGAGATTTTTATTAGTGACGACATGGGAAGTGGTTCAATTGAAAAAAGTATATTTAAAGGTTTGCTTGCTAGCTAAAAAGAGGCAAATTACATTTAGGGGAGTAATTTTAGAGACACAAATGAAGAAAGTATTCAAATAAAATCTTCAATGGTGTGGCAAACAGTGAAGGTGGTGTTAAGAAAAGACTCGTTATCCTATGCGCATAGACACATAGGGAACATGAATATTGCTTCAATGTTTGTTGTTGTTACACTTGACTTGGGAGAATCGAAAGAATGTATCATGATTGTGTTTAAGACCGTGTACTTAAATTAAAATTGCAAGGTGGTTTAAAAGTGTTGGTGGACAAGGTACTTCTAGGGCTTGGGTTCCCTACTGAACAAGGAAGATAACCCTTGACTTATCCTTGTTATAACATCTTTTGGGTACCATTCATGCAGCAGATGAAAACAATGAGGAATGAAAGCATAATGCAAGGTGGGGCCTAGAGTTCTTAATTGTTGGGGATTCAAATGCAAATGATGTAGACTATTCATTCATTATGGAGTTTGATGGTTATGAAACAAAGAATAAAGTTGTAGCATCAGGAGTGGAAGGTATAAATGAGTAAGAGACAAGTTTAAAATAGTTAATATTATAGTAATAGGAAGGTTAACAAATATATTGTTCGAGTAAAGTATTAATTATGTTAATTAACGTTACTCCCTTCTTAAGATGTCACCTCTTTTGCTTTAGTTGTTTATATTTAAACACTCGTGCACTAGTTGTTTTAAATATAAACTTGCATGCATTAGTCATGTAATAATTAAACTAATTATTACATGCACTAGGGTTTGCCTTTCAAGGCTTTCGACCTCCTTTATAAGGATGATCCATTGTATATTTTATTCTTTCATTATTTGAGGATATTTTCTTCTTCATATTTTTGAGTCAAACCCTTGCCCTCTTCTTGTCTCTACTTCCTTTTTGTATGCACGTGATCTTCGGGTTTTGTGGATTTGTATTTCTCAAATCCTACATGGTATCAGAGCCTAATCTGCTACAACTTGTTCGCGTTTGAAGGAATCAGAGATAAGAAAATCATCTGGTTCAGATTAGGGCTTTTTCAGTTATTTTTTATTGAAATTAGGGGGTCCCTAAATTTTGGTGCACTTTGAGCAGAAATGGGCCTCACCATTGAGCTCGCAACACCCGAAAAACCTTGATTTTGATATCAATACGTCTGATTTGGACAACTTTGCATTTTAGGGTTTTTTTGTACCAAACAACTTGGCACACTTCTCGAGATAAATTTATACGAACTAGAATGTTAAATGAGGAAATTTTTTTACTATCTGGCATGCAAATCAAGACTAAAAATTGGCACACAAATCAAGGCAAAAAATCTATAGACCCCAGCACGGATCCAGAGACGCACATGCAATTTTGTAAAAAAAATGGCCAGTGACAGCCATTTGGCCATCAAATTTAGGCCAGGCTAATGTAGTTTTAGCCCCTAGTCATATGGCGACCAGGGGCCCAGAATTTTAGCCCCGGGGGCCTTGTATGCTGTGATGACCATTTGGCCGTCAATTTTAAGCTTTTGAAGTGCTGACATCAGCACATCTAGACACCATTTTGGGCCCTCTAAAGCACTTGGTGGTTTTTTGCTCATAACTTGAGCATACGGTGTCAAAATTGGGCAAACGAGATACCGTCGAAAAGCTGGTTCCGAGCTCTATTCGGATTTGGAGGTTTGAATTTCTGATTTTACTTTTTTGATAGTTTTTTTTTACTATCAAAGATGGATGTTCAGTTTTGCACTCCGAAAGCTCTATCTTGCGCATCCGGACTCCATTTTGGGAAAGCGAGATATAATTGGAAATCTTATTCTAAGGGATTTCCAATGTTGTGAGTCATTTTTCTAGATTCTACTCCAGGTTCATTTTATTCAGATTCTTGCATGTTTTCAGTTTGATGGATATCTTAGATGCTACAAGTCCTGGGATCTCTTCCCTTTGAGGGATGGCTCATCTTAGGCTATTCTTTTGTTTCAGCAGCCTTCGCTCTTCTTTGAGTAGTGTAAACTTCACTTTTGTAGCATTATTTTATTCACATGCATTGAGATAAAGTGTCATTCTATTGCATGCTTGGAATCTTGAACATGTTTGTGCTATTTGTACTTGCACTCCATTATAAAGTGTCATGGGGGGTTTGATGTTTGCCCGTGTTTGCCATCTACATTTTTCAAGTGAGTGTTCCTTCCATGACATTAGCCTCAGGGTATCTTTATTTGTGTTTGTACTTTCACAGCACCTTCGATGTTCTTGGTTCTTCACGATGCAGTTCTTATTGGCACTATTTTCAGTGTACCTATCACCTCTCCCTTGTCAGCATTATGGGGGGGTTCTACTGATCATTCTTCTACTTCCTTGGTTCGATAGTGTGAGCTATGTATCCAGTATTTGTTCCTATGTACTAGGCGGATGTAGTGGCTGGGTACCTATGCATTTCGGTGAGATGGATCATTTACTATATAGACACTCTTTCTTTCCTATTTTTAGAGGCATTCTTCCATCTTTCATTGATCAGCTCTTCAAGCTTTGGTATTTTATACCATCTATATCTTCGAGTTCAGTTGTTTACCTTTATTTGCCTCCTGATTCGAGTAGTGTCATTTGAGGGCACTCATACAGATTACAATCTTCTCTACCTGGTCATGCTCTATTTCAATGGAGGATCTTCAGATAAACAGTTACTTCTTGACAGAGTTTTCATCTTCTTGCTTCAGTGATGTTCTACATGTTCATTCTTGTTCCTATTTTCTGGAACATTCCTAGTTTTGGAGGCTTCTTCAGTCCTTTAGATTAGTCTTTGTCTCCTTTTGGAGTAGAGTTTTTCCCATGTGGTTTTCTCTATTTCTCCGCTTTATAGAGACTCTCTTTTGTACTTGGGTACCTCATCAGGCCATGTTTCCGGAACCCATTTTAAGCTTTCAACACTGTAGTTTCCTTTTCTTTCTTCTTGCATTGTTGCTCATCTTAAGGGGGGGTGTTAGAGTAAAGTATTAATTATGTTAATTAGCTTTACTCCCTTCTTAAGATGTCACCTATTTTTCTTTAGCTATTTATATTTAAAAACTCATGCACTAGTTGTTTTAAATATAAACTTGCATGCATTAGTCATGTAATAATTAAACTAATTATTACATGCACTAGGGTTTTCCTTTCAAGGCTTTCGATCTCTTTTATAAGGATGATCCATTGTATATTTTATTCATTCATTATTTGAGGATATTTTCATCTTCATATTTTTTAGTCAAACCCTTTCCCTCTTCTTGTCTCTACTTCCTTGTAATAGGTCTTTGTATGCAGGTGATCTTCAGATTTTGTGGATTTGTATTTCTCAAATCCTACATACATATATATTTATATATATGTGTGTGTGTGTGTGTGTGTGTGTGTGTGTGTGTGTGTGTGTGTGTGTGTGTGTAATACTTAAAATATAACATATATTAGCCCTCCACTTGATCAACCATTCAAATATAATATTTTTGGTTAGATATATTATGGCTTACAACTCCCTTAAATGTCCATTCAACAATAAAAATAGTCATTATTCACTCGCCCCTCATTTCTAGTCTAAGTCATTTAATCCAATAATTATCTATTTTCCCATACTTGGCATCAAATGGGTTAAAATCAAGTAGCTACTTGATTTGTTCAGGCCCAAATCACTCACATTCTCTAAGGTGTACGGAGACATGGTCCTCTATATAGAAGAGTATGAAGCTTATACATTTGAGATATGATTTTGCATAAGTCACATTGGTTAAGATTAATTGTCCATCCCTCAAGGTACTCCAAAATACTCTTTCCATCTTGGCCATCCACCTTTTTCAAGGGGGTCCTCAACTTTGTCTTATGCTTCAATCTTGGATCTCTCTCGATCTACCAACAAAGTGTGGATGATTGACATCCTCTCAAGGATCTTGACCAATATGAGCCCTTGATCTTTCCTTTTGATCCTAGCCATCGATTCTTCTTGTAAAAATTTATAAAATTAAGACTATGCCAAGCCATTATCATATTTCATTGATTGCACAATAGGAAGGAAGAGTATCCCCAATAGGCTCAAGAGGTGACTCAAGCAACTAATTGGGTATACAGATCCATCCTTCACTAAAGATGTAATGAAATGAAATGGGATTGATTAAGTAGATCTAATAGAAAAGTCACTAAAAAGTTGATCAAAATAGACTGACACAAACTAATATTGAGCTGAAATTGATGGAAACAAAAATCAAAGGATAGAACACATCTACTCCAGAAATTTCAGCCAAAAATGGCAAGGATAGGATGAAATTTGACTTGTACCTAGGGATAGGTGGGTTTTTCTGAGGTGTTCCCGATACTTTCAAATGAAACTTTCATGAAATCTGCAACTGCTCATGTATTGCGCAGAAAAGTTCCAATAGCTCCATAACTTGTTCCTACACACATAAAAATGGGGAAAAGGGTTGGGAAAAGGGGTTTTCCTTAGTCAAACCCCTATTTAGGAATCAATGTTGAAATATGATAGAAATTGCAAAAAGGGAATAATGTAAGAAAGATAATTATTGATTTACGTTTCTTAAAACCCTCATGATCGAATGTATAAATCGCTCAAATCTATGAAGATACTTGAATGTGCTTGGAATCCAAAGAGTTGACCTTGGAATGTGATGTAGAAAAAAGACTTGTGTTGGTCTTCTTAGTTTGTTCCTAAGTGTCAATTTGGGAATTGTAAACTGTTGAAAGGTGTTAGGGAAATTTGCCAAAGGGCTGAGAGCAACAAGTTAAGTGGAAATTTAATGCAACTAATTACACACCCATAAAAGAGGAGATTGAATTAAATGTTCTAAGTTTTGTCTTGCCATCACAACTGTGCAAAGATCTATGACAGTGATTGATACAAACCGGTAAAGATAGCAATTTAATTATTAGAATTATATTTAAATTACAAGCATTAAGAAAATAATCAAAATGATTCAATTCCTTTGTTGTAACAATCAATTAAAACCATGAACAAATTTAACTAAGGAAAGTAATTATAATTATCAATAATAATCAAGTTGCTTAAGGAAATAATTCAAACACAATTTAAATCATACATACCACACAACTAATATGAAGTTCAACACGTAACCTTCTTAGAGTGGGCCCTACCTCTTTGGTTACTTGATGATGATGTTTTTCTATAATCTACTTCACCTACTCACATACTCATACAAAATAGCTTTTTATTTTAAGAAAGGTTTCATTTGTTATCTATTATCAAAATATAGTTAGCAACATAACACATATCATGTCTTTGCACATTCACATATTTATATCGTGCACTATACTAAAATCAACATAAGTTCAAATTTAGCATAACCTATCATATTTAAGCAATATCACTTTAAAATAGTTTTGAGGTTGTAGGCCATTGTTTCCAAGACAATTGACAAATACCGAGTAATATTTAATCTTTTAGTTTCCACCTGTAATTATAATCACAAATCGATCAATATTAAGAAAATTTTAGTATCATGCAGTTGTTTTAATTTTCTTCTATATTTTATTAAATATTTCTATTTCCTAAATAAATAGTGTCAGTAACTCAAGAAAGATAAAGGTAAATGATAAACAAAGGATAAAAATAACAGAGGGCTTTCTCGCTCATCACTAACTAAATGTTATAAAAAATTTGATGTTTGGAGATTTGAAACAAGAATATCAGTCTAATATTTTTTTGGAGATAAAAATGTAATATTTCCTTTGTGTGGGACCCAATATAAGAACATGGTTGAGTTACAATTACAAATTTGTCCTTTTCTAGTGGAATTGATTTGGTAGTTTGTAAAAATTTTCTTCTCTACTTTTGTGATTCATCTTGGCTTCTTGTATTCTTAATGATATTTGAGGGCTAGTGATATTTATAAATATTTTGGTAGTGCTATAACTATTCTACAAGAGAACACACTCTATTAAGTCAAACTCCATAATGATTGTACAAGATTAAAAAAATGACTCCTTAACCATGCATATGCTTCTACAATATTCATTCAAATCTAGATTCTTCTTAGTGCTCTCGATGACATGTATAATGTGAATGATGCACATTAGAATTGATAGAGACAATAGATTTATTGGATATATAAAATGAATGTATTGAATACCTTTAAATATTAGGAAAGCAATAAATCACACAAGTTCAGTATTTATTCAACTCTTAGAGGGTTCTTTTTGTTAGAGTCAATCAAATTTAGGGTAAATATTAAACCCCTTATGACCAAAGACTTACCCATTGACCAAAATGTGGGTAGATCAATGTGGTGGAACACACATATGGAAGTATGTGTACATATGGGCATAATAAATGTATAAATAAGGTGAGTATATGTGAATGTGTAAACAAAGATATAAGATAGAGGAAAATTTCATGTGGTTGTGTGTAAGGGTTGGATAGGTGACGTAGGGCAGGGAGCCCAACTTTGTATAAATTGACATTTATCAACATGTATTATAATATTTTTGATAAAAACATATTGAAATAAATAAATAAAAATGATGTGATTAAGATGTTATTTATAAATTGTTGCAGGACAAGGAATTCAAAAAATGGAGATGACAAAGGCAACCGCAAGGAGCTATTTGAATTCCTCATTAAGGACTGGGGCCAACTACTTGGATAGTTTTCTATTTTTTTATTAGTTTTTTTTTTATAATATTAATCCTATAGACAATGACATTGATATGTTACTACAAATGGTTTTACCAATGCATTGTTATTATGTTATTAGTGGCTTATTGATCATTTTTCAACCTTGTGGGATTTTGTTTTCTAGGGGCAAAATCCTTGTTTTGTTGCTTACTATTATAAAAATATTATATTTATAAATTCTTAATTAATTTAAATAAGATGCAAATTAACATGATATATAAATAAAATTTTAAAAATCATAGTTACAATGATACACAAATTAATATGAGAAAATTGCAAATAGTAAAAATCCAATAAAACTTTATTTTATAAGAAAAATTCTTACATGTCTATAAATCAACAAACCAAACCTAGGAAAATTTATTCTCTCTTCCACATGGTCAACAATATCTCATGTCCATAGTGATAAAATTACTATAGTCTCTAAAGATTGAATATGTCATCAATGAGAGAGAAAGTTGCTTAAATATAGGAGTAGCAAAATATTCAAAAGATTAGTTTCCGCACCCATTCAAAACAACCATTTGTAAAAATTAATAACTTGATATTTTATTAGATTATTAAATGGTATATGAGTTATAAAGAATGTAACAAGCATGAGATTTTATAACCTTATATGAGAACAATATATACAATGTTTCAACTATCCTTTATTATTAACAAGGATCACAACTTATAAATTTTTATTTAAGAAATGAAGTACCCTAAAAATGTAGGTCTTCTTCAATCAAGATAAATAGGGACACAAATGTATATGCCAAAATGAAGATCATACATTCTATACTAGATGAAAGTGATTTTTTCATAATCTTGAATCCTAGTGTTAGAAAAATATATTTTAAAAATATCTTATGAAGTTTTCATTAGAGCCCAAAACTTATCAAACCAACTTCCCTTAGTTTCATCACATAGTTCCCTAAGGTTTTGTATAAAATAATTCTTTACAAGTGGATGAATTACAAAGAGGGGTAAGTTCTTTGAAATGGGGGACCAAAGTGGGGGTCCTAAGTGGAAAGTTAATTTTTTAATAATCATGATAAATGACCTTGGAAGAGAAATTAAAGATACTTGTGCTTGAAATTTACAAACATGGCAATAATAAGAGTTATGGTGCTCTAAATCTACTTTCTAAACTATTTATGTTTTTCAAATGGTGGATATTAAGGGGTTAAATATGGCAGCCACACAAATTGATCCCATTTTTGCAAAAAAAAACATAACATAGCATCTAGTGCACCCCTCCTAAAATATTATATTTTTACTATTTCAAATTGCTTCATGAAAAATTAGCTAACACTATGTAGTTTATGCTCTATTTTAATTTCTATATTTTAACAAACAAATGATTTTCTACTAATTTTTAAAGTGGAAATATCTTTGATAATTAAAAAATTAAGCATAATCCCCCCTGATTTTTTTTTAAACTAATCAAAAATCAATTTCTTTTACTATGGGTAGAATATAGTGTAGTTTGGAAAAATGTAAAAAATTTCAAACTTTGATGAACAAGTATAAAATGAAACAAAAATGTCATTCCTATGTTTTCACCCAAAACATGCACATGGGTCATTCTCATTTCAAGATGGGTTTCCTGAATGAAATTGACGGGATAGCTTTCACCCATGCAAAGATACATCCATTATTCTAGAAAGCTTAACAAGTTGTTGAACGATTAAATTAAAATTTTAAAATAGCCTTTATGGTGCCCCTTGCATATGGGAGGTGGTGGGTAAAAACACCGTTGAAACATAAACTATACTCCCTATAATAACAACTAATTGGGTGGTTTCTTTTGGGAATATAGTTTCTAAGAATAGTAGGGCTCTAGCTTATCCTATATCCACATACACACCTAGATGGGGATGAGAATAATATATAGTTTCCCTCCTATCCCCTAATGAACATCACCATTATTCTATAGGGTTCCCTACTATTATAAGGGGGTTCAAGGAAGATACGAATGGAGAAAAAAGAGATGGGTGGATGCTTTTCCATTGAGAGTGAGATTTGACCTAGTTGGAAGGGGTGAAGAAGAAACCTAAAACTAACTTTAGTGGCTTTACCAATCCATAAGTTGAGGTTTCTCCCTTGTTTCATGACCTTTAATACCTCTCTAGATTTTGTATTCTAGTTTTTTATATTCCTAGGGGTTGATTGATGAAGAAAGAAATAGAGAAAGATCATAGATAAGCCACTAATCTAATCCCACCTTGTCATCTACTAGACACTTGAGCTTCTAGATGTAGGATTTTTCCCCTTGAAAGTAGCTTTTCTAATTAAATTCATTGTCTATTCCTTGCTCCAACAATGGATTTGGTGTGCCCCCCTAAAATGCTAGTTTTTAACATTTAAAAAATTAATTCATGAAAAATTAGCTACCACCATGTACTTTATGCTCTATTTTATATGCTATTTTATAAATAAATATATGATTTTCTATTTTATAAATAAATATATGATTTTCTATTTAGAAATAAATATATGATTTTCTACTAATTTTTAAACTAGAAACATCTCGATAAATAAAAATTAAGTGTAATACCCCATGAATGTTTTAGAAACTAATTAAATATTAATGTGTTTTTATTTACTATGTATAGGATAATGCCCCTTAAATGTTTTAGAAACTAATCAAATATGAATTTGTTTAACTATGTATAGAATATATTCTAGTTTGTAAAAATATAAATTATTTCAAACTTTGATGAATAAGTATAGAATGAAACAAAAAATACCATATATAGGTTTTTGACCAAAAAAAAAGGAGATACTGGCAAAAGAATAGAGATGAAATAACCTAATATAATTGAAATTTAGGAAAAATGTGTGACTAGAAATGTATAATGGAAAAAGGGAAGCAATGGAAAAGATAGGTAAATCATCTCCCTTTTTGACAATCACACGTTTGGAAGGAATATGCCCCTCTAGGTTCAAGAGGAGACTCAAATGCTAAGTGGGACAATGGATTCCTTCCTCAAGTAATGTGATTGATAAAATGGAAATGATATACTATTGTGATTAAAGTTATTAATTAGACAAGACACAAAAAATTAGAAATAACAGGTTGAAACATACTAATATTGAGCAGGAAAGTACAAATCTAGAAAGAAGAGCTCAGAACCAACCTATTGGTGAAATTTAAGTTGAAAGTGGTAGGGACTGGCTGAAACTCATCATGTACCTAGGGATAGATCACCAATGGTGTTTTGTACCATCCAACTTTGACTAAAACTTTCAAGGTCTTTATGTCTGTGTTCGAGCTTCTTGATCCTAATTTGTTGGCTTTGTAACCTATTCTTGAACACGTAAAAATGGGAAATAAGGTTGAATGAAGGAGTTTGCCTCAGTCAAATCCCTAATTAGGAATCAACCTTGAAATGAAATTAAATGAAATAAAGGAAAGTGTGTTGTCATATAGTAGACGCTAGATCTAGAAAATGAAGTACATCATACCTTGATAATGCAAATTATTCTTTGAATGAGATCAAATATATTGATGTAATAGCTTTGACTAAACACACAACCCAAAAATGAAATTATGAAAGATAAAACCTCATGGATATACATTGTAATTTACCATAATATTTGATTTATGAGAAGAGAGGGAATACTTGAATGAAATTGGATGAATGTAGATCTTCTTCCTTTGATAGAAAAATCCTTTTCTTGGCCTCCAATGGGGGAAAGAAGCTAGATCAATGGAAGAAAACACATTGATTTCTTGAGAATAATGAATTATTAGATGATTGAACTTGATGAATATTGATTTCTTGACTTGCTTCCTTGCACTTGATAGCTTGAACACTTAACTACTAGAATAATTTTTGACAATAGTGTGTGTGCTTCTTGGATAATTGGTTGAAAAATGAGGAGAGATAAGGCTCTTATATACATCTCACATCACTTCGAGGAGTTAAAATTAAGAAGGTCATCCAAAGGACTAGATTTCCCCCCAAAACCCTGTCATAGACCCCTAGGCCAAATTTGGGCCAAAATCCTCAAGGATAGAATGCCAATGACATTTTGTACCTAGGAGAATAAGCCCATATTTGAACTATGTGCTAGAGAAATAAGGTATGTGTGGTATTTCAAAGTACAAGTAATTCAGGGGTTAGGATAGATCACAAGGGCAATAAATAGGGCTATAGGGCATAGGTGATTGACACAGACCAAGGTAGGGAGGATCCAATTAAGGACAATCCAACCTTGTAGCTTCATACTTACACAATGGAAAACACAACACAACAAGATGTTTCAAATCAATTTTCATTAACATGCCTGACTGTAAGGCCTTTCGGGTTAGGGCCAATTACAACAGAAACAAGTTCTTAAAGATCCACACAGATCCAATACAAACTTAGCTAGTTCAGCTTTGAAAATAATCAGCAATTGATGGAAACCCTAAGGTAGATCTAAACTTGAGCTCGCAAGCCTCCAAGAAATCTCCTTGTCTCCAATTGTGCAAACCACTATCTCTGCATCTACAAACTATCAGATAACAATTTGATCTACAAGATCATGCAAGATCTTTTCCACAACTTTGCCAACTCTAGGTTTAAGAACCTCAAATCTGATTCACTAAGTCTTCCAAGTCATCTGCTACTCATGCTCTTGATGATGATCCTAAACACCTACTCCAAACATCCTATAAATACTAATCATCAGCCACAAGTCAGCTAGATGAAACCATTAACTCCCCCCCAAAATTATTAAATTCAATACAAGTCGGCTCCAAAATAGCCTTACAAACATTTAATTCAACATGTCAGCCTGTAACAACAACTACCAACAATAAATGCACCAGTTTGGCCCAACAAATCACACAGAACTCCAGTCAGTAAACCAGAACTACTGAGCAACAATGAAATAACTGAGCATGCCAGGCATCACTGAGCACTAGTGTCGATCGAGCACCACAAACATCACCGAGTAACACTTTCACCAAGTGCCAGAGCTTATCGAGTTCCTTCAGTGACCGAGCTTCCTTTAATGACCAAGCCTGTTGGTCAAGGTTGCAACCGAGTAACACCAGCCAAAAACACACCTCCCATGCAGATCTTTCGAGTACCCTAGAATGCCCCTCCATCAGACACCCCAGGTTCAAAAATATGTTCATATGTGAGAAGAACATCTTCTGGGATTTAGCACATAAACCCTGAACTAGTTCTTCACATACAAGTCCTCCACCTTTTCAGCTTGCATACTCTTCCACTTCAGCTTTCTCTGTCTCTTCAAGTCCATCCTTGACAACACATAGGTTTGTCCTCCATACTGATCATTCATTTTCTCTGGATCCACCAACTCAACTCGACTACCAATACTTAGGCTTCTCCTACCGAGTGTTGTATCCAGCAAAGGCATTAGAGAAAACTTCCTGTCATCCTTCTCAATAGTAAACAAATTTCTGACACAGTCATACATAGCTCTGAAATCATATTGCCAAGGTCTACCGAGCAATATATCACAACTATTTATCTTCACAATATCACATAACACAAGATCCTTATACTGGCTAATCTAAACATCAATAAAGCATTGTTCTCTTACTTCTAGAGCATGAACATCTTGTAACCAACCAATCCTATAAGGACAAGGATGCTTCATTCTATTCAACCCAAGTTTCTAAACCATGTCCTCAGCAACAAGGTTATCTATACTACCACTATCAATGATAACATCATAGAGTTTACCTCCAGACCTGCATCGGGTCCTAAACAAGTTACTCCTCTAACAAGGTTCCTCCTTTGTACCAAGCAATGTTCACTAAAGCAGCAAGTTCTCATGATTCAGGTTCATTCTCATTCACCACAGTAGTTTGTCGGTCACCAAGATTCTTCCATGTACACTCAAAAGAATGGTGTCCTTCCTCACCGTAGTTATAGCAAGTACCCTTAAAGATAACTCTACCCGTCTTCTTCTTTGGTTCTACAGGTTTCTGTTCATCTTTTGCATCAGTCGGTTTATCCTTTACCGAGTGATCAACCTTTTCTTTTCCTTGGGGATTACTATGTTGTTTCCTCTTCAACTTATCTTCTACCTTCAGAGCATACTGATAAGAATCTTCAACAAAATCAATCTTCAGCATACCAAGCTCATCCTAAATATTGAATCTCAAACCATTCACATATCGAGCTACCTTTTCCTTACCAAGCTCTCAATGTCCAGACCGAATAGTAAGTTTATAGAACTCCTAGGTATAATCCTCAATAGACAAATCCTTCTATTTCAAATTTTGCAACTTCTTAAACAAGTCAAGCTCATAGTTAGAAGGTATGAACTTAGCTTTCAGTTTTGTCACCATCAACCTCCACCGATTGATCTTCATTTCACCTTCATCTTCTCTATCTCTTTGTAGTTCTTTCCACCAAAGAGCAGCATGTCCTTTCAACTTTGTCTGTGCTAATCTCACCCAAAGAGGATCTTCAATTTCTTCCATCTCAAAGAAATCTTCAAGTTCACCAATCCAATCAATCAAGTTCTTGGGCTTCAAAGCACTAGAGAAAGTAGAAACTTCCATTCGGTAACTACTACTTAACCAAGCTCCAGATCTAGGCAATTGAGTAGTTCTGTCTTCACCAGATCTATCCCTCCGGTCATCACCACTAGATCCAGCAGGTTCAAAGTCTTTAGTAGCTTCCTCATAACCATCTTCAGTACCAAAATTTTGAGGTACACCAACAACAACTCTCATGATCTCGGTGACCATGTCATTCTTCATCAACTCCATCTCAGATCTAAAATCTGATTTCACCTTCTCTGTAATCCCAGATTCAATAGTATCACAGAGATCTGCAAGTACTCTAGGGTCCAATCTTCTCAGAGGCATCCTTGAAGATAAGGGAAACCTCTACAACAAACCCCACACCGACCACCTTGTGGCAATCTCCAAGTTGTATTCAAGTCACATCTCAACCTGCCACCTTGAACTAACAACTAGGGCAAGATCCACAAGTTCAGTGCCATAGATTTGCAATCCAGATCATACGATCTCTTCACCAACAAGATCAAATTTGCAAGATCAACCTTTTTAGGTCAACCTTCACTCCACAAGATCAACTCTCACTCTGATACCACCTAATGCAGACCAAGGTAGGGAGGATCTAATTAAGGACAATCCAGCCTTGCAGATTCAAACTTACACAGTAGAAAACACAACACAACAAGATGTTTCAAATCAATTTTCATTAACATGCCTGACTGTAAGGCCTTCCGAGTTAGGGCCAATTACAACAGAAATAATTTCTTCAAGATGCACACAGATCCAATACAAACTTAGCTAGTTCAACTCTAAAAATAATCAGTAATTGATGGAAACCCTAAGGTAGATCTAAACTTGAGCTCGCAAGCCTCCAAGCAATATCCTTGTCTCCAAGTGTGCAAACCACTAGCTCTGCATCTACAAACTATCAGATAACAATATGATCTGCAAGATCATGCAAGATCTTTTCCACAACTTCGCCAACTCCAGCTTTTAGAACCTCAGATCTGATTTGCTAAGTCTTCCAAGCCATTTGCTACTCATGCTCCTAATGATGATCCTAAAAACCTACCCCAAACATCTTATAAATACTAATCATCAGCCATAAGTTGGCTGGATGAAACCATTAACTCCCCCCAACAATTATTAAATTCAATACAAGTAAGCTCCAAAATAGTCTTACAAACATTTAATTCAACATGTTGGCCTATAACAACAGCTACCAACAATAAATGCACCAAGTCAGCCCAACAAGTCACACAGAACTCCAGTCGGTAAACTAGAACTACCAAGCATGCCAGGCATCATCGAGCACCAATGTCGACCGAGCAACATAGACATCTCCGAGTAACACTTTCACCGAGCACCAAAGCTTACCGAGTTCCTTCAACGACCGAGCTTCCTTCAATGATCGAGACCGTTAGTCAAGGCTGCAACTGAGTAACACCGGCCAAAGACACACCTCCCATGCAGATCTACCGAGTACCCTAGAATTCCCCTGCATCAGTGATGAAATGAATTATGGGATTGGAGGGAAAAGATAGAAACACACTTAGAAATAAGGGCCACCCTTGAGTTTAAGTAAGATTTAAAGGAATGTAGGACCCATATTTGAATTTTAGGTACCCATTAAGTGTCATATGAGGTTCTACCATAGAAAGGCACTAAATTGAATCTAAAATAATCCTTGAATTATACACAAATTAGGTGCTTACAATTTAGGACTATACATTTATCTCCCACTTTAGAAGGGGTATGAGACAAACTCATGCTCATAATAAAGGAATAAAGAGAGAAGAGAGGAAAGAGAGAGAGATGATCATGGTTGAATTACAAAGAGATACTTGACATCACCAAGTTTGAGGATACAAGCCCCCCAAACAAAGGATCTCAACTCAAACATCAATGCACAAGGGAACATAAAACAAAATTAAAGACAAAAGACATAAAATACAAAAATGTGTTAGTACTAAGAACAAAAATCTAAATCAACCAGTATAAGAGACCTTGATTGAAAATATCCCATCCACTATTATAATTTTTAGAAATTTATTGCAAGAGAATAAGTGACCACATAGAAAGGGCAAGAGCATTGCCAAAGATGAAACAAAACTTCATGATCTAAACCACCATCATAGCTATGAGAACATGGAAAGAAAAGAGGGAGAAAGACCATGAATCCAATGAGATAGAAAGTTGTGTTATGCTAGATTCACTCACTCCAAAGAAGGAAGGAGAACTTATGGTCTAGCAAGTTATGTTAAGCTAGTCAATTTCACCTTAGCAATTTGCACACAGGGTGGATTTGAATTTTTTTTGCTCATGGGTGGCTTGAAATTTATTTGCGCAGAGGGCTAGCTTAGGGGATCAATCTTATGGAAAGCATTGTCTCCATGTGGATCCATAAAAATGATCAAGCCTAAGGAAATAAATTTCTCCATAGGGATAAAAAAAGGGATCAATCCTAAGGAAAGCATTGTCTCCTTAGGGATCCAAAAAAATTTAAAAATATTAGTCCTAAGGAAAACATTCTCTCCTTAGGGATCAATGAACAAAAAAATGCATAATGTGCAAGGGAGGCCGCATGTATGCCCCCCCCCCCCCCCCCCTTATGATGGAAACAATGATGGAATCATAAGGAAAAGAGAACAAGGATATCTACTTACAATAATAAGGAGATATACTTAATCAACAATATATTCCATAACCTTAGCAAAGAGTAAAAAAACTTATTAGCTAAGAAAATAGATAATCGTAAAAGGATACCCTCAAGTGGGAAGAGACCCTTGAAAGGAAGAGATTTTGGTTGCAAGACATCTACCTTCAAGAGGAGTTCTTGAACAAAGATAACATCTTCAAGACAAAGAGGGAAAGAGAACAAGAATGCACTCTTTAAACCCCCCATTGCTAGGTGAAAAAAAGGGATTCTTTATGAAGGATAACATACTTTTAAGCCTAAAGTAAGGGAATTTGTTTATGAACATATTTTTTCCAATAAAGAAGAGTTTGTGATCAAGGATTCACACCTCCTGCATAAGAGAGAATCCCAAATCAAAATGAATCATTTCTTTATAAGGAAATAATGTTACATGATAAATAAATGACATTGTACTAAGGAAAGTAGATCCTTAGAAAGAAAAAGGAAGATGAGCATGTAAAAATTTTCTCACCAAGTGTGAAGGCAAAGGAAAATATAATACATATTGTACCCCCTTAGTGATAGTTTCCTTATAATAAACATGCACTTTGAAGAAAAAATAAGTTGCAAGGTAAGATCCAAATCCTAGAGAGAAGATCCTAATGTAAGACAAACATATTTATGCAATAAATAACATCATATTATAAGAGAAACAAGTAACAAAAAGGGAGAGAAGATGGTTTTTTTGCAAAAGAGACAAAAAATGAGCCCCTAAATGGAGGATTATTTTATAATAGACATGCCCTTTAAAGCATGCAAAATATTGTTAGGAAAAGATGTAAGTATCTTGTGTGAAACAAAGAATCTCATACCAGAAAGGATCTTCCATCATAAAATTGTACCCATCCATTAAGAGGTGATGAAGAGAAGAAGGAAAAGATGACTGATTATGCAGACTTAGTGGATAAATCAATTATACAAGATGTACACTTCCAAAAAGGGAAGAGATTGTAAGAAAAGATATCAATCCCATTAGAAAGAAAGATCCTACCCAAAAAAGTCATTGTATAGAAGGGTATTACAACATAAAAGAGATAACCAAAAAAGAGATAATAGATTCTTTAGGAGGAGAACAAAGATGAGATAAAAAGACCTTGCCCCCAAGTGCGGAAACAAGGGAAAACTTCCTATTATGATGCTCACAATACCCATTATGAAAAGAAAATAGCCCCTAATGATGTAGGGTACTAAATCTGCATAATGGAGAGTGACATATTAGGAGAAAGGAGATGCTAAGGTATGTTTTTGATGTCAATAAAAATTTAAAGATTCGTTGTTAAATAAAGAATAGATCTATCAACCAATTCTTGAACAAATTGTCTAAACTGAACATAATCAACAAGAGAGTGTTTATTGCTATGATGAAAAAATAGAGAAACTCACCATTAATAGGCCTTTGATTATTTGGAAAATTCATATAAGGAAACTGGATTCTAGAGTCATAATTAATTCCCCAAAAGATTCTTTTAGCCGAAGGCTAATGGTCATCAAAAGGGGATGGGCCAACAGATGGTGTTGGTAAAAGAATTTCAAGTGGAGGCTCTATTTGTGATGAAGACATAGTAGTATCTTGAGGTATGAGACCTAGGCCACACTTAGTGACTTTTGTAGGAGGATCTATAGGGAACTTAATACCTTGTTCATCAATGCCAAGTCCCAACACATAATAAAATTGTTGAGTAGTGATATCATATACCACATTGTAATTGAGTTTTAATACATAGGGTGAAGGCGACTAATCTTGAGGTTTGTGGAAATGTTTGGTATAAAGAGAAATAGGTGGTGAAATATTCTCTTTCAGAAGAGGTGTATCACTATTATTGTCTTCTTTAGGTGGTGAAGGCGAAGAAGGATTTTCAATATCTTCTTGTCTACTTAACATTCTTGGGGATAAATCATCAAGAAAATGTTGGACATCATGATTATGAATAATGTTTTGATAAAAGGTAATATTGTTTAAGGTCATCCAAGGAATTGCATAAACTAACTTCCTTAAGACTATCCATTAAAGTTTGTTGAGGGAGAGGAGATCTAGGTCTCGTTACAATGGGATCATTAGGAGCTAGATCTCCATCATCATGATTATTAGTCATTATAGGAGTAGGATTAGGAGGATTTATATTAGTGTTATCTTTAGGTTTGTTGAAAAAGACTCTTATGTAATCCACATATTCCATGTATTTTGTTAGAATTTTAATGATTAAGGTACATGAAATATTGATAAGAGATTTGAAACATGCCTTATAAGGGGAAAAAATATTTGATAACCTCATATTTCCATGTGAATGAATACCATGGAGGAATAGAAACGTCATGAAATGAAAGAAATTGCGATTCACTACAAGTGATTGATAAAGAGAAGTAAGGAGAAATGTAACTACATAGGTTATCAAACACCAATCTAACTTAGTCAATTCCATTTCTAAGCACAAAATGAGATCTAACACCCTAGTTAGAAGTATGTAAGAGGAGTTGGGTTCACCAAAATGTATAATGGGTGAACCTAGATACCTAAATGCATAAAATGAAGAAAAAAATGTGATGTAAATAGTGATTAATGCAATACCTACAAAGTAGATCTAGACACCAAATCAGAAGTATGTAAGAAGTGTCAGGTTCACCAAAATGTATAATGGGAAAAGAGAAGCAATACAAAAGATAGGTAAATCACCTCCCTTTTTGGAAATTACACATTCAAAAGGAATATACTCCACTAGGTTCAAGAGGAGAATCAAACGCTAAGTAGTTAAATGGATTATTTACTAAAGTAATGTGATTTGATGAAATGGAAATGATATTCTAATATGATTAAAGTTCTTAATTAGATCAGATGTAGAAAACTAGAAATGACAGATCTAAACAAACTGATATCGAGTAGAAAAGTACATATCTAGAAAGCAAAGCTCAGAACCAAACTATAGGTGAAATTTGAGTAAAAGTAGCATGGAAAAGATGAAACTCATCCTGTACCTAGGGATAGATCACCAATGGTATTTTGTACCCTACAACTTTGACTAAAACTTTTAGGGTCTTTCTATTTGTGTCTAATCTTCTTGATCCCGATTTGGTGGCTCTGTAATTTACTCCTACACAAAAAAAATGGAGAAGAAGGTTGAATGAGGGGTTTTCCTCATTCAAACCCATGTTTAGGAATCAACCTTGAAATGAAATGAAGCAAAGAACATTGTCATGTAGTAGAGGCTAGATCTAGAAAATGAAGTACATCATACCTTGATAATGAAAATACTTCTTTGAATGAGATCAAATATGTTGATGCAATATCTTTGACTAAACAAAAAATCCCCAAATGAAATCATCAAATAAAAATCCTCATGGATAGACGTTATAATTTTCCATAATGTTTGATTGAGGAGAAGAGAGATAAGACTTGAATGAAAGTGGATGAATGTAGATCTTCTTCCTTTGATAGAAAATTCCTTTTCTTGGCCCACAATGGGAGAAAGAAGATAGATCAATGGAATAAAACACCTTGACTTATTGATAAGATTGAATTCTTAGATGCTTGAACTTGATGGCTCTTGATTTCTTGACTTGCTTCCTTGCACTTGATAGCTTGAACGTTGGACTATTGGAATACTTTTTGGCAATAGTGTGTACAGTTCTTAAAATATTGATTGGAAAATGAGGAGAGATAGGGCTCTTATATACTTCTCACATTACTTTGGAGAGTTAAAATTAAGTAGGTCAACTATGGGATTGGATTTCCCCCCAAACTGCTATGGACCCCCGAGCCAAATTTGGGCCAAAATCCTCGAGGAAAGAACACCAATGACGTTTTGTACCTAAGAGAATGAGCCCATATTTGAAATGAGTACTAGAGGAATAAAGTATGTGTGGGATTTCCAATTACAACTCATTCTGGGGTCAGGACAAATCACGAAGGCCACAAATAGGGCTATAGGGCCTAGGTGATGAAATGAATTACAAGATTGGAGGAAAAAGGGAGAAACATACTTAGCAATAAGGACCAACCTTGAGTTTAAGCAATATTGAAAGGAATGGAGGACCCATATTTGACTTTTAGGTACCCATTAAGTGTCATATGAGGTCTTATCATAGAATGGTGCTAAAGTGGACCCAAAATAATCATTAAATTGTACACAAATTACATGCTTATAATTTAGGACTATAAAAGAAATGTATGAGAGATATCAATGTTGCTATATTATTTTTTAGAAACTTGACATTGAAAAGCATGTAACCTTGATAAACAACATGCTCAAGATTGTGTCATTTTTTTAGAATTTGCAAAAAAATGCCTATGGGCATTGACATGAAAGTCCAATCCTTTTAGTTAGAAATACCTAAGAGACTATTTTTGTGAACATATTATTAGCCACACATGTTATAATAGGTGTGTGCTAATAAAAAATACAAAGGCACCCAGGCATACTGGCAATCAACACCACTAAGAACATTTTAAATTTTTTTGTTTATTTCAAATTTGGTTATCTTTGTTCAGCTTTGCAAAGTATCTCTAAGAAGTTAGTTCTTGAACCTCTTAAATTTATACGATCTCATTAGTTGGGTCAAATGGAGCCATGGGTTCTTAGGGCCACGAGATGTGACCAAAATGATTGAAAAAATGATTGACAAGGTTAAATGTTTTAACAAGAATGTCATAGATAAATGTTGCCTGATGAAGTTTGAAGATAGGAAATATTTTAAGAAAATGTAATTGGTTGGTGTAAAGCCAAATATCCACAACCTTTACCAACATTCTCGCAATTTGTGTTAAAATGGAATCTTGTAAGTGCCTTTGTAGACATGCATAGAAAATGGTGAGGCATAAACAAAGACATGATTTGTTATCATAGATTATACACATAATGGATTTTTGATTAATCTTTATAGACAATGAAAGGTAAATTATTTGGGAACGTGAAAAATAAAGTTATAAAATCTTGACTGGCCTCTCTTTACTCTATCAAGAGTGGATCCATTCAATAGGATTGTAATCATAGTTGTAAGGAGACTAATTCTAATTTATGTATACAAAATATGAAAGTAAAAACAAATGATACTCAAAAGTGTTATAACCTCTTAACTTCCATTTTCAAAAATAAAGCATTGATTCAGAAGAAAAAGTAAGACAAAATATTCCTAGGGTGCTCTTTGTGGAATGGAAGGTAGAAAAAAAGACTAAATAGTCTAGATTAACTTTAGATAGAATAATCAAAATCAATTGTTTATCTTCTTTTCAATTTTACATTTTTTAGTTATAGTATCAATGCAGTCAATTTTGAGTTCTTAATAATATCAAAATTGTTTTTTATTTTAAAAAATGATCTCATTTTTCAACTACAATGAGATTTTATAGAAAAAAAAATGATCTCATTCTCCAACTAATGGGTTCTTATAGAATTATAAACTTAAAATAAGCTAGACAACTTGGTCCAAATCTCATTGGAAGTATTCAAGGAGCCAATTTAAAAAAGATGAATATGAGATCTACAAACACACACAATAATCATTAGACCTCATAACATTTGTTAAACAATGTAATTATATCTACATCTATAGTAGGTTCAACCTTTATGACTATTTTTATTTTGTATAACCCTTTATTTTATTTTATTTTATCGGTAAACTTAACCCGTGAGCATAGTAACTCATTAGGGTCATAGAGCCTGCAAGCACACTAGACCAACAGAGGTGTGGGGATATAATCCTTTATTTCTTAATGGTATTAAAAATTTAAATTTATAACCAAAACAATTTAATGGTTTAATGAGACTATTTGTAGATTGATCCATGGTGCACAGAGAAAATGAGAGTGTTATAATATAAGAGAACTTGAGAGAGCCCCTATTACTATTTGTTGAAATGGACCCGCGCCCTTGGAGTACAATGGATACCACTTGATTATTAGTTAAATTTATAATAGATATAGCAGATTTGCAAAGTTTATAAAGCTAAAAATGGCCAAAATATGAAAGGTGATTTATTTTAGAATAGAAACAAAAATTCTACACCATAGTATAGAGCTCAAATACATGCTTTTGAAAAATTGCATTAAGAAAATAGCTCGATTATAGAAAAAAAATTGTCTATAACTTCAAAAAATGGCCAGACAACAAAAATATTGATAAAACTCAAATTATAGAAAACAAAGGAATCAAATCTAAAAATTGATTAGCCACCATGTAGCCAATGATAAAATACAAAAAAATTTGAAAAAACATTACCTAATTTCATCTTTGAATGATTAAGTTGTGGCCTTCCAAAGTTGGGATTCAAAATCAAAACAACCAATAGAGAGAAATCTATTTTTGAAATAATGACATCAACAACCATCCAATGATGTCAATGCTACATATTAATCTTCCCAAATAGCTATAAAATGAAAATCTACAACAAAAAATACCCAAATGAAGCTATGCTTCCAATCTCTTATTTAAGTGAAAAATATAGATCAAAATTTCTTGAACCTTCTAAATGCAATAATATATATTTCAATGATGCCAAGATTACCAAAATGTTGTAGACAACAAAAAATACTAAAAAACCATGATTGCAAGCTAGATGTTTTGCTTATTAATCATTTTTGTTCTCCAAATAATCTAAGGGTGCAAGAGAAGAGATTACTAAATTTTAAAAAACTATTAGCAATAATTAGGCTTGAATATCTCAAACTACAGAAATAAAATAAAATAAATCATACAACCAATATATTATGTCATGTTATATTCTACAAGAAATAAGAATATGAACTTGAATTCATCATCAATTGTAGATCACACATTGCCCAATTGATAAATGATGAAAGATTATAATTAAATAAAATGAAGAGAATACAATAGAAAGAGAATTCACAAGATAAAAATGTAAGATAATTTAGGTAATTTTTACATAATCTCTTTGGCTGCTAGATATGAAGTATGAGTGTTGTATATATAGATAAAAGAGAGGTATATAGTTTCAAGAGAATTAATAATTGTAACTACTAAGGATACGAGGAAATTTTTGTTCTTGGTAAATGTGAAAATGAATGGTTTCATCTACTAAGATAAATACAAATAAATGATTATTAGAGATGACTAATAAATCCAAAATATGGTGTGAAACTCAATTACCCAAAATGAGTTAGAGAGGCACATGTAACTAATGGCATTAGTTACATGCTCTCTCCTAATAATTATTTATAACTAATATAAGAAAGCTTAATCATAAGTGTAGGAAAAATAAATATCCCTAAACAAAAATTCTACACTAATACAACCATTCTAGACCTATATTACTAACAATTTCTTGAAAAATCCCTCACACATTTTGCACTTCTAAGTAAAATGAAGCCCAAAAATGTATTAAGTCAAGGATATAACATTTATTAGTAATGTTTGCATGTTCCATTTACATGGAGAATCGCCTATGAATTTAGGCTAGACAATCAAATGGTAATCTTAAATGCTACAAATTTTCTAATAAAATTAGAAACCATTTCTCCAAGTGGAATAACATGGACTTTAGGAGCTTGCATATTTCTTTGCAAAACTAACTCTAGTGGAAGAGATGTTGATTGGAAGGTTGAATCTAATTCTTCAATTCATAAATGCATGAGGGGCTAATTAAAATAAATAAATCATTCATTTATCTTTCTATAACATGCTAATGTCATTACAAAATATTTACCTTGTTAATGTAAGGAGATAAATTTTAGAGTAAAAACTCTATGATTTTTAGGTTACACACACTTGAGTTCTAAAATCTTTGAAGTATAAAATTTATCTTTCTATAACATGTTATCTTCATCACAAAATACTTGCCTTGGCATTGTAAGGAGATAAATTTTAGAGAAGAAACTCTTTTATTTTTATGTTAGATACACACGAGTTCTAAAATTATTGAAGTATAAGATTTTTACATAATCAATACTACAAGGATATCTAGTTTAATGAATCTACAATCTTGACTTTGTCTTCCACTCCTATAGATGTATCAAAAAATGCTTCACCATGACCCTAAGAATCTTCCAAATCATACTACTCACTTAAATGAAATCACAAGCATTGATGAATCTATCAAAGGTGAACAATTATCAACTGAAGATTTATATATTGCATCTATTCTCCCAAGTGCATAAAATTGTGGAAGAGATATGCAACTTGTTAGGAATAGGTTGATTTTCTCTCTAGATGTTATAGAATGACCCCTATTATGTTTTCACCAAGTAGTGAGTACAATGTAAGTCATCTTAACACATCAAATATATTAAAATGCATAAATATGCTCTATATTATGGAATACCATAAAATCATATTTGGTCAGTTCATCCATGATTCTAGTACATCCTTTTTAATGTTATGATATAACATATAAGCCAAGAGACAACAACATATTTCAATAAATGTTTTCATGAAAGTGTATAGGCTCTACATCTTTACATGGTAAATTTTCTTCATGATATGTTTTCTAACCATCTAATATACTTTGTCTCAAGTCTAAATATAATAATATTGTTTTAGACAAGGTGAATAGGAGACATCTTTTAATAGTTTCATAGCCTTTCATGGTGCACATGACTATTGACCAAGGTGAGTGACATTGATCTTCATTTTTTAATTTTCATCATGAAAATTGTTTTTTTCTCATTAGTTATAATTCTTCTTCCATCTTATAGATATGAGTGGCAACAAAGAGGATATGTCCATATTCATGGCTTCACTTCATTGCAAGGAGCATCCAACATTAAATGCTTGGATTTGAAGACTCTAGACACAATTGATGATGTTGTAAAATATATTAACAAGTATGTCCCTTTATGGAATCCATAAGTGAATAGCTAGAGGCAAAAAGTGGTGCATTGTTATATTTTGTATAGCCTTACTTATTGGACAAAACAACAATTCTCACATCCATCCCCTTTAAATACTCTACTAAGGAAATCATGTTCAATGCCACACAAAATGTACCAAGAAAACATGTTGCAAAGAAGGGGGTCATCAATGGTCTATTATAACAAAGTCCCTTTGGATTTGTAGAAATCAATTATTGTGGTTGGAAATGATAATTGCAACAAAAATTTCATGGCCACCCAAAATAATGATAGGTTGAACATCCTCAACCCAATAGTTCTTTTCTTTATCAGTATCAATTAATAATTTATTTTATATCTCCACATGGTTCTCAAACACACTACCAAAGATGCCACAAAAGAAGAGTATCAATCTAAATGCTATTATCAAACATTGAAACACATATCAACAAATATTGACCCAAAAATTATAACTCATATTGCATTTTGCAAGTTCATCACTTAAATCTTGTTGATCATGATATCATCATTCCTTTGATTCTTTTAAAATGAATAGGAAAATTGTATAGTGTACCTTTATCTTAAGAACATATTATAACTACCTCAAACTTTATTGATAACTATAAAGGCCAATCCATAACATTAGAATGATTATCAGTAGTTGAAGTAAAGAAAATTTGGTATTGCTCCTTATCCCAATAGTATAAAGTGGAAAAAAATGGCCAATCCACAACATTAGAATGATTATCACTAGTTGAAGTAAAGAAAATTTGGTATTGTTCCTTATCCCAAATAGTATAAAGTGGAAAAAAATGAGAGATTTTAAAATTTATGCATTTTCCCACATTTCGCAACTATTCTTTTTTATGACATAAATGTCCGAATCCTTGTGATGTACTAAGCTTCTATGGTGTGTACCTCTCTACAACATTCTTGTTGAAATCAGACCATATAGAAAATAGAGTGTCTATTATTGAGAAGACATGGACAGAACCTAAAACATATGGCATACTAATTAGATGCCTCCAAAATCAACTAGCAACAATGATGGAAAAATTATGATCGATCAACTAAAAGAAAGCATACCCTATTTGTAGATGAGTTGCAACTCTTGTCACACCTCCACCCAAGGAATGGTGTTATTGACAACCTAAACATGCTTGGCCACCAATACTTGAAACTAACCTCAATAGTATTTTTCCCTCTTTTATGCAAAATATTATAGCACTCTATGACTATGATCATTCAACACAAAGCTTGAACAAACTAGAATCAATTCATGTATAGAAAAGGATAACCTTTCTTTCAAATAAAAAAATACTTTTAACTTTTTTGTGAACAATTATTTTCTAAAAGTAAAGAAACCACCAATTTGAATGAGTATACAAGGTAGCTCAAGAATAGAAAAGAAAAACTTGATCGATAACATTCAGATATAACTCTTTAAAAGTGTACCCCATGCATGAAAACTCTTGCTCTTTCCCACCCCAAATAGGTTACTTGCAACATCAATGTGTCAACCATTCACTTAGAAATCCACAAACCAATAAAAGACACGAACTCTCCTTATGCTCAAGCTTTATCAACTTTTCAATAAACCATGTATTTCATTACTTGGGCTTTGATTGCTTAAATAATTTTATTGGACTATCAACTTTTCAAGAAACCGTGTATTTCATTACTTAGGCTTTGATTGATTAAATAATTTTATTGGACCAAGGTTGTTAAAATGCACTAATAATAGAGTCTAAGACATTCCTATATCACAATCAAGGTCCATTCATTAGTCACTCAATCATATGATTTAATGAATTGGGAGAATTGTCACCTATATTGAATATCCAATGTATGATAGATCATCTTATGGGTCAAAAATTTGGAATAACTTTTAAATAGTGGTCACAATGGATATAATTTTCTCATAACATGGTGATGAACCTACCCAAATCAAATTTAGCAACTTCCTTACAAATATAAGGAATGATAAGTCAATGTACATATACTGACTACTCCTCATGTCATGCACCAATTCTATCCTTTCTACAAAGACAAGTGATTTATTAGTTGTAAATACATGTGTTCACAAAAAATAATTTAGTTATAAAAAATGATAAAATCAATAGCCAAACTACTAACACATTGCATTATTGAGCAAACAAGGGGGATATGAAAAATAAAAAATTTAGATGATGAACAAGGAGTAAAATAAAAGGTGTTGTGTCAAACAATTTATACTAAACACAAATATGTGGGTTATAATTGGACTTGTCAATGTTTTTTTTTTTATAAAGGTAAAGTTTTGAAGGGGCCCCAAAACCTTGTACATTATGGTCACTAAAGATATTCATGAAGGCCACTAAATGGAATGGGTCAAGACCAAAGAGAGGGTTTTACAACAGGTACCCACAACCTGGATGATTCAAGACATGAAACAATTGTCATGCAACCCTTATCTGTATAGAAATCCAACACTAGGATTTTCCTGGAACACCCTTCTGATGGGAGCGAAGAGTCATATCAAACGAAGAGGAGGCCTTCTTAAGTTTTTTTCCTTTGACATCGATCCAACCCTCTTCAACTCTAGCCACCTCAACCTTGAAGCTGCATATCGCCTCAACTCTAACTTTATAAATATATGAGTAATACCTTTGAAGCTCCATATTTTTTTTGTGTTTAGCTTTACTTATCTTCCATGATGTATGTTGAAATACTTATTGCAGTAGAATGTCATACCACAAACATCGATAGTACAATTGGATCCATATACAATCCCTAATAAAAAAATCTTAGAAACTCAACACAGACACTTCCAAGCTATAGTTAATGCATCATACATTTAGGAACCACTACCACTGGTACATAATGATAATATTAAGAGAGCTATCCAATCTTTACAAGAATTTTTCCTTTGTTGTTCTCAAATAATTTGACATAACTCAATCACTTTGACATCAACAATCTTCTCGACATCAATGACAACACTACATTCAATATTTTATTTTTTCTCTATTAATTGTTATACCTTATGCTTTGTGGAATTTTATTTTTCTAGATTTATTGGAGCAATTGGAGCCAATTCAGTTAACTATGCCTCAACTTGTCAATGTTGTGTTTGGAAAATTAATAGCTTTTGTCTATAAAAATAAGAGTAAGCAACTTGATCTACCTCCTTTTTTTCATGAAATTAATTACATTTGGGTAAATATCAACTGAATTGGTTCCAATTGCTCTAATAACTCTAGAAAAATAACATTCCACAAAGCATAAGGTATAACAATTAATAGAGAAAAAATAAAATAGTGAATGTAGCGTTGTCATTGATGTCAAGAAGATTGTTGATGTCAAAGTGATTGAGTTATGTCAAATTATTTGAGAATGACAAAGGAAAAAGTCTTGTAAAGATTGGATAGCTCTCTTAATATTATCATTATGTACCAGTGGTAGTGCTTCCTAAATGTATGATGCATTAACTATAGCTTGGAAGTGTTTGTGTTGAGTTTCTAAGTTTTATTTATTAGGGATTGTATATGGATCCAATTGTACTATCGATGTTTGTGGTATGACATTCTACTGCAATAAGTATTTCAACATACATCATGGAAGATAAGAAAAGCTAAATGCACACAAAAAAAGTGGAGCTTCAAAGGTATTACTCATATATTTAGAAAGTTAGAGTTGACAAAGTGTTCATAAGGCTAGTTCACTGGTTGTGCAAAAGGTATAGTTGGATGCACTAGAGAAAGGTAATGTATGCTAGATAGAGGAAGCATGTGAAGGTAGTTAGGGACTACTTGAGTTCCTATTAGGTAACATAATGTGATCTCACTCTCGGTGTAGCATGTTGGCCTTAGGACTGAGTAGCCTACACATTTGAGTTAAGGGATGTACTTTTGGTTAACTTGTAGACATTATAAATTAACTATTAGGTCTATGTGAAAGTTTTTTTTTTTATCTATAACATGATATTTTATTAATCAGAAAAGGATTACATAAGTTTGAAACATCGAGATATAGACAGTAATACATAATCCTGAGAAAGGCACACCCATTAGCATAACACTTGCCTACATCCTAGAGGCAAAAACAACACACTCGAAACCCCAGTCCAATCATCGAAACAAAAATAAAGACCCTCAATAGACCAGAGCCCAATACACCCTTTACAAAATGTGGCCTGTTAAACCAGAGAACATGAACAAACCCGGGCCACCATTAGAAGCAGTAGGGGCCGATGTCAAAAAACCACCACTCGACATTCACACAATCAAAAAACACATAGCCAAAAAAACCAACGTCATCCCCAACATTACACCATAGCATTCGACCTCCCTCTGCATCGGCCTCATTTTCACCTCGGCACATCAACATACACTGCCCTATCGGTGAGAGTTGCCTTCTCTTCCACCCGGTTCAAAGCCTGCTTCAATGCCACAAACTTCTACCGAATATCATTGCAATATGCACGTTTATCAACCTTTCCCCACCATCGTAAAAAAAGGCACCTTGCTAAACAGAATCCCATCCACTTCATCTTCAAAGCATTCCATATAGTTGAAGCCCTGACCTAGATAAGCCCATTCTAAAATGGACTCAAGCCATAAAAGAAGCCCTTTGTCAAAGAGACGTTCCACCAAAAGCTGAACCTTCTTCTCTGAATTTTCAAACTGCAACGCCCACGCAATGAACATAGAAACAACATCTACATTAGAGCATCATTTCTTCTTTCGCTCCTAAAATTGGGAACCAAGCACCTCCAAAGAAGCAAGGATTAAATTGTCATTCTTAAGAATCAACAAACCCCTCAGGCGATCCTTGCTAACCGGGCCTTCAAAGGATTTTTGTTGCTTGGCAGTCCTCACCGAGAAAGTAGCCTCCATGAGCACCAAGAGCCACCACACCTGCAAGAACAAACAAAAGAAGGAAAAACAAAACCACTGTAGAAATGAAACCATAGCCAATTTAAAGCTTTAAGGGTCGAAAAGCCTTTCCGCACACCAACTAGCTCCCCCTGTGCCAACCATCATCCCAAATTAAGAGGCAAAAAAATCAAAGAAAAAGGACACCGCTAAATAGAGGAGGGAATGATGAAGAGACAATTCATAAATGGCTGACAACACCTCTCCAACGTCATCATAACATAAGTCATCCCCAACCCCAACTTCCATTAGCAGTTACCACATCCGCTAACTACAATCTACAGCCAACTTGAACAAACATCAGTAAAGGTGTTAAAGACATGTTTCAAATTAGTCACCCACTTGGAGACCACATCATCTTCATGATTACCTTCGTGCAAAGTGTGACTCAATTTGAAATCATCAAAGGTGAGCAATTTTTCATGAATGATAGTAACAAGATTTTTAAGATGTCAAGCATTCATTGAGCAATTACATAAAGAATTAATAATCACCTATGAGTCCCCTTCTATATGGACCTTATTAATATTCAATTTGATGCCTAAAAATATAGCTAACAAAGCATCCCTCATCTCCGCTTCATTGTTTGTTCCATCAAACAATTTTTGAGTTGCATAAGCTAAGATGTTGCCATCACTATCTCTAGCAACAACACCTACACCAGAGGGACTCGGATTGCCTCGAGATGCCCCATCAAAATTGATCTTCACCCAACCATCATCAGGAGGAACCCATTTAATCTCCTTCCTTTCAACCTGGCTCCCATTGGTCAAACAACCATCCTACCATTTCAAATGTGGTCATTCAGCATGCAGCCTTCAATCCTTTGCAAAATAAACCATAGATCCCTGAGAAGAAAAGATAGCAGCCTTCATCACTTCTTCTATGGACACAAAAATCCACAAATTCAGCCTTTCCACAGGTTCAAATTTATCAAGAAAAATTCTTCGGTTCCTCTCCTTCCATAACTCCCATATGATAATTGAGGGGCATACAAACCAAAGAGGGGCCAAGGCAGACTTTTCCTTAGGCAATGGCCAACACTCAAATGTTTCCCTAATAGATTTAGCGAAGGGGCCAAACCATCTTAGTTTGGATCTGACATAATCCCAACAATCAAAGGCATAAGGGAAATTAAGAAGCAGGTGATCCACATCCTCACAGGATTTATTGCAAAGAACACACATCGTCGAGCCATGAAATCCAAATCTTTTGCACATTTCCCCTATTAAAATCCTCCCATTAACAGCCAACCAAGCAAATGAGCCAACCATTGGAAGACAGGCCTAATTCCAGCATAGACTAGTAGGCCAGCCCACCATCTCCTCCTGGCGATCCAAAGCCTTATAGCCAACCTTAACTGAATAAGATCCTGATGAGGAAGCACTCCACACCAACCTATCCTCGACCAAAAAAGGAAAACTTTCCTAGAATGGAACACTTCCAACATCAGCAATTTTTTATCTTTAGTGATAGGGAGATCCTCCACACACTTCCACATCCACACTGGCCCACACCCAGAGTCCTTGCACTTAATATAATCTACAACCTTATCCCCCCACAAACCACCATCACACCACTTAGATCAAAAAACTTAGCCTCAGAGATCACCCGGGGGTAATTATTCCAAGAGTCCACCCAAAATAGGGCCTTCCTCCCATCCCCTAAGTTCCAAGAAGTATGATCAGTAATGACATTTTTGCATTCTAAAATGAAGTTCCAAATAGCAGAACCTCTAGGAGGATTCCTGATTCTCAAAATACACTCATCATCAAGAGCCCCAAGATATTTAGCCTGAATAATTCTAACCCACAACTTATTTGGTTCCTCATAAATGTTCCACTCCAGCTTGGCTCCTAGAGCAAGGTTCATTTTCCTCCAATCCTTCAGCCCCACACCTCCCTTTCCTTTGGTTCTGCAAATCCTATCCCAAGAGATAAGAGGCCACTTGAACTCCTCCTGGCTCCCACACCAAAAAAACTTCCTCATCCTCTTTGTAATATTCTCCAAAACCTTCTTCAGTATCTTAAGGCAACTCATAGAATAGATAGGAATGGCAGAGATGATAGTTTGTAGAAGCAAGATTCATCCAACAGACGAAAGCCACCTCCCCTTCCAGCTCTCCATCTGCCTAAAGCACTGATTTGTCAGATCGTTCCACAAACTTGGTTTGCATACACCACCAAAAAATGGGATGCCTAAGAACTTCCCAGGTAAAGAATTCTGCTTCATCCCTAAAATATGGCAGATCTGTCACTGCAAACCCACATTGGTGTTAAAAAAGAAGATATCAGACTTCTTCCAATTAACACATTGTCCCGAGGCATTAGCATAAGAATCTAAAGTGGCCTTAATAACTCTAGCCTCCCTTAAGGATGCATCCCCCATGAGAAAGTTATCATCTACAAATTGCAAATGAGTAGTGGGATCAACTCCATCAGCAATTTTAATGCCTTTCCAAGCGCCAGATTCTCTCTTCCATGTAATCAATCTTCCTAAGGCCTCTGCCATGATAATGAAAAGAAAAGGAGCAATAAGGTCCCCTTGCCTTAGTCCTCTCGAGGTCTCAAAGAAACCTTGAGGGCTACCATTCATGAGAACAGAGATTCTCAGGGTAGAAATACAGTTGTTCACCCATTTCAGCCAAACATCACAAAAACCAAAACTCTTAAGAACCTTAAGGAGGAAAGCCCTGTTGACATGATCATAGGCCTTTTTAATGTCTAATTTAATCATCAATTTAGGAACTTTGGTTGTCCGAATTGTATGGATTTCTTCATGAGCAACAATGATGCCTTCAAAGATAGAACGATTTGGGGCAAATCCAATTTTCTACGGGGAGATCAACAACTATAGAAGAGGCTTAAGCCTATTAGCCATAACTTTTGAAATTACTTTGGAAACCGTATTGCATAAAGAAATAGGCCTGAAGTCATCAAAGGAGAGACATTCAGCCTTCTTTGGAATGAGAACAATAAAGGTATTATTAAAATCCTTTAGAATGAAATCTCCGCATCTAGATTCCTCAACAACTCTCCATAAATCATCCCCAATCACATCCCACATCTTTTGAAAAAAGAGGGCTGAGAAACCATCAGGCCCAGGGGCCTTCTCACCCCCAAGATTGAAAAGAGTAGACTTAATTTCCTTCTTAGAAATCAGAGCCATCAAAAGGGAATTCTAATCCTTAGATAAAATGATGGGAATCCTGTCCACAATACCAGGGAAACCAGTAACAGGAGCCCTGTTCTTAGAAAACAACTCCTTAAAATAAGCCACTGGTTCCTCATTAATCATGTCTTGATTAGTTAGCAAACATCCTTGTCTATCAGAAATAGAAAATATCCTATTCCTCACCCTTCTTTCTTTCACAGAGGAGTGGAAAAATTTGTTGTTGCGATCTCCATTTTTCAGCCACAGATCCCTAGACTTTTGCCTCCAAAAAAATTCCTCCCATGCCAAAGTTTCCTTATACCTACTTAGAAGATATTTTTCCTCCAAAAAGGACATTTTATCCATTCCATTCTTCAACACCCTGTCATTCAAAGCAGCCAAATCTTCTTCCAACAAGACTTTTTTAGCAAAAATATTTTTAAAGGACTATGTATTCCAGACCTTAAGCTTATCTTTCACAAATTGCAATTTCTTAAAAAATTTGAAAGCTAAATTACCTTCCACCTTCAGAGCCAAGCCGCACCAATGGGCAATAAGAGAAGGTAAATCAGGATCACAAAACCACATAGTTTCAAACTTAAAAGGAGAACGCAAAGGTGTAACATCCTCCTGAATATTACAACAGATAGGGAAGTGATCCAAACCAGAAATAGGGAGGACAGCAGCACTAAGTAACCAATTAAGGTTATCCCACCCCCCATAACAAAGGAAATGGTCTAATTTCTCTACAATGTTCAGAAAACCACTTCATCTATTATTCCAAGTGAAACCCCCAGCCTTAAAAACAATCTCTTTCAAACCATTTAACCAAACAAAATCAACAAAATCTTTGTTTCTTTTCACCTCCCAACCACGCCCACCTATCCTCTCCAACGGGCTTAAGATAGCATTGAAGTCACCGCCCAAAAGAAATAGTGTATCCTTATTAGCCGAGAGAATGTCACCAAGAGCATGCCATAGCCCCTCCTTAGCAGCAGAATTGTTGGGGCCATAAATGTTCAAAACATTCAAAGAAGTTTGCAACTGCTTTGAGGTCACTTCTAACCACTGAAAATGCTAAGACTGATCCATAAGCCAAATAGAGATAACCGATGGGTCCCAAAGAGCATAAAGACCACCCGAAGCCCCAGCAAAGAAAGAAGAGGTAGAACCAAACCTACTAAACCTACGCTTAAAAGAAACATCATCACCTACTTTTAGTTTAGTTTCCTAAAAGAGAATCAAATCAGCACGTGCTTGATCAAGACCATGCTTGATCAAATGAATCTTGTCAGGAGCATTGCAGCCCTTGACATTCCACGAAAGGATCCTCATTTCTACCAAGAAAGGGCATAACCCTTTGCCGATCTCAGCAATTTTGTTTGGTCTGCTGCACAACCAACTATCTCTAATTTCTCTCTTGTTGAATGTGCCCTGCGTTTCTTTTTTTCACCCAATCTAGGGCCCTTCAAAGAGGAGTCTTCTTGCATGATGCCCCTAGGGCTAAGAATATTAGGGGAATCATAAACTCCAAGATCATCCTCACCTTCATCAACATTGAGTCCACATTCAGATAGTGAGGCAGGAATCAAATCACCCCCACTGTCTCTAACATCAGCAAAGAGACAATCAAGATTTATAATAGGAGAGATTCTACCATCCACTGGCTCTCTACGTTCATCCAAATGCAAACCTTCACAGACTAATTTACAAAGAGAACCAGCACTGGCCAAAAATTCATCAACAATAGGATTCATGCTTCTTTCATCATCTAAAGAAATGATTGGAACACCAACTAGATCTAGGGTGACCATCCGGACATCATTCTACACATCAACCTTAGGATGGGTTAAAGGGATGACCTCCTTTATCACCCAATCATTAGGCTCCACATTGCCAGATAAACCACAACCATCAAGAGGATCAACCGGAACCTTAACTGGTGAATCAAGTTGCCAAACTGAAAAGGGGGTCTCGCTCACCCTTTGAGTGGAAAGTGCTATCAGATCCAAAGCCTCAAGGGGGAAAAGGTCTGGAAAAAATGTTGTATCTAACTCAGAGCGCAAGGGTCTTTCTACATCCACATCCAATCTATCAGCAACAAAGGAATCATCCCTCTGAGAAGAGAAGAGCACAGGACGCACAGGACGGGCATTCATACTATGAGGATTTTCAGTCAGCTGAATAATTCGATGAAACAATAAGGATTCCTCCAACATTTTCCCATTCCCCAGTGAGAGGGAGCTCCCAATATCCTGTTCCACACCCTCATGAGCATCAACTTCTGCAACTAAGCCCTGCTACCATTCACCAAGATTAGTGTGAATAACTATATAAGAAGGAAGCTTGAAACATGTTTGCCTCCATACCAAGACTCTAGGAGTCATAGAAAAGGAAACCTCACATAACAATTCCTCCCACCTAACAAATTTACCAAGAGATTCACCCAGAATCATGATAGTCTCATCATTTCTGTATTCTTTAGGGAGGTTATCCATCCTAAACTAGATTGGGGTTTCTAGAATAGATTCCTTAACAAGGTCAAAGTTAGCAGTTCACTTCTTTAAAAATAAGCCTTTTCCATTGATAAAAAATGGCCCATTACTAAGGATCCAATCCCTATCCGCTTCAGAAGAGCATAAGACCATGTAAAAGCCATTGTTAAGAGATTTAAGAGAAATGAAGGCCTGTTGCCAACTTTTTTCACACCAAGATTTGATTTTTGAAATCGATGGCCAAGGGCCAAGCCATTTCAAAAACAAAGCATTAGCTTCCAATCTAGCATTTTCCTCCATCCATTGAGGGTTATTCAAAACAACATCAGCATAAGAAGAAACATTCAAAGAGTTTTCAGTCTCAGGGGTGAAGCCTACCTTGTTGTAACTAGGACCTGCTTATGAATCCCCTTTACCCCCTGCCTTCTTTCTCCAGAATTTATTTTCAATCTGATGAAACTTGAAGTCTTTGCCTACCGTCATCTTGCCTTAGAAGCCCCGTCTATCATTTGAGTTCTTCCCCCATCTCCTACCATACCAACCGAGGCCATTCTGAGGCACTGTGTTAACACTATCACGATTTTGAAGGCTTGTGTTAAATGGCATCTGTCCCCGTCGATTGAAGGGCCATCTTCCTTGCCCCCGCGCACCAACTTTCCTTTCACCTTGGGATCGAAATCTCTAGTTCAATCCACCTTGCCGCCATGACCGTTGCCATGATCATTGTCGCTCAGAGCCCTCCATTTTCTTAGTTTGAGGGGGGTAGGTCTATGTGAAAGTTACAATAATACTAGAGTGCATATGGAATACCCCTGAATTCTATTCCCACGTGTTGTTGTCATGGTGGTAGTGGTAGAAGTTGTGCAAGTTGTGTACTCAAAAATACATGATGAAGTGTACAAACTAAGATGTCGATCCTATACACACTAAAAGAGTGTTATGAAGAAAACCAAATTAAACAAATGATGAAGCTTAAGTTTGGAAGGTTCACATGACACATCTTTGTATTTTCTAAATAATCTGTGTATTTAGGATTAGCAACTCATCATCTAAGTTGGCACTTAGTTCTTGAATTAGAGAAGTGGTGTCTCCTATAGGTTGGTGCCTGCAAATTTTATTTCGGATTGGTGTGTATTTCTTAGGTTGAAACTAATGTTGGTTGGTGCTCACACAATCATTGTGATTCCCTTATTATTTGGTGAGGCTAGATTTGGATTGTAGTTCAAAGCAACATTTCTCATTGTGGCTTTTCCCTTCAAAATTTCCATATAAATTGGGTGTTCTCATGTGTTGATGTGTAGTTATTCTTATCACTTGTATGGTTGTTCTAATGATAATGTGAGATGTGGTAAAGATATAGATCTTTGTTAAGTTTTGAAGTGAAAATTGGCATATGTTACTCACCCCCCTTCTTAGTATATTTGTGTGCATAATATAAGCATTGGAAACATATCCCATAAGGGACTTACCTTTATAATAATTTCAAGAGTTTTATGATTGTCAAACCTATAAATTTCCCATGCATTATCATTCCAAAGGTATGCAAATATGTGCCTCACCTAGAAAATTCTCATTCCTAGCACATTTTCTCTAACTTGAAGACCCAATTCCTAATAATCATAATTTGAAATGAATAATTGAATACATATAAGTAAGCCAACATTATGTGAATATATAATTGAACCAAATATATCAATATTTAGGATTATGTATGGTAATGAAAGATGTTGGCATATAGAATAATGTATATGTAATCCCAAGATGAAAGAGGATGACCTTATCAAAATAAATATCCTTAAGAAATTTGCATAAATTTAATTAGTTATCTCAATATAGAACATTTTGAATTGATATTCCTACTTTATCTACAAAATTTGATAAAATAAATTCTTAATTTTAAAAAATTAGTATTAGTAGTTTTTTGTCACATTTATAACATATAAAATATTATTTATTAATTACTGTGGTGAAATATGTAGTTAAGAAAAGTGAAATCCTTTTTATTGTATTAAAAAATCAAGAACTATTCTATATATAATTCTAGGAATGGATTGCCTCAAAATAAATATCTTAGAAATTAATTTACCTTAAGATATAATGTTTTTGAATTTATAATTATGAAATTTGAAAGAGGTTTTCTTAATTTTAAATAAACAAAATTTGAAAATTCTTTCATATTTAAAACATATGAAACATTGTATATTAGAAATATTTTATATATGTTTAAAGTTAGCCTACTTCAACTCTTGAGCCCTAAAATGGCCTAGAGGGGTATAAAAGCAATTTTATCTCTCCCATTTTGGCATCCATAACCATCCATACACAAGCAATCAATCAATCTTCAAGCAATCAAGCATTCACGAAGTAGTCAAGCATCTTAAAGCATTCGAAAATTTCCTCTCTTCATGGTGGAAAGCCTAGTGATCATTATGCAAGCATGTCTTTTATGATGTCCTTTTAGGTCTTTGTACTACATCAACACTTGTGATTTCATTTCAAGAAGTCTTTGCATTGTCAAGATATAAGACATTTATCAACCCTTTGCTACTAACAACCCACTTTCTTTCCTTTCATACAATTTCATTCCAATTTCAAGGTTAATTCCTAGGCAGGGGTTTGATTGAGGCAAACCTCTTTCTCCCAACATTCTCCTTGTTTTTTGTGTGTAGGTGACAAGTGATGAAGTTCCATATTTGGATTCAGGAAGGCAGAATAAGTTGTGTCAAATCCCAAGCTTCCTTATTAGTTTATGGCAAAACAAGGGTGATTTATGTATACAAGGGCAACTCCAATCGTGCGTGTCTATCTAAGTCTCCCCTAATAGACATGATTAGCTTAGATTTCAAGTATAGGTCAGTGGTTGTGTTTACTCCTCAGATCTGATCTCAGAATTTGCATATCTATCTGATAACTTTTTTTGTTTTATAGAAAGCCTCTTATCTCTCTTCTTAGTCCTAGTTCTTGCATTTTGTCATCTCAATTACACATTCAATAGTCCACAATAGAGAAGGGAAGACCTTACATCTATTTAGCGCTTGAGTCCTCTTAAGCCTAGTGGTTTGTTTTCCTTCTTAATGTATTGAGTTGAAAATAGGCCCATTTGTTTCCTAGTTTTCCTATACAAGTTAGGAGACATCTTGTTTTCATCATTACACAACCCATAACAATCTTTGATATAAGTCCATGAAGCCCATTCAAGTACATTAAAATCCCAAATATCTTTACATTGTCTAACCCCTTTTTTGAACAAGTAACAAGCATATCTTAGAAAGCTAATAGCCCATGATTGATTACAATAATAAGTTTTTTTTTCCATATTGATGCAAAAGAAAAATCATGTTGCAAGGAAGAGTCGTTCCAATCCAAAAATTAATAAACTTTTTGCCACACTTTCCATACAAATCGAGATGGAACAAAACTATCATTTTAACGAATAAGAACATGAGTATTTTTCCTAACCAGTTAACAGCTTGCCACTTTTTCTTGATTGAAGCTTCCACGATTCAATAGTAAATCAAAACTTTACATGGCTCATCACCACTAGCGACTCTCATAATCCATTTTTCGCAAGACAAATCCCTTAGGTTTTGGGGTTTATAAGAACTAGGTTTCCTTTATGTCTAGGTTGAGTCCAATGAGATCAAGAAGAAACAACAAACCCTACATTACCATTCAACTTAGACCATATAAATTTACAATTTATTTTATTTAACTTGTCATAACATTGTTTCAAAGACATCCAACATGATGAATAATACATATGTGTAGTAATATGGGTAGTAATGAGAATTTTACTGCCAACTTGAATCTTGTTGGTATGACTTTTTCTCCTCTTCCTGATGAAGGATCACAAAGTGTGATTCGAAATGTCGAATAAAAAATCAACATATTTTTCTACCCAAAAGGTCATGTAATAACATGAATCTTGAATCTTGTCAACTAATGATAAGTACTTATTACCTAAGTTAAACAAATTCTTTTTAAGTACATTTAAAAACAAACCACACATATCAGAAAGGGAGACTCCCAAACCAAAAGGAATACCACGATATCTAGTAATAAATGCATGTTTAATTTGACTCCACTCTTAAGGAATCCAATATAGGATAGTGTCTACACTCTTTAGGAATCCAATATAGGATAGTGTCGAGCTAAATCATGAGAAAAATTGTTTTGTTATGAGCTAGTTGAAAACCAAACGTAGAGTAATGCAAATTTACAACGTGCAAGGTATTGTTGTATTCATCCTTAGAGTTTTGTAGGAATAACATAATATCATCAACAAAGTGAGGCTTAATTACCATCTTGTTTTAAGGAATAGAAAGTCCTTTGATAAGCATAACATGATAGGCTTTTTGGAAAAGACATCCCATGGCGTCAATTATAAGCACATATAGAAAGGGAGATAATGAACATCCTTGACTTATATAACATAAGGAATCCAACATTCTTGATGGTAAGGTAAGCATCAACATCTTTGAACAGTATTTGAACATGTTTTTGAATTTTAGTTCCAAACCCCAACCATTGAAGCATTTTAAGGATGAAACTCCATTAAATTCTATTATATGCTTGATCAAAATCTAACTTGACCACTTATGCATTTTGACTTGATTGTTGGGTTCATTCCATTGTCTCCTAATATAGATTAAATTGTCACGCTTATATCTGCCATTAATAAAAATGTGTTTTCTTAGCTCTCGCAATATTAAACAATAAGTTTAATTATAGTGGCTAAAGCCTTTGCAATGATTTCATACGATATATTTAATAAGGTATTAGGTCTTCAACCAGTAATAGTATCCTCATTTTTTTTCTCATAAGTTTGATTAGGCTTTTCTTGGTATTGGAACCTAAGAAACCATTTTGCAAAGCTTCTAATAGAAGATATAAAACCATCTTTAATAGGACTCCACAAGATTTGATAGAATTTAGCTGGAAGACCAACAAAAGCAGGACTTTTATTAGGTTTCATAGAGGAGAGAGCACACTTAATTTTGTTCTAAAGAAAGAATATGATCCAAGAATACTAAAACTAGGATTGGTCTTGTTAGGAATACAATCTTGGATACTTTCTTCCAGAGCTTGCTAAATATTTGGCTAAATACTTCCTCCTCCTTAAACCACTTTTCATACAAATTATAGAACAAACCTAACATTTCTAAAATATCTGTGCTAGTTTCTAATTTTTTTTTATTGGGGATTGTATATGCATCCAATTGTACTATTGATGTTTTTGGTACGAAATTCTACTACAATAAGTATTTCAACATGCATCATGGAAGATAAGTAAAGCTAAACACACAAAACAAATGGAGCTTCAAATGCATTACTCATATGTTTAGAAAGTTAGAGTTGACAAAGTATTCATAGGGTTGGTTCACTGGTTGTGCAAAAGGTTTAATTGGATGCACTAGAGAAAGGTAATGTATGATAGATGGAGGAAGCATGTGAAGTTATTTTGGGACCACTTGAGTTCCTATTAGGTAACAAAATGTGATCTCACTCCTAGTCTAACATGTTGGCTTTGAGACTGAGCAGTCTACACATTTGAATTACGGGATGTACTTTTGGCTAACTTATAGACATTGTAAATTAGCTTCTAGGTCTACGTGAAAGTTACAATAATACTAGAATGCATATGGAATACCACTCAATTCCATTCCCATGTGTTTTTGTCATGGGGGTAGTGGTAGAAGTTGTGCAAGTTGTGTACTCAAAAACACATTACGAAGTGTACAAACTAAGATGTCGATCCTATACACACTACAAGAGTGTTATGAAGTAAACCAAATCAAACAAATGATGAAGCTTAAGTTTGGAAGGTTCACATGATACATCTTTTGTTCTTGAATTAGAGAAGTGGTGTCTCCTATAGGTTGGTGCCTACAAATTTGATTTGGGATTGGTGTCTATTTCTTAGGTTGAAACTAATGTTTGTTGGTGCTCACACAATCATTGTGATTCCCTTATCATTAGGTGAGGCTAGATTTGGATACTAGTTCCAAGAAGCATTTCTCACTATGGCTTTTCCCTTCAACATTTCCACACAAATCGGGTGTTCTCTTGTGTTGATGTGTAGTTATTCTTATCACTCGCATGGTTTTTCTAATGATAATGTGAGATGTGGTAAAGATATAGGTCTTTTTTTAATTTTTGAAGTGAAAATTGACATATGTTATTCGCCCCCTTCTTAGTAGATATGTGTGCATAATATAAGCATTGGAAATATATCCCATAAGGGACTTACCTTGATAATGATTTCAAGAGTTTTATGATTGTCAAACCTATAAATTTCTCATGCACTATCATTCCAAAGGTATGCAAATATTTGCCTCACCTAGAAAATGCTCATTCCTAGCACATTTTCTCTAACTTGAAGACCCAAGTCCTAATAATCATACTTTGAAATGAAGAATTGAATGCATATAAGCAAGCCAACATTATGTGAATGTATCAATGAACCAAATATATCAATATATAGGATTATGTATGGTAATGAAAGATGTTGGCATATAGAATAATGTATATGTAATCCCAAGATGAAAGAGGATGACCTTATCAAAATAAATATCCTTAAGAAATTTGCATAAATTTAATTAGTTTATCTCAATATATAACATTTTGAATTAACATTCCTACTTTATCTACAAAATTTGATAAAACAAATCCTTAATTTTAAAAAAAATGAGTCTTAGTAGTTTTTGGTCACATCTATAACATATAAAATATTATTTATTAATTAGTGTGGTGAAATATGTAGTTAAGAAAAGTGAAATCATTTTTATTGTATTAAAAAATCAAGAACTATTCTATATATAATTCTAGGAATGGACTACCTCAAAATAAATATCTTATAAATTAATTTACCTTAAGATATAATATTTTTTAATTTATATTTATGAAATTTGAAAGAGGTTTTGTTAATTTTAAATAAACAAATTTTGAAAAGTCTTTCATATTTAAAACATATGAAACATTGTATATTATAAACATTTTATATATGTTTAAAGTGAGCCTACTTCAACTCTTGAGTCCTAAAATGACCTAGAGAGGTGTAAAAGCAATTTTATCTTTCCCATTTTGGCATCCATCACCATCTAGACGCAAGCATTTGATCAATCTTCAAGCAATCAAGCATTCACGAAGTAGTCAAGCATCTTAAAGCATTCAAACATTTCCTCGCTTCATGGTGACAAGCCTAGTGATCATTATTCAAGCATGTCTTTTATGATGTCATTTTAAGTCTTTGTACTATATCAACACTTGTGGTCTCATTTCAAGAAGTCTTTGCATTGTCAAGACATAAGACATTTATCAACCCTTTGCCACTAACAACCCACTTTCTTTCCTTTCATGTAATTTCATTTTAATTTCAAGGTTAATTCCTAAGTAGGGGTTTGACTGAGGCAAACCTCTTTCTCCCAACATTCTCCTTGTTTTTTGTGTGTAGGTGAATGTGGCAAAGTTCCAAATTTGGATTCAAGAAGGTAGAATAAGTTGTGTCAAATCCCAGGCTTCCTTATTAGTTTTTGGAAAAACAAGGGCGACTCCAATCCCACCTATCTGTCTAAGTCACCCCTAATAGACATATTTAGTTTAGATTTGAAGTACAGGTCAATGGTCATGTTTACTCCTCAGACCTGATCTCAAAATTTGCATATCAGTCTGATAACTACTTTTGTTTTATAGAAAGCCTCTTCTCTCTCTTCTTAATCTTGGATCTTGCATTTTGTCATCTCAATTACACATTCAACAATCCACAATAGCGAAGGGAAGACCTTACACCTATTTAGCTCTCAAGTCCTCTTAAGCCTAGTGGTTTTTTTTCCTTCCTAATGTATTGAGTTGAAAACAGGCCCATTTGTTCCCTAGTTTGCCTATACAAGTTAGGAGACATCTTATTTTCATCATTACACAATGCATAACAATCTTTGATATAAGTCCATGAAACCCAGTCAAGTACATTAAAATCCCAAATATCTTTAAATTGTCTAACCCCTTTTTGTAACAAGTAATAAGCATATCTTGGAAAGCTAATAGCCCATGTCTGATTATGATAATAAGTTTATTTTGCCATATTGATGCAAAAGAAAAACCAAAACCATGTTGCAAGGAAGAGTCGTTCCAATCCAAAAATTTATAAACTTTTTGCCACACTTTCCATATAGATCGAGATGGAAAAAAACTATGATTTTAACAAATGAGAACATGAGTATTTTGTCTAACCAGTTAACACCTTGCCACTTTTTCTTGATTGAAGCTTCCATGATTCGTTAGCAAATCGAAACTTTACATGGCTCATCACCACTAGCGACTATCATAATCCATTTACAACAAGATAAATCCCTTGGGTTTTGGGGTTCATAAGCACTGGTTTTCCTTTATGTCTAGGTTGAGTCGAATAAGACCAAAAAGAAACAACAAACCCTAGATTACCATTCAACTTAGACCATATAAATTTACAATTTATTTTATTCAACTCCTCATAACACTATTTCGAAGGCATCCAACATGATGAATAATATACATGGGTAACAATGAGATTCTTGTTGCCAACCTGAATCTTGTTGGTATGCCATTTTCTCGTCTTCCTGAGGAAGGATCACAAAGTATGATTCAAAATGTCGAATACAAAAATCAACATAGTTTTCTACCCAAAAGATCATGTAATAACCCAAATCTTGCCAACTAATGATAAGTACTTATTACCTAAGTTAAACAATTTCTTTTTAAGTACAATAAAAAAAACCACACATATGAGAAAGAGAGACTCCCAAACCAAAAGGAATACCAAGGCATCTATTAATATATGCACGTTTAATTTGACTCCACTCTTTAGGAATCTAATATGGGATAGTGTCAGGGTAAATCATAAGAAAAATTGTTTTGTTATGAGCTAGTTGAAAACCAAAAGTAGAGCAATACAAATTTACAACATGCAAGGTATTGTTGTATTCATCCTTAGAGTTTTGCAGGAATAACATAATATCAACAACAAAGTGAATCTTAATTACCATCTTGTTTTAAGGAATAGAAAGTCCTTTGATAAGCTTAACATGATAGGCTTTTTGGAAAATATATCCCATGACGTCAACTATAAGCACATATAGAAAGGGAGATAATGAACATCCTTGACTTACATAACGTTGTAACTTAAGGAATCTCACATTTTTTATGGTAAGGTAGGCATCAACATCTTTGAATAGTATTTGAACATGTTTTTGAATTTTAGTTCCAAACCCCAACCATTGAAGCACATTTTAAGGATGAAGCTCCATTAAATTCTATTATATGCTTGATTAAAATCTAACTTGACCACTGATGCATTTTGACTTGATTGTTGGGTCCACTCCATTGTCTCCTAAACTAACATTAAACTGTCAAGCTTATATCTGCCTTCAATAAAAACGTGTTTGCTTAGCTCTCAAAATATTGAACAATTAGTTTAATTATAGTAGCTAAAGCCTTTGCAATGATTTCATATGATGTATTTAATAAGGTATTAGGTCTTCAACCAGTAATAGTATCCTCATTTTTTTATTTTTTTTCTTATAAGTTTGATTAGGCTTTTCTTGGTATTGGAACCTAAGAAACCATTCTGCAAAGCTTTCTAATAGAAGGTATAAAACCATCTTTAATATGACTCCACAAGATTTGATAGAATTCAGCTGGAAGACCAACAAAAGCAGGACTTTTATTGGGTTTCATAGAGGAGAGAGCACACTAAAGTTTGTTCTAAAAAAAGAATACGGTCCAAGAATACTAAAACCAGGATTGATCTTGTTAGGAATACAATCTTGGATACTTTCTTCCAGAGCTTGCTGAATATCTGGCCAAATACTTCCTCCTCCTTAAACCACTTTTCATACAAATTATAGAACAAACCAAACATTTCTGAAATATCTGTGCTATATTCACTTTCATCCAATATAGCATCGATACCCTATTTTTTGTGTTTTTAGTTGCAACTTATTAGAAATTTGTCTTTGTTACATTATATGGTTACCAAATAATGTAGATAAGAGCTACATTAAATAACAATCGAAGTGATTTGTGTTACTGTGGCAATTTCTATTCTACAAGCAATTCATTTGTTTATAAATTCTCTCTCTAACAAAAGTTGACTGTGATTAGAAAACTATCAGTGTTACCCGTTGAAACTTTGGATTCCATTGCTAACATACATTCTCATCGGCTTCTTATTTGTGGCTGTCCAGTTTGGTTTAGGTTATCGAGAATCTTAGAATATATAATGATCGATCATTTGTCATAGCTAAAATCCAAAGCTTTACATAACGTAATAAGGTGCCCAGCTATTTCTTTATCCTCTCCTCCAATTGGATGGAACTTCATACAAAACAAAATAATAAAATGGTTTGCAGTACGTCTACAATTCTGTCATGACAGATTATACTTGCATCTCCGTTCCATTGAAAAAGAGTATATAGGTATCATTTTTTTAACAAAGCACATGGGCATGATAGGTGCTTTGTATAAAACCTATTTTTATGGCTGTTCTTATACAACAAATCCAACAGTGTTATACGTAGAATATAATATAATATTTAAGTATTGATAAGTTCTATGAAATTTTATAGGGGTGGACGTAGAATTCGGTAAACACGGTCAATTTGGAAATATATGGTGTCTAATGATTTTGAGATACCCAGTTTATTTAAAATAACAAGCATTGAACATTGATAAAAAAAAGTGAAGGGTGCACATTGCAACGGTAACATGTAATCCAGACTCCACAATGGGTTCAAAACAGATGTGACCCCACAAAAAATATAAGGGTGGTTTTCAAAAAAAATCCATCTACTTATACCATAATCAAATCAAGTTGAAAATGATTCCTCCTGTGCAGAGCCTGTTTGTTCAATCATAACATTGACAACTAAAAGGATGTGGAAATAACAAAAAAGGCTAGACTTTTTTATGCAAGAAAGAGATGAGCAGAAACACAACGGTGAGAAAATGACACAAAACACTCTTGAGTGAAGCATCTTCACTGTGCGCTACTTTTTTACACAACAAAAAAATAGCAGAAAATAAAGTGAGAAAATGATACAAAACACTACAAGTCGAGTGAAGCATCCTGACTATAAGCTCCTCTTTTATACAAGAAACAAATAAGCAGAAATAGAGTTGAGGAAATTCACTTTGAAGTTTCTCCAAAGAGCACCTCAGATACATATGGTGAAACACCACTAAGATACAAATCGCAATGCAGTTGTGCCATTACAAACATCACATTTGGAAAATATTCAAAAGGGTACTCCAGCAATACTGCTGAAATAATGGTTGCAAACGAGGATGAACGGAATTTATAGTTTTTGTTCCACCATTGCAACATACCACCATAACAGTTTCCAATTCAGAGGTACCAGTCCTGATAGTTTACAAGCCCTTTGTTCATAGAAATCTGCCTGTGTAATAAGCTTGATAAGGGTAACCCCTTATTCAACTTGTGTTGGTATTTTCAAGATGCTAAACCCAAAAAGGATTAAAATTTTCACCTATTGGATTGCATTTAAGTATATAAGAATTCCTGCAAAAGGGCAGGTCAGCTTTGCTACCTTACAATATGGAATTATTATCAAAACTCTCTGTGACACAGACCTGACTGACCACATTCCATCTCTCATCTGCCTGTCCCGTCCCTTTCTGAAACCCCTGAGACTTGCTGAGCTTCAATTTGGATGTCGTGTTTCCTTTTATTTCTCTTTGGCCTGGAAGGTTTTCTTCCTCGCTGTTTCTCAGAATGATCTGGGTTGGTGATTCCAACTTGTACTGGTGTTTCATGTGGGTGTACAGTTTCATGTAGTTGTACAGTTTCATGTAGGTGTACAGGTGGATCAGGCCATGGTGAGCGTTTTGCAGGAACCACAATCTCCAGTGGGGGGTCTATAATCCATCTGCAATCAAACAATAATCCAAAAGCCTAAAAGGGTTAATGACAAAATGGAAAAATACTACGAAGGAATTCATTGAAATACAAATGCACATCATCTTCTAATCATCAGTATCAAAAGTCCATTGTCATGTAGATCGAAATGAGATCCACAATTTGGCCCTTGGGACCCTTCTTTCTACATTTCTACATTTGATATTATTAGGGACTCAACACAATTAAAACTCTTACAGGAGCATTAGATTAGCTCTCAATTCTTCTTAATCCTAAATTTATTAATAAATTAGTTGATCAATCTACAAAATTTTCCAAATTGGTTTAACAAACACCGTATCCAATGTTCAATTGATGTGTAATGAATCCAAGAGAGTTAAAATGTAGTAAAAGTTAATGCAAAATCAATTCCAATGACATGCTGCTCTTAATCATTTTGCATCAGTTAAAAGGAAAAAATGTGAAATGGAAAACAAAAATAGGTCTATAAAACCAGATAATTTTAAGACCAAAATCACCCAACAAAATGGTGCAAACATTTTTTTGTAGCATGTAAAGAAACATTATCATATGATTTGAATATGCAGTGCATCTTGTTAAAGACACATAAATTGGATGCTGTATAACACAACAGTTGCAGTCTAGTAAAAATGTAAGCAAGAAAACACACAGAATGGACAATATGGTAAAGAAGGCAGTGAACTAACCCATGAGGAAATTTACTGTCTGCACGAGCCTCCACGCGAAGCCACCATAATAATACATTGCGACCACATCTACCAAGTGGCTCGACAAAGGAATCATCTTTCAAAATAGACAAAGGACTTTCTATAGCCTGGCCATCTTTAGTCCAGTCATCCCAGTCACGAACCCAAGATGGTTTAACACTGTCTTCCCAAACCAACATTGAATTAAGAGCAAAACCTGCCCACTCTAATCTCCTTGGCAATACTGTCGCCCTGTCATCAATAAATCTGGCACTCTGCTTAGCATATGGAATTGAATTGAATGTGTGCCAGCCAGCCAAATGTCCTGAGGAATTGCAGGCAGGTCCCTGAATGGGTAAGAGAGGATTGTCTTTTTCAGCTTCCTCTGCTTCTACTTTTTTTCCCTCAGATTCTTGCATGCGTAATATCTCTGAGTGACCAGGATGAACAAGAATGCCCACTGAAAGTGCACCCATCCATTTTACAGATTGAATCTCATCAAAAAGCTCTAAAGTATGAGTATTGCTGTCATCAGCAAACATAACAATACCATCCAGTTTCTGCTCCCTCACAATTCTGGAACAACAGCAAAGATTAGTTTTGAGTAAAACTGTTATTTCTCATTCTAGTGATTATCTCTAATTTATGGCTAGAGACTAAAAATAAAACCAAAAATTCTCAAACTGCTAAATGCAAGCACTCCATGAAACTTGAAATTCTGATAAACTGTTGGTGCTTCCAAAGAATAAGCTCTGAAACAAATCCTATATGCCTCAATGCACACTATTTTAAATAATTTGGATTTCACTCTCAGAAAAAATGACTCGGATCAAACATGTTAGAAATACAAATTGCCAAGAACATAAAACAAGAACAAGGATGAATAAAATCTTGTCAAAGCTCAACAAAGGACTAGTGGAAATTAAATGTTAAGATGCATTCTATGTTGGACAACGTAAGACACAAGCACCATAGAAAAAATTATCCGCTATGATGGAAGGGGAACCAACTCAAGTCTTCCTTCCATGGTAATGTTACTGCATCAATTTCTATATGAGCGTAGATGACAGTCCCAAATGAAATATAAAACAATGATGAAATGCACGAGGCAGATACAAACAATGGTCAAAATATCAGCTTGTATTCGCAGAGCGAAGATTGATGCAAGTGGTCAAGATATAGTGATGTAATTCAAGATCCTGGGTGTCATGAGTAGGATGTGCCCAAAAATAATCCTCAATCCTGGCACTGGATTAACTGAACCCTGTATTCTGTAAATATGAAAAAAAAACTAACAAATCACAGAGATACATAAGAAAAACCCATTCAATACAAAAGAACCTATACCGTTAATTGAAAAGGGCAGACTGATGCAAATGGTCAGAGATAAAATACAAGAGGGTTGCAAATGGTCAGAGATAAAATACAAGAGGGTACAACACAGTGTGATGAGCAAAATCACACAACAAAAATGAATAACTAGCATCCTCGGCTGTGGAGTAAGATTCATTCAATCCTGCAGTCACATTATATGGGTGAGAAATTTGATTGCTAATTTTCAAGGAGCAGGTTGATGTCAATAGTTAAGCTGCTGTGCAAGAAGGCCTGGTGAGAAATACACATACATGAAAATGTATAAGAACCTCGATTCTGAATCTGTAAAACTAGATTGATCTAATCCTACAGTCAAGCATAAATCTGGAGATAAAGACATCACAAGCCACAATTGAAAGCAATTTCGACGTGAAGCAAGAACCAAAACCTTTAAACCTTGGGAAAAGGTTTTCTCACATGTTTAAAAATTAGAATGCCATATACCAAGTGGCAGTACTGGCTTGATTTTTTGTCTTTCCAATTTTTAAAACAAACATCATAACTCGAAAAGGAAAATAGGATCAGCAAAAGATATTATATCCAACTGAATAAAAACCAAGAATGAATCCCCAATCTGAGTTTGCAAAGGAGCAAGGGTAAGTTAGAAACATAACTTCTCATGTTTCTAGCTAGGTAGGCCTTCAGAGCACACCAACAACAGTTACAAACATAATTTTTCATGTTTACAGCTAGGTAGACCTTAAAAGCACACCAACAACAGGCCTTATCAATGTCATACATAGAACTAAACACTGGATATGCCACATGAAAGTAAACAAGTCTATAATGAAGTAGAAGCCACAAATGCAACAATCACAAAGCCAAACAAATCAAAACCACGTGAAAATTCTAATTTATATATTTCAAGGAACCCAGATATATAAATTCTCAAGTTTCGAACATGGTAGACTTCGCACGCATTCTGAACAAAGGTCCTATCAATATGAAACAAAATCCACAAGGGATACACCACGCAATAAGCCTATAATCTTATAGTTAAAAACTATGCAAAAATCACAAGGTTAACCAAATCAAAACTGAGAAGAAGTCTCACATTTGTACATGCCAAGTCCACAAAACCAAGGCCCTAAATTAACAATAATGGTAGCCCTTCAATGCAAAATGTAAGGCAGTGTTACCAATGTCAAATAAAAACCACAGCATTGGATATGGTACGAGTAAATAAAATAAACAAGGTTGTGAGCCAGTGTTCCCATTGTGGAGATTCAAGTTCAAACCCCCGACGCAATATCTAAGATGGGATTCTAAGTAATGAGTCTTGATCTTCCATTGTTTGGCTTCTAATGGTAATTTCCAAGCTGTTGCTCTTAAGGAGTCAAGTATTGTATTAGTCATAAAAAGCTTAATAATTTTATCAGTTTGAGCTATATTTGCACACTATGAGAAAATATTTTTTTAAAACGAATCATAATGAGAACAACCACAAAGCAGGCACTAAAAATGTCAAAGGAATTACCACATGATAATTAAAAATGATTGTGATAAAGAAGGCACCAAAATGAACAAAACCACAATACAAGGGGGATATGCAGAGCATACACTGGCACAACTAAGCAATTCCAATGTGTAGGTATAAACAAAAAAAAAACAGATAACAAACAAGGATCTCAAACATTGACTCCATCATCATCATCATCAAAGAAAGCGAAAAGGAGAAGCCCTAATTACCCTTCCTCTCGCAATACCTCAAGCCTTGGACTCGCATTTGAACCTCCATTCGATGTCGATCCTCCCACGAGACTGGCATCCTCCCATTGAATCCGACATGAATCACATCCAGTCCGGTTTTCCCCACCAATGCAGCAGTCTCATTAGAAACCCCGCCAGCTTCTACAACAATCCAAACAAGCTTTCCAGGCACCAACATGAGAGTATGCATCAATCCATTCAAATGAACACTCTGAAAAGTCCTCACATAAGTAGGAGTTATAACAATCACAGTCTTCCAATCCCTAACCCCATAAATCATCCTCTGCTCCTGCTGAACCCTCTCCAGAAGCTGGTGCGCCTTCATCACCTGCTCCGGATCTGGGTGAGGCCACGGTCGTATGAGGATCCCATGCCTGCCCACATGAACCCTGCTGCTGGGCAGATTAGAATCAGTGCTTGAATTCAAACTAGGGCTAGAATTTGAATCAGGATCGCCAACTGGATGCCCAATGCGGTCATATGGGTGCTTGAATTCCAGGTCAGAGACCCCGTCGGCATTGTTTTGGTATCCCTGTAGTTTTGATCCGACTCTATGGTAGGGCGCCTCTGGACTATTGGATGCGGCAAAAACTAACAGAAAAATCAATCTGGAAAACCTGAAGCCTAAAACGAGGCTTACAATGCAGCATAGGCCGTGTAAAACTAACCAGAAAAACGCCGCCGGGGATTTGAACACAGAATCTTCGGGGCCGATCCTGAAGCTGTTGTTTCGCCTGTTGTTGTTGTTACAGTTCTGCAATGCACCCGCCTTCATTGTTTCGGGCTAGTGGGTATTGCAGATTCACCAACTGTGAAGGATTTGCTGCAGTGGATATGCATTAGATTTGGAGTTTTATTAGCGATTCGGAAGCCTCGGCTGTGCTCTTGCCTCGGGAGCCCTACAGACTGACTGCTTACCGAACATTAAGTGTCGAGATTAAGTTACACGGTAAGTGTGAGGATGCTGACGCTCTTTCTTTAGTTGTCTTCTTGATATTTTTTATAATTCTTTATGTTGGTAACGTTTTGTTTTACTAAATATTCGTGTTGTTTGTTTCTGGTTTTTTCCAAGCCCGTTGATTTTGTTTTGGTGTGTAAAAGGTGTATCTTAAATTATTATTATTATTATTTTATGGTTGGAAGGTTGTAGTTTAATTGAAAATGATATGAATTCTATCATGATTTAAAGTTTTAGAAGATAGGATTGAATCAAATTTAACTTTTAGATGATTTGCAATAATTTAATTAAAAATAATAATAATATTTATGTTAAGTTATAGAAGGTATAATTTGTTCTTTCTTGATGATGGATTAGTGTATATGATCAGAAATATCAAAAAATCATATATTGTTTTTATCTAAAAATATTCTAATATGTCAAATTAATTAAATTAATTTTAATTTATTAACTATAAAAATTAAAAATAATTTACTATTATAAATTAAATTGTTACAATTCTTGTTTATAAGAGGGTGTTATACCCAATTCCTACAATCTAAAAAAATTAAATTAAATTGTTACAAGTATTGTTATGTATTAAATAGGTGTAAATTATATTATAATTCATTGTTATTATTAATTTATGTAATAAGAAATTTTGTAGGTATAATATCTTAGTCAATGTAGTTGGATTAAGGTTGAAGTGGTTACCAAAATAATTAGAAAGTAAATTTATGTAATGAAATATTCAATAATTTGTCAAATAAATGTGGACCAAGCCAAAATAGTTGGTTATTGTTAGTTGTTTATGGAAGAAGAAAGTCTCATTGATTATGAAGGAAATAAACAACATTTTATATAAATGTTTAAGTGAATAAATTAATTAATATATTTTTTTGGGTGAGATAAAGGAGTTGAGTTTGCATATATATATTTTTAAGAGGGAGTAGTTAACATTTTTTATGCTCATTCATCTTGGTTTCTAAATATCATTATTTTTGCAAAAAAAAATTGTGATATTAATATAATTATTGCTTTAGTTAAAAGAGTTCAATAGAGATATATTTGTATCTCTTGAAATAAGAGAGGAGATAGATTTGACTATATCATATGATAGATATTTGGAATCAAGATTAAATGTAGATGCAAAAGATTATGATGAATGTGTTTTGTGAAAAATGAAATCTATGTTAAGACTCTAATAAGGTCAGAAGTGCAACTTTGATTTTCTTGAAGGCAGCCTTGACTTTTCTATATGGCCTTAACCTTTTTGTGTGACACTAACCTCTAAATTTGTAAAACACCAGTACCTACAAAAAAAGGGTTCATCTATGTATGCATCTACAAATAAAAGAATTGGTGGTGTTGAGGAACAATATTGGGTTTTCTTATGGCAATGGAATTTTTTTATATTTCCATGGTTGCAATCAAGACTTGTCAATCAATGTAACAATTTTGTGATAACTTGGAAGACATATCAAGTAATGTATGTAATAGACGCGTGAGTATTTGACTAAGCACAATAGAATTGTTATGAATTTTTAAGATAATGATGCAAGGAATATTTGAGTAGAGATCCCATACATTAAAAGTTAGGATATCATATTGTCAATTTAAGAGTTAATTTAATAGAAGTGTGTTTGATGTGAAATAAATATGCAACAAAGGAATTACATGATTATGATTACAAGATCTTAGTGGATAACGTTGATTGTGGTGATAGTGAAGAGTAATATGACTTAAGATTGATGACTTTTTATACATGTCGTAGGCACACAATTCAAACTTTTTAGTATGCACATTGAAGTAACTATAACATCAAGCTAAATCATCTTAAGACCACATTATATTTAACTTGAAATAATTAATAGAATTAAACTTGTGAGGGTGACTTTGGCCCGAACAAAAAAAGTACTAATTTGAAAATTGATATAATGTGAATAAAAGTAAAAAAGGCATTTCTAATGATAAATAAAAACTGAGGTTAATGAATAAAGACTATAACCTAAGATTATGTGTTTAAAACTTCTACATAAATATATTAAATTTTTATTTTTAAATAAAATAAAATTATATTATTAATTTAAATGTGAAAATTGATAAGATTATGTAATTTATAATTTTCTAAATGATGAATATAATTATATAGATAAAATAACATAATTTAATTGTGATAAAAAATATATAGTTTAATTGAAAGTGACATAAATAATACATGATTCACATTAAACTGGACAAAATAGAATCACATTTCTCAAAGTCTATGTTGAAAAATAATAAATATTACAAATTTTAAAAAATGAAAAACACTCAATAGAAAATAAAATATTATTAATTTGACAAAGATGCTTGTAATTTAAAATTAAGCATTGCTTATATTATAAACTATACTATTAAAATAATTTCTTTACCAATTACAAAAATCATGGATTCCATAAATTAATAGAAACTCAAAAAAAAAAAAAAAAGCGATGCTAAAATAATATACACAACCAATCAATTTTATTTACCAATAATAAAACCATGGATTCCTTAAGCTACATGTTTTAGTCAAACTATTAATTGAAACTCCAAAAGAAAAAAAAATTATTACATTATATTAATTCAGAGATTTAAAAATGGAATTGTGGAGTGCATTTCATAATATTAGTATTTTCAATATTTAATGTGTCTCTTGTCCTTATCCTTGTCTCTTAATTTTGGGACCCATCACTATATAATAAAAAGGATCTTGAATTGAGAATAAGAAGTGAGAACAAAGGCATATAGAACCGAGATTTGGAATTTTTATTCTATTGGTTATTATTCATTTTCCAATATGTCCCACAATCCATGTCAACATAATATTTGGTAAGAACAACTCCTCATTCCTTTTCATGCTTAATCAGCTTTCATTGTCAATGGTGAAGTTAGTTTCAAGGGAAGGTTGTTGCCCTGGTATGATTGGGATGTTGCAACTTGCAAATTCTATATATTTTAACTACTTCATTCTCATGTTTGAAGTTCATTTTAAGAAATGTGGTTGCTTTGGTGGCAGGGCAATATCTAGATGATATTAATGACTTGTGAATCTCATCTATCTTTTTTCATTTATTATACCTTACAATCTAATGGTTCATTAACTTTCTTGTAAAGTCAAGTGCAACATAGACAAATTGATGGAATCAACAAGAAAACATTGCCCATTGTCATGGAGTAAAACAATTTATTAAGATTGTAAAGGAGAATAAACCTTTTCCTTAAAAAAAGGTTTGAATAGGTAAATAAAGTAAATATAATTAATTGGGCATATTTTATAGATTAAATGGTGATATTTCAAATAGATTAATATGGTAGTGGTATTTGTTATTTAAAGAAAATAAATATAATAGATAATTGTATTTAGTTCTGTAATGGATGTATATGGATTTCTTATGAAAATTATGGAATTTAATTGTTATTTATTTGGGAATTATTTTTCTTTATCAATATACATGAGAGAGTTTATGTTGGATAAATATTCTATCAAAGATTAAGTTTATGAGCCTTGGTTAAGTTTATGATTATGGATTCATCCTTTAAGTTTAGATTCAATTTGCATAATCTCGAATTTTGTTTTTTGTTTGTTTAAATGATATTTTTCTACTCTATTTTTTTATAAGAAATAAGGGAGCCTATTTTTTTAGTCCAAGCTCATATTTTCCCATTCAGATACCTTCATAGATGTGGTCATATTTGTCTCCTAATTATCTTCCTATATAACTCCTATCATTTCTTTTACTACCTTTAGGCTATCATTGTTGACCACAAAGTTTACACCATAGAAAGCCAAGGATGTGCAAATCAAAGTCCATCTCTTGAAAGAGTGAGATTAATCACTCCAAAGGTCCTAATTGGGTAGGTCATAGCCACATTGCATAGGTCAAGGAAGATTATGTGGGATGTCACAAGATGGACCTTTGCTGGTTCAATCAAAGCTATAGATGGAAGTGGTGCATTTTTGAAGGTTTTTATTTGTTGTCTTAACTAATTCTCAAAGTTTTTGACAATAGTAAGGAATCCTTCATAAATGTTTTGTAGACAACCAAGGATGAGGCTTAGGACTTTTATAAAACCATCAAGTGGGTCTCTGATGAAGTTAATGAGATCAAGATCAAGCAGAGGGCCTTCACCAGTAAGTCGGAGTTCTTGGAAGCACTTGGTGTGGGAAAGGATAGCTTGTTTCCTAATAGGCTGAAAGACCTCACTAAGGATGTTAGTGATGCAGAAGCCATGATTGATGCTTATGATACTAGAAATGGTGCTATTGATGTAAGATTTCCCAACCTGGAGACTACTCTCAAGAAAATCGGTGAGCAGACGTACAAAAATCTCATAGCCTATATTGAGCATCTCAAAATTCTGATTGGGAAGCTTGAGCAAGATAAAATTATGATTGGGATGGTGATAAGGACACTAGACCTAAAGAAGTTTTTGGCCCTGGGAAAAGAACTCGTGCTAGTACTAGGAAGAAGGCACTTAAAGATAATAAGGATATTGAAGACCTCAAGAGTGTCACGGCTGACATGGACCTGATGGTTATTGAAGTTGCTAAGCTTCTCAAAAACTTTGAATAGTTCTATTTCATGTTGTCTTTTATCTATGTCTATGTGTTGGTTCTTTGTTGGCCTTTGGTCTTGTGTTGGATTTTTGTTTGTTTGTGTCAATTGCTCTCTTTTTGGTGTCTTTTTGTCATAGTATTTTCTAAGAACTTTAATGCTATATCTTTAGTTTCAATGATGTAAAGGGTTTTGGGTCCCTTCAAAACCTATTTTTCACTTAATCAAAAATAAGATCTACAAACAATAGATGAAACCTAAACTAAACTAACCAATATACTAACTTTTGATTTCAAAGAAAATCCAAAAGATGATAGGGTTGCAAGAGATTTAAAACAAAGTAAATGTCTACTTTATACATCAACCATTCAAACACTTAAATTTGCATAAGGTTATATTGGATCACATAAACTATGAAATTACAAATCAAAATTTCACAATTCGTAATAATGTGCCTATGATCAAAGGGAAAAGAAATGACATGATTTCTAAAAATTCATCAAAGTGAAAAGCCACACCACCCATGTGCACATGCAAGACAAATTTATCCTCCAAAGCACAAATTAGAAAGATCCAACCAATTTATCCATCATAAAGAATAAGTGTTCAAAGCTAACACCAACTAATCATGTTATTTAGTAAATCTCATTAACACACAAGTGGATCTTGAATCTAAAATTTTATTCAAATTTTTAAAAATCAGTAGCGTATACACATTGAGATTCAAACACAAAAAATTTATAGAGTTCAAATGAAGAATTTTCAACCCTTATTACAAGATACTTCAAGATTTATTTATAGAAATTGGATTACAAAATCACCAAACCTATAACTAGGGGTTCCAGACATTATTTTAAGACAAAATAAAATTAAAATACCAAATTAACTTATTAAAACTACTTCTAAAATACTATAGAATGGATTGAAAAATAGTTTTTCAAGTTTACAACTCAAAATGGGCCCAAAAGAAGCCAAGATGTGCCCTAAAATTTTGGGATCCAACTATTATTCTGGTGTTTGAAATACATCTCGCCTAGATCCACTTTTTCATCAACTTCTTTGAGTTTCTCCATTGGAAAATTGTAGCTCCATGTCTACTTGAACCTAGGCAGATATGTTGGCAGGAATTTCTAAGAAGATTCAAAGATAAAAATTGCCCAAGACTTGTAAAAATGAGATTGCTTTCAACCTTGCATTTTTTTAATTTTTTGCAGATCTATAAAATTGATGTCCAAAATTCACCTCTATGAAGTTATATATGCGCAACAAGGTCTTAAAAGGAATCATTAAAAGAATTCATGGCTTTCCATATCTCACTAACATTTGGGATTTTCATTTATTTTAGTTAAACTTGCCATTTTTTCCTAAACTCCTTCAACTTCTTATTGGAATCTTCAAACTAGGGTAATTATTTCCTCATGTTTTCCAATTCATGTTTCACCCCTATTATCCAATAAATGTTTTTTCTTGGTTCTTGCTCCATGCAAAATAATCTTAAACTCTTGTATGATATGATCAATATTTTTCATTTCACCTACTCCTCCGACTACCAAAATGTTCATGAGAGATCATAAAATCATCAACAAGCTACATCATGGTATTAATTGATTCCCTTCAAGAAAAAATTATATTTCTCTTCTTTCTATACTCCTTCACAATCAAATTTATTTCTTTGGACTATTCTACTAGTGAATTTATCCCATTTGGTTAAAAAAATGGAAGTTCCTAGTAATTTGTCTACACTTGTTTTCTCCATTATTCTCAAAAAAAGGATGAAGTCTTCCCACATCAACATGCTCTCGTATATGCATGAAAATTCCTCATTTGATATCATGTCCTTCAAGATTTGTATTTTCTTGGTCATAGACATGTATAACATGAGCACTATCCATATAATTTTTTCATCCATTTGTTCTATATCTTGTCATCATTCTACACATGCTTTCAAAAATGGGTCGGCTTAAGAAAATTGACCGTGGGCTTCCAAGGTAGCTTGTAGGATAATAGCGGGATTAGTAGGTTCAATAGGGACCAAAATTTGAGTGATGAATCCCTTTAGCTCTACAACTTGTGTTTCTAGATTCACCAGATTTTCTTCATCATTGTAGATCCTCCAAAAAAATAGTTATGATAGCCTGATGCAACAATGCCTTCTCTCCTTTCTAAGTGAGCACCCCTAGGTTTATTTCTTCCATTACATAGTCCTTTATACTCATATCCTCTTATTGGATTACAAAGGGGGGGGATGAATCAATAATCCTAGGTTCTTTGTACCTTAAAAACTTTATCTAATTAACTCGATGTCAACTCGGTCAGACACAATTCAATATTTATCAAAAATAATAAATAATATTTACCAATCAACAATAACAAACACAATAATCATTCAACACATATAACACCAGTATTTAACATGGAAACCCAACTTTGGGAAAAAACACCGTGGGAATTGTCACCCACTAAATAATTCACTCTTCTTAAGTGAACTCGGTTAAAAGCCAATCTAGTTAAAGATTACAATACACATTGTTAAATGTGACATGGTAAAGGGATTTGCCTCAGATCTATTAGGATCTTCACCCTATTAGGATTGGTCTGGTTAAAGCTCTTCAAGCACTCTTTAGAATATTACCTTTTGCAAGGATTTTACAATAAGATTCTTAAGTCCACCTGATTAAGAGATTTTTCTGTTACAAATGTTAATAAGAAATAGTAAATAAATTGACCTATAAATCCACAACTATCTTTGCATAATCAGATCCCTTGTGCGCTCTTTGTCTTCACTTCAATCCTTCACTTTCCATTAGCTTCAACACTTCATCAAATTTAGTTTTCTGACTCAGAATTCACCTTTTCCCTCTTCAATGCATTAGTCAGTGACTTATCAACCCTTCAATTTGCCAGCCATTTTTTCATACAAATTCATCCTTTTATATAGACTTTGTTTGGCTGATGAATCTCCTTTATCATGTTTTCTTTTTATTAATATCAATCATCCAATTCATTTCACAAACTTATTCATTGAATTTGGATCTCAGTAAATGTTTTATCATCACCTTGGAACTTGAACTTTCTTGAAACTTGTTCCTTCTCTTTTTGACGCTTAGATCTATACCATAGATCATCACCTTGAATTTTCAAGATCGTAGATCTCTCCAACTAACTTTTCCTCATCATCAGAATCTTCCATCTAATCATAGCTCAACATTAAATGTCATTCTAATCCTTGTATTTAATTTTTGTTCCTTTCTTAGTGACTAACTTATTTTCTTCGACTGAATTTTGGTTATCTTCGCTCGGTGACTAAAACCTTCTTCTTGGTGTCTTGAGTTCCTTTGTCTTTACCGAAACTTTCTTTCCTTTTACTAAACAACCTTTTTGCTTTTACCAAATGACCTTTCCTGCTCAGTTGCCAAACTGTTTAGCTTGCCGATTTGAGTAATCTTCATTACCGACTTGATATAATCATATGTTTGGTAGAAAACAATTATATCAACATAATCTTAACATTGTTTGATCTATGGAGGCTTGTGGGAACCAAAATGTGTAGAACCCTAATAGGGATGAGGAGGATACTGAAGACTCTGATGATAATGCCATCCCCCAGGATGAGGGTGGAAATGAGGATAATAACATTAAGGGTTCTGATAAGAACATTGAGATGAAGGCAAAGACTAAAAATCAAATTGAGGAAGGCTCCCACCAGAAGAATATTGATGCCTCCCAAAATAGGGACATTGACTCTGTTTCTAAAACTACTGAAAAGGAGGATTTGGGCGTCAAGGATACAGAGGACATGGCCAATCTGAAAGGTAAGTGTACAAAATGTTTAAATTATGAAGAATCCATGGCTCACAAATCTCATAGCCTGGAAGATTTGGTGGATACTGCTCTTCAGTATACTGAAAAGCATAAAGCTAACACCGATTTCCACAAAGAGGAGGTCCCCATTATGGATGATTTTGTTGTTGGTATGAGACATGATGTGCCTATTTCTCAAGATTCTCAGGAAAACATTCATGATGGTAGTGATGATTCCAATGAAAGGAGAATCAGAGAGTCCTCTATTAAGTTGATCTTTGAGGACTTTGATGAAAAAAAGGAAGTCACTATCGGGGCCCTATAGACTACCAAAGATGAAGCCTTATACTCCTTTAGATTTAATAATAGGTGCTTCCACAAGATTAAAAGGCTTAATCTGAAGTGAAAGAAACTCAAAGCTAAGATTTCCAACCTTCAAGAGAAAGTGGACACATATCTCAAGGAGGGTAATACTAACCCTAACTCTTCTTCTTCTGAGTTTCAAAAAAGAATGGACAATATGGAGAGTACCATCATTGACATCCTCCAGCATAGCAAGGATAACATGAAAGCATCTAGCATCAATCGTAAAGCCCTGGTTAATTTGGTGGACAATGATCCTGAGGAGGATAGTGATCACAAGAATGACTCCCCGAAGGCAAGTGGTGGGCCCAGTTCTAGAACCCGTGGGAGTGCCAAGAAGAAGTCTCCTGCTCTGAAGAAAAATGTTGATGAGCTAAAATGTTTCATTGGTTAGATGGACAATATCCAGGCCAAAATGGATAAGACTCTTGATGAAAAAGCCGAGATCATGTATTCGGCCATTTAGACTGGATCCCGTGCTAGTTTTTTATCTTTTGGGCTGGTGTTTTTTTTTTCATTTCTTATGTTGGTGCCCTTGTAGCCCTTCTATGGGCAGATCTTTAGTTGTTGCCTCTTTTTGTTGTGTAGTCTTCTTTTGATCTTTTGTTTTTAGCTTTGTAAAGGGTTTCGGGTCCCCTTCAAAACCTTCTTTTTCTAGTAATCAAAACATTGTCTAATCTATATCAGTTTCCCATTTAAGTTCTTCAACTTCACAACATCTCACTTCTTCTTCTTCTTCTTAACTCGTTCACACTTATATCTGTAATCACCTAAAAATGGACAAGATTAATTCATGTGAGCAACCAAGGCAAAATCAAGGCAACAAAATTAAATCAAAGCAAAATTGCAATCAAGCCATATTCCAAATTGAATTGAAAATCAAAAGCCAATAAATCAATTTAAATTAAATAAATCATGATAAATCAATTAATTATGTAATTAATCTAATTAATTGTGTAGTTCATTAAAATCAAATCAATCCATTCAAGGGGTACACATGGCTAAGGAAATTAAATAAATTCAATCAATAAATCCTAATTTTCCCTCAACCACCAAATGGGAGGAAAATGTATCAACCAATAGGATTTGAGAACCAAGCTCACATGGATCAAGCTCACATAGAATCTCCATCACACATAAGGAGAAAGAATCTTGTCCACCCATTATGTCCTCTTGTCCCAAGCTTTGAGGACAAAATATTTAAATGGTCTCCAAAGGTGGAACCATGGACTAAACCTCAACTCAACCATGATCAAATCAACTCCACCCCTACCCTTGCCAAATTCTATAAAATCAAGGCATAATTCAATCAATAATCATCCACAAATATTTGAATAGCATCAAACCTCTTGCAATTTTAAGCTAGAAAGGTAAATCTAGAGCTAAATAGGCATAATTTCTTTTGGAATTAATATTTTAGCTTTGTTTATCAATCTTTCTCATATTAGGGTTGTCACTAGTGGAAGCTTGTTGAGGGCTTTGCACTAGCAATCCTAATTAGAGATCCATAGAGTGCTCAATTATCATTTAATTTGCTTAATTAGATTGCTATTTGTGGTAATTTAGTAGTTATTTTGATTTATTTGACAATACTAACCCTATGAAGGTACTAATCCTAGTACACAATATAAATTAGATATCAATTGCTTGACATCAATGACAAGATAATAATTGATCTAATCATTCTACAATTTTGTATATCTCTAATCGTAGTCGGTCTTCATCATCATCACCATCAATTATAGTAACAATCTCCCTCTTTTGCATTGATGGAAACACACTAACAATCTTCATTGTTCAATTGATGATGGAAACACTTCACTGACTTGTCTTTGTCCTTTACTCCCTATGAGCTTTATCTTCTTTTTTACATCTTCTCCCTCTACCATTGTCCAATCTTCTCTTAGCATATTCTTCCTCTTTGCAATCTTTAGTAAATTCTTCCTCAATAATCAATTGCTTTATTCTCCCTCTTTGACAACAATGTCAAAGACACAAACTCCTGAATTTTTTTCTCAAGAAGTAAATCATACCTTAAATGTATTGATTTCTCATTGCATACATAAACATCTTTCCCAACTTCAAGCTTCACCTAAAGAGTGAACACTAGCATCAACTCACAAAATAGATATTCTAATGAAAATCTGAATTGATGTAGCATGAATCTTTCCTTAGTGAATATTGGATAGGGGAAGAACCCCTAATTTACCTCAGAGATACTCAAAAGCATCCTTCAGTAGTGGTTTGGTAAATATATCAACTATCTGCTCCTTTGAATTCACATATTCCAATATTGCATGCTTGTCTTGAACTTGCTCTCTCAAGTAATGATAATTGATAGAAATGTGCTTTGTCTTTGAATGCATCACTATATTCTTTGATATCTTTATAGCACTATTATTTTCATAGTAAATTATAACTAGATCAGTAATCTCTTCTTGCATACCTTCAACTAATTATTTTATCCACACTACATTTGAACAACTCATAGCTACAACAACATACTCAGCTTCGACAGTAGACTGTGAAATACAATTGTGTTTCTTGCTTAACCATGTCACTAAGCTTTCTCCTAAAAATAAAGATCCACCACTTGTGTTTTTTCTATCATTAATGTTTCTAGCCCAATCAGCATCAGTATACACTTTGAGATCAAAATCTCCTCCTTTTGTGTATAGCAGACCAAAATCTTTAGTTCCTTTCAGATATCTAAATATTATTTTTACTGTAGACATGTGTGTTTCCTTTGGATTGGCAGAAAACCTTGCAACAATACCAACATCATTAGCAATATCAGGCCTATTGTGTACAACATACTATAGCTTACCAATCATAGATCGGTAGAGTGTTCCATTTACTTCCTTTGTCTCATCTTCCTTTGACAATTACAACTAGTAGTCATCGATGTACCAACTAGTTTTGACTCTTCCATATTGAATATCTTTAGGATCCCCTTGATATCTTTGACTGTGTTATGTAGATCCCATTTTTGACTTATTGAATTTGTAGTCCAATAAAGAATTTAATCTTTCATATCATGGACATCTCAAATTCCTTTCTCATTTCCTCAGCAAATGTTTTAGACATTGATTCATTTCCTCCAAACATAATATCATCAACAAAATTTTTAGCAATCAAAATCTTATCAGTACTCTCACATTTCAAATACAATTTGATGTTATCACTTGTCCTTTGAAATCCAACCTTGATTAAATATGAGTGTAATCTTTCATAACATGCTCGATGTGCTTGCTTTAAGCCATATAGAGCCTTGTGTAGTTTGCATACCACATCCTTGTTAGAATTCTCAACAAATCCTTCAGGTTGTTCAATGTAAACTTCTTCTTCAAGAATTCCATTCAAAAATGCAGATTTAACATCCATTTGATAAACTTTGAATTCTTTATAGGCAGCATATGCAAGTAATATTCTTACACCTTCTAATCTAGCAAAAGGGGTAAATGTTTCACCATAGTCAGTACCTTCTTCTTGTGCATACCCTTTGCACACCAATCTTTCTTTGTTTTTGATCACATCTCCATTCTCATTGAGTTTAGTCTTCTTTTCATGACTCCTGCATTCTTGTCTCCATTGATTTTTCTCAGTGAGTGGTGTCTTCTCACATATTTTGCTAAAACAAGCTCAATAGACTGTTCTTCAACATTTTCATCTCTTGGTGGAGGCTCAACTTGCTCCTCAGTTTCTTCTTGTTGCAACTCAAGTACAATGCCTGAAATTCCATCCTGCACATATATAAATATTTGATAATTTACGGGCTCCTTTTTGCTATCTTCTTCATTCCTTTCTACAAATTCATCAATCCTCAGATTTTCACTTTCCACAAATTTTTTATTAGCCTTAATCAAACATTTATAGGCTTTTCTCTTTGAGGAGTATCCTAGGAATATACCTTCATCTTCTTTAGAATCAAACTTTCCATTCCTAGCATATTGTAGTATATAACACCTACTTCCAAAAAATTTAAAGTAACTAACATTCGGTGTATGCCCATACCAGAGTTCATAAGGGGTTTTATTGGTACCTTTCTTCAATTGTACTCAATTGACAAAAGTACTTATGGCTTCTCTCTACAATATTTTTGCAACCTCTTTGTCAATCAACAATGTTCTAGCACAATCAACTATAGATCTGATCTTTCTTTCAACTATGTCAAGTTTTGTTGTGGATTCCTTTGTGCATATACTTATTTTTTTATTCTATTTTCATTGTAGACGATAGTAAATTCATCAGAGATAAATTCACCTCCTGTATCTGATCTTAAACATTTCAGTTCTTTACCTATTTCTTTTTCAACTCTATCCTTATACCATTTGAACATTTGGAATGCATCAGACTTTTCTTTGAAAAACATAACCAACATCATTCTTGAGTATTCATCAACAAACAAAATGAAATATTGATCTCCATAATAGCTTTGTATTCTCATAGGACCATAAAGGCTAGTATGAACTAATTCTAAAATATCATTAAATGAGTAAGACTTGCTTGAGAAACTTGATTTTGTCATCTTACCAATCTGACATTCCTTACACATCACTTTATTAGGTTTTCTTAATTTTGGTAAACCTCTGACTCTTTTTTTTTCTCATATTAATCATGTCGTCAAAATTTACATAATAGAGTCTTTTATCCCATAGCCATACATCCTAAACTTTAACAAATAATCAAATCTTTGTAGTTGTATTAAGATAGAATAAATTACCTTTTGATTGTTCATCGATTCCAATCAATTCTCCATCAGCACCATAAATCTTCACTTTTTTGTTTTTAAACTCCAGTCGGTGGCTAGTGTTGTTCAATTGTGCAACACTCAACAAATTGTAGTTCAATCCTTAAACCCAATAAGCATAATCACATCTAATCTTTTCATTCAATATAATGGATTCTTTACCTTTTACAGAACCTGGAGCATCATTCCCAAATCTAACAAGTCCTCCATCACACTCTTCTAGGTTCTCAAACTTATCAATATCAATAGTCATATGATGTGAACAACCACTATCAATTATCCATGGTCAAGTTTTTCTAACATGAGAAATAAGGGCTTTTTCATCTTCATACCTCTCTTCTTTCGAATCATACTTTATAGCAACATAGAAAACTTCAAAACTTTCTTCTATGTCATCAGATTCATCATCGGTTACTCCTTCCTTAGCTAGGTAATATGATTTCTTTCCTTTGTCCTTATAGTCTCTAAACCTTTAGTATCAGTTCTCCTTATTGTCACTTTTATCATTTTTGTCATTGTCAGGACATCTAGATGCAATATGGCCAATTTTGTTGCAATTAAAACATTTCAAAGGTAGTTTACCTTTATACCTTCCTTTACCTCTCGATAGCCTCTTTTCCAATAGTGCTTCCAACTCTTCTTGTTCTTTCTCTTTGGTTAGGATACTATCATATTCAATTCCACATGAACTACTGTGAATTTATCTTTCTCTTCTTAAAGTTCCAATGCTCAAAGATGATTTGAAAGTTGCTTCAATAGTCGGTAGACTATTATCATAATTACTAAGTTCAAATGCAGTCATCTTACCAATCAAGGCATCAAGAGTAACAACACTATTCAGTATGGATCTTAGTTTTTGAATAGTAGATACACGAATAACATACTTGGATGAAAGAGTTCTCAAAATTTTTCTTACCACTTCTTCACTAGTTAATGTTTAACCAGCACCTCTGATAACACTAACAACTTCCTTACTTTTGAAACTATATTGAGAAATGTTATCTTCATCTTTCATTCTCATTTCATCAAAGTTTCCTCTGAGACTATCAATGCTTTTTGTACATGCAAATCACCTCCATAAATAAGTGTAAGCCTATCCCACATCTCTTTTGAAGTAATGCAGTCCTTAATGTCATTGAATTTAGCATCAATTAGGGAGGAAGCAATTTCAATCATTACCGAGTTGTGTTCCTTCTTTTCTCTCATTTGATCAACTTTCATAGGTCCAGCAGGCGATGGAGTGTAGTCATTATCCAAAAGATTGAGTGCAAATTCTCTAATTCTAGATAGGTACATCCTCATCTTGATTTTCCATGTTGAGAAACTTTCCTTGTTCAACTTAGGTACTTCTCTCCTATACATATTTGGATCTTTTACTCAAGTCTTTCAAACTTATCTATTTAGAGTAATTATCTCTGATACCAATTGTTGGATTACAGAGAGGGGGGTGAATTTGTAATCCTATATTCTCTGTACCTTAAACACTTTCTCTAATTAAATCAGTGTCAACTCAGTTAGACACAATTCAATATTTACTAACAATAGTAAATAACATTTATTAATTAGTAATAACAAACACAATCATCATTCAACACATATAACACCAATATTTAACGTGGAAACCCAACTTTGGAAAAAACCACTGTGGGAATTGCCACCCACTAAATAATTCACTCTTCTTAAGTGAGCTCAGTTAAAAGTCAATCTGGTTAAAGATTACATTACACATTGTTAAATGTGACCTAGTTAAGGGATTTGCCTAAGATCTGTTAGGATCTTCATCCTGTTAGGAGTGTTTTGGTTAAAGGTATTCAAACACTCTTTTGAATGTTACCTTTTACAAGGATTTTACAATAAGATTGTTAAGTCCACTTAGTTAAGATACTTTTCTATTATAAACATCAATAAGCAACAGTGAATAAATTGACCTATAAATCTACAACTATCTTTGCATAATCAGATGCCTTGTGCGCTCTTTGTCTTCACTTCAATCCTTCACTTTCCACTAGCTTCAACACTTGATCAAATTCAGCTTTCTGACTCAGAATTCACCTTTTCCTTCTTCACTACATAAGACGATGACTTATCAACCCTTCAATTTTCTAGCCATTTATTCATACAAATTCATCCTTTATATAGAATTTGTTTTGTCGCTTAATCTCCTTTATTAGGTTTTCCTTTGATTAATCTGAGTCATCCAATTCATTTCACAAATTTATTCATTGAATTTGGATCTCGGTAAAATGTTTTATCACCTTGGAACTTGAACTTTCTTGAAACTTGTTCCTTCTCTTTTTGTCACTTAGATCTATACCATAGATCATCACCTTGAATTTTCATGATCATAGATCTCTCCAACTAACTCTTCCCCATCATCAGAATCTACCATCTCATTGTAGCTCAACATTAAATCTCCTTCTGATCCTTGTATTTAATTTATGTTCCTTTCTCGGTGACTAACTTCTTTTCTTCAACTAAATTTCGGTTATCTTTTCTTAGTGACCTTCTACTTGGTGTCTTGAGTTCCTTTGCCTTTACCAAAAATTTATTTCCTTTTACCGAATGACCTTTCCTACTCGGTAGCCAAACTATTTTTCTTACCAACTTGACTAAATATGGGTAGTCTCCTTTTCATTTTCTTGTTCTTTCTCTTGCTCTCTTTCTTCTTGAGGTTGTACCTCTTTTGTAGGTATTTCCTCATTTGTGCCTAGAGGAGGTTCTTGTGGGTTGACTTATTCTTTAATAGTTACAGGGATTTATCCTTTACTTTTATTTGTTTCCTCCTTATCCCCTTGATCTAAATCTACAAACATGTCTTGCACTATCACTTCTTCTTGAGTGTGCTCACTAGGTAAATCTTGGGATTATGCCTCTATACGTGTGATGTTTGGGAGATCAGAGCTAAATAAATCATCATCTTTGAATGTATCTTATTTGTTTTCCATGGGCTCCTTCGAATCAAGTTTTGTAACTGAATCTAACTCAACATTGTGAATTTCAAATATTTTTGATACCACCTATTCTATTGGCACATCCTCTTGACTAAGACTGATAGGAGGATCTAACAAGTTATTTTTTGAATATTATTCTTCTAAATTCAAAGATTCAACAACAATGGTGGTGGATGTAGTCTATTTTCTACATCTAGTCACCATAGAGGGATTTGTATCTTCTTCTTCATCTCCCTTCAGAACCTCCACTACTATGGGAATAGTAGGTGGACCATTCTTTAACCTATTGTACACCTTTTTTCCTTTTGTGGGAGGCTTTTTATTCTTCAACTTAACCTTGAAAGGAGGGATCTTCTGCTCAAAGGATGAATAAGGTGCATCTATTGTGGCCACAAGAGTAGGAATGAGTGTAAGAGAAGTTGTAGTAGGAGTGACAGTTGGTGTGGAGGCAGTGGCAGTAGTTGTAGTAGCAAGGATAAAGGATGAAACAAAATCCTTCTTCTCTTTTTCCTTTTGTTGCCTGTCGATTTGGAGAGGTAATTATGTGGTAATGGGACTTGTATGCTCTGAAGCTTGTCTTAAAGAGGAAGCATATGGAACTTGCTTCTATAGGGAAGTCATATTTCCTTTCAATGTGCTTGGCTTCTCTTTTGGTATCTTATCGATGCAGGAGCATCCTGGGTGTAAGAGCAATCTTGCATCACCCAAAAATATTTATGTTTTTGTATTCAATAACGGCTATCTTATGTAGAGATGCTATTTATGGAAACTTCCTATTTTTAGTAAGTTGGCCATACGATCTCAGAATGTTCTGATTTTACATGTGGAGGTTCATCTCAGTCATATCAGCTTGCTGGTAAAGTTTCATGGCTAGATCAGGTCTAGTTTTGAAGCTATTGAAGATTTTCAATATTGGCAGTAGGGTACAGAAACTTTGAACTTAGTTTTGAAGGCTTTAGAGGCCTCGGATGAGGCCAAAAACTTGGGTGACAAGCACTTGCGCTAGTCAAGCCCGTAGAGCGCTTCATGGCCTTTCCGAAATGGGGTTATAATAATCAATCAGGTCAACTGGTGATGACTTATGGTCTCTGGAAGTCGGGTCTCCTGAAATGGCAAAAAATAATTTTCCTTCAAAATTTTTGTTCAGGTTTCAAAAGTTATTTTGAGCCAACTTTGATGTAATAAATTGAAAAATAACATAATTCTAAGTTTGGTCGGCCCTAAGGGCTAAATTTCTGGAACCTTCTCAAGCGGTGGAAAATGCCTATATAAAGAAGGCCCATAGTGTTGTCTAGGACAGTTCTAGGTAGTAGATCTGGGTATTGATTCGAGGCTTTGTCCTATAGAATATTGTAAGCAAATGCCCATGTGGCTTTGCATATTGTAATTCTGAAAGTTTGTAATTCCACATTTGTGGAGATAATAAGAAGCCAATTTTTTGTTCTTGCATATTGTTGTTGTTTCTATATTTTTGTTATGTGTTTGTGGTATTAAGGGGAGCACCCTTCATTAGTTGGTATCAGATTCAGAGTTCCTGAGTGTGTAAACAGATCACCAACTATGAGGCAGTTTGCACTAGGACTGTGGTTAGGGTTTCAACATGCATCGTGAAAATGCCTCCACGAAGGGAACGTGGCGGAAGAGCTGGTGTTGTAACACCTGAGGTTAGAGCGCTCTAAAGACAAGTGCGAGCATTGCAAGAAGAGATTCGTAGAGGAATGAATCTTAATGTCAGAGATGAAAGTGAGGATGAAGCCAAAGAAGGAAATGATGATCAAGAAGAAGAAGGAAAAATTTTGAATCAAGAAGAAGAAAGGCTTTTCCGAGTGATTTCCAAGATTAGGAAAAGACCTAAGATCGAGGTTCTGACATTTTCTAGAAATCTTAACCCAGAAGAATTGATCAATTGGATCAATGAATGTGAAGAATATTTTGAGTATGAAGACATTGAGGATCCTGATAGGGTCAAATTCGCGAAGGCCACATTGAAAGGTCATGCGAATATCTGGTGGCAAGAGATTCAATTGGAGCAAAATAGAAGAGGAAAGGATAAAATCACAAGATGGGATCGAATGGTGGATAAATTGAAGTGATAGTTCATCCCTGTTGATTATGAGCTTGACCTACTGAAGAAAATGCAAAGTTTGAAGCAAGCGGGATGATCTGTTCAGGAAACTACAGAGGAGTTTTATCAAATCCTCATCAGAACAGGCCATGCAGAAGTTGACAAGGAGAAAGTTGCCCGTTACCTTAATGGGTTAAGGCCGAGCATTCAGGAGGAGCTGAATCTGGTTCAAATGAATAGTATTGAAGAGGCATACTAGTTTTCCCTAAAAGTAGAGGGAAAGCTAAACAAGAAGTTTGAGAGCAGACAAAATGGAAGAGGTCACGGTGGACAATTTGGTGGATGGTCATATGGAGGCCGAAATGAAGATCCGAAAAATAAGGATGAGGCCAGTAGCAGTCAAAATCAAAGAGGAAACAATTCCAATCATTTCCAAGATTAAAACAATAGAGATCAGAGAGGAAGAGGAAGAGGACAAGGTTCAGGAAGAGGAGGCTTCCACAGAACATGTTTTCACTATGGAGAAGAAGGTCATAGGGAATTTGAATGTCCTCAACACCAAGGAAGGATGGATAGGAGGAATGAAGGCAAGGCCAGAGTTGCACATGTAGATGAAGATGCTAGATCATCAAATTTTGAAGATGTTGAAAGAGGAGAAACGCTGATTAACAAAAGAGTCCTGCTGAGTGGTGAGAATGAACCTAAACAAAGGAGGAGCCTGTTTCGCACTACATGCAAGTGTGAGGGTAAATGCTATGATGTGATTATTGATAGTGGAAGCACTGATAATTTGGTGTCAGAAGAGATGGTGACAAAGTTGAAGCTCAAAAGACAAAAAGACCCACATCCATATCGGATTGCCTAGGTGCAGGATGACCACAAGGTCATGGTCAGTGAATAATGCCTGGTAAAGTTCAAGATCGGTGGGTACCAAGATGAGGTATTATGTGATATCATATCTATGGATGCATGTCATATGTTGTTGGGTAGGCCATGGCAGTTTGATAGATGTGCTATACACGATGGTCGTGCAAATACCTATTCCCTGACAAAGGATGGAGTGCAACATAAGCTAAAGCCATTGAAGGAGACCGAAGAAAAGGTATGTGGTAATGCAAGAATAACATTTTTTGATGGAAAAAAATTTCTAGATGGTATGAGGCATGAGCAGGTGTGTTTTGCTTTAATTCCAAAAGCTAGTAAAGAGGAAATAGAGGATGTACCTGTAGAGGTTGCAGATTTGTTGAATGAGTTTCAGGATATTGTATCTGATAATGTACCTAATGGATTACCACCGGTAAGGAAGATTAGTCATTAGATGGATTTGATTCTAGGAGCTAGTTTTCCAAACAAGGCAGCACACAGAATGACACCAGCAGAAAGTGAAGAGTTTAATAGACAAGTACATGAGTTGTTACAGAAGGGATTGATTTGGGAGAGTCTGAGTCCATGCACTGTACCAGTAGTATTAGCACTAAAGAAGAATGGAGAATAGAGGATGTGTACAGATTCTAGAGCAATAAACAAGATCATAATCAAGTACCAGTTTCCATTGCCACGAATGGATGATATTATGGACTGTTTGAGTGGGGCTGTGCATTTCTCAAAGATAGATCTGAAGAGTGGATATCACCAAATTGAGATCAAAGAAGGAGATGAATGGAAGACTGCCTTCAAGACAAAGGAAGGACTGTATGAGTGGTTAGTCATGCCTTTTGGGCTAACCAATGCACCAAGCACTTTCATGTGGCTCATGAACGAGGTTCTAAAAGAATTTCTAGGTAAGTTTGTCATTGTTTACCTAGATGATATTTTGATCTTTAGCAAGACATTGGAGGAACATATGATGCATATTTGTATGGTGTTTGAGAAGTTAAGAGATGAGAAATTGTTGATTAATTTGAAGAAGTGTAGTTTTGTGAAGAAGGAGTTAGTATATTTTGGATTTGTAGTTTTAGTAGAAGGTCTAAAAATGGACCCAGAGAAAGTACAGGCTATCCTTGAATGGCCTACTCCAAGGAGTGCTACTGAGGTAAGATCTTTTCATGGTTTGGCTAGTTTTTATAAAAATTTTAGCAGTATTTGTGGACCCTTGACTGAAACAATGAGAGGGGATAGAAAAGAGTTCAAGTGGACTAATGGGACAGATAAGAGTTTTAAACTGTTGAAATAAAAGGTTACAGAACAACCTATTTTACCACTTCTAGATTTTAATAAGGTGTTTCAAGTAGACTGTGATGCTAGTGGTACTGCAATAGGAGCTGTTATGAGCCAAGAAGGTAAACCTATTGCTTATTTCAGTGAGAAGTTAAATGATGCCAAGAGAAAATATTCTATTTATGATCAGGAATTTTATTCTATAGTTCAGGCATTGAAGAAGTGGAGACACTATCTGCTTCCTAAGGAGTTTGTTTTGTATACTAATCATCAAGCTTTGCAATATTTGAATAGTCAAGGAAAGTTGAATCAAAGGCATTTGAAATGGGTTGAGTTTTTGCAGAGTTATACATTTGTTTTGAAACACAGAAGTGGAAAGTCTAATAGGGTTGCAGACGCACTTAGCAGAAGGAAACTATTGTTGACAGAGATGTAGATTGAGGTGGTTGGGTTCAAGGAACTCAAGAACTTGTATCCAGAGGATCCCAATTTTGGTGAAGCTTGGAAAGCTTGTAAAGAACCTATTACTCTAGATAGAATGAAGTGGCTAGATTTCATCATTCAGGATGATATACTATTCAGAAGGAGTCAATTGTGCATTCCAAGAAGTTCTACGAGGGAGAATCTCATCAAGGAGAAGCATAGCGGAGGATTGGATGGACATTTTGGCTATGATAAAACCCTTGCTTTGGTTAGTGAGAATTATTATTGGCCACAGTTGCAGCAAGATGTCAAGAAGTTTGTACAAAGTTGTAGAGTATGTCAGATGGCGAAAGGAGTGAAGCAGAATATAGGGTTGTGTTAGCCATTACCTGTACCAGAGAAGCCTTGGGAGGACACTTTGTTCTTGGTTTACCAAGGACACAATGGGGACATGATTCAATTTTTGTGGTAGTTGACAAATTTTTAAAGATGGCACATTTTATTCCCTACAAGAAGATTAATGATGTTGTTCATGTAGCAGAATTATTTTTCAGAGAAGTAGTGAGATTGCATGGTTTTCCAAAAAGTATAGTTTCAGATAGGGACACTAAGTTCATTGGATATTTCTGGCATACATTATGGAAGAAGTTGAAGATAGATTTGAAATTTAGTTCATCACATCATCCACAAACTGATGGACAGATAGAGGTGGTGAATAGGAGTTTGGGAAATTTGCTGAGATGTTTGGTTGGAGATAAGCCAACAGGATGGGATTTGATTTTACCATAAGCAGAATTTGCATAGAATAATTCTATCAATAGGAGCACTGGTAAATCACCATTCCAGATTATATATGGGAGTAGTCCAAGAAATGAATCTGAGTTGAGAAAGATAGATAAAGGAGAAATAAGTAGTGTTGAAGCTGAAGATTTTGCAGAACACTTGAAGAACATCCATGAGGACATGAGGAAGCACATTACCAAGATGAATGCACAGTATAAGGCTAAGGTAGATGTGAAAAGGAGGCATAAGGAATTTTAGGTTGGAGATGAAGTCATGGTTCATTTGCAGAAGGAGCAATTTCCAGTTGGTACATATAACAAGTTGAAAATGAAGAAGTTTGGGCCATGTAAGATACTGAAGAAGTATGATTCAGGAAATGCATATGAGGTAGAGTTGCCTACTGAGCTTATTATTTCACCAGTGTTTAACATTTCAGATTTGACAGAGTATCATGAAGGAGGTGTTGAAGATGAGGTTACAACAACACAGTGGAGTATTCCAGCAACTAGTTTAGATATCAAGGAGATTGAAGACATACTAGATAGTCGTGTTGGTAGAAGCACAAGGAATAGGACATATGAAGAGTATTTGGTCAAATGGAAAGGATGACCTGTTGAAGATTCATCATGGCTAACAAAGGAGGAGGTTAACCATCTTGGTTTTCCTCTACACACTTGAGTTGTGATGGGGTCACTTCTCAAATTACCCCAGGTGTCTAATGCAGGAGCATCCTGGGTGTAAGAGCAATCTTGCATCACCCAAAAATATTTCTATTTTTGTATTCAATAAGGGCTATCTAATGCAGAGTTGCTATTTATGGAAACTTTCTATTTTTAGTAAGTTGGCCATACAATCTCAGAATGTTCTGATTTTACATGTGGAGGTTCATCTTAGTCATATCAGCCTGCCGGTAAAGTTTCATGGCTAGATCAGGTCTAGTTTTTAAGATATTAAAGATTTTCAATATTGGCAGCAGGGTACAAAAACTTTGAACTTAGTTTTAAAGGCTTTAGAGGCCCCATATGAGGTTGAAAACTTGGGCGATAGGCGCTTGTGCAAGTCAAGCCCGTAGAGCGCTTCGTGGCCTTTCTGAAATGGGGTTATAATAGTCAATCAAGTCAACTGGTGATGAATTATGGTCTCCGGAAGTTGGGTCACCTGAAATGGTGGAAAATAATTTTCCTTCAAAATTTATGTTCGGGTTTCAAAAGTTATTTTGAGCCGACTTTGATGTAATAAATTGAAAAATAAAATAATTCTAAGTTTGGTCGGCCCTAAGGGCTAAATTTCTGGAACCTTCTCGGGCGGTGGAAAATGCCTATATAAAGAAGGCCCATAGTGTTGTTTGGGATAGTTCTGGGTAGTAGATCTGGGTATTGATTTGAGGCTTTGTCCTACAGAATATTGTAAGGGAATGCCCATGTGGCTTTGCATATTGTAATTCTGAAAGTTTGTAATTCCACATTTGTGGAGATAATAAGAAGCCAATTTTTTGTTCTTGCATATTATTGTTGTTTCTTTGTTTCTTTTGTGTTTGTGGTATTAAGGGGAGCACCCTTCATCACTTATCGACTCCCTTTGCCAAGTTTAAATGGCTGACCCAACCAATCCTTTGTGCACTTGACCACGTGCCTTTCTCTTAAGTCTACATCTTATTAATTTTCAAGTACATATGCATTGAATCAAAGAATTTTTTCTTATTATACAAAGTATGGAGCCTCTCATTAGTATTTGTTTCTCTATGATCATTATATATATATATATATATATATATATATATATATATATATATATATATATACATATATATATATATATATATATACATATATACATATATATATACATATATATATATATATACATATATATATACATATATATATATATACATACATATATATATATATATACATACATATATATATATATATATATATGTATATATCTATATATGTATACATATATATATATATATATATATATATATATATATATATATACATATATATATACATATATAGATATATACATATATATATATATATATATATATATATGTATATATATATATATATATGTATATATATATATATATATATGTATGTATATATATATATATATATATATATATATATATATATATATATATATATATATATATATATACCCATTTGGTATATCGGGCTAGATCCATATCCATCCTACAAAAATCTCTCACCCTGACTTCATAGTCATCTACATAGTTTGCTCAATAGTCTTCAAGTTGATGCTCATGTTTGAAATGACTCCTCATCACATGGTTGAATGTGCCAATTGGGTAAAATTTTCCTCTTTTAATGTTAATATCATCCAAGGGACACTTAGCTCATTTTGTTCCAACTTACTTGGCTGTCTTCAAATCCTAGGCACAGTGAGCTCTAATCCTGACGAGGAATTGAAAGAAATACTTATGCTTATTCATAATCAATCTATGGACATTTTCCACCCATTCACATAACTCCATGACAAGTCTATTTAAAGGGTACCTTGACAGCTTAGTTGGTTTTTATGTGCATCCTACTACTGTGATGCAACTGAAGGTTTAGAACTAAATATAGTAGTTTTTAAACTTCTTTATCTGTGCAACTTCTTTAGTGGACAACCTTTTAGCAAAATATCCCTTAATGGCCTTGATGACCACAAAGATAAATACATCATTTACTATCCAATAATCAAGATCGTCTAGAGTCTTCTTAAGGGCTACTTATGGATAAAGTAAATACACCTAGGTCCTTTCATCCATCAATGAACCAACCCATTTTAGTCCTAGGAAGTTTGTCTATGCTACTAGTAAGTAGACCAAATAGGAGGTCATGTAGAACTTAGGATCTTTCTTTACTCCTATCATTTTCTCATAGAGGTAATCACTTATGATTTTCCCCCTTTCAATCTTCTCCTTCTTGGCTCTAATGGTTTTGATGAGCATGACCATCCATGTCTCTAATTATTTTTCTTGGGGCAATAGATACACTCTACTCAAAAGAGTGATATAGCTCTAGATCTCTTCCCTAAGGTAGGCCATGTATTAGTTCATTATGTCCAATTGATGAATTTTCATAAGCCTCTCCAAGTAATGCTCATTGATTTATAGATTTATATCAAGCTCAGTGTTATAAAATATTTCCATGTATTCCTCTAAAACCTTTGTGTACTCATAATATGTAGGTATGTGGAAAATAGCCTCCACATTATCATGTCTAGCATGTAGGATTACTTCTTCTTCCTTTCCAAAAAATCTTCTCTTGGTTGGATCACAGTTATTTGTGCAGGCCATTACTAAATTAAGTGATTGTATTGAGACAAGGAGCACTAATACTTGAATTAGTCCTGATAGCATCAATAATGTTACCCTAAAAGATCTCCCTTCTAAATTTTCCATGAATTTCCAAAACTCCTTAAGGTTGACATGACCAATATTAGCTTATGTTATGTCCTAGTGACTATTGCCTAGCTTGGGTGGGTTGGAGTACCCCAAAAATTTAAACTTAATTGGGGTCACACTTGCCTTATATTCTTTTGCACATGAGAAGGATACAGTTCCATTCAACATTTATTCAACTACGCTAGCTATGACTAGAAAGAAAACTAAATAGAAATAAGAGGCAAACTATCTAAATGCATCATCACCTATGCAAGAAAAACATAACCCTCATGATAATGGAATTTATCAAGAAAAATAGAACATTAAGACAAACAAAATGTACAAGTTCCTACAAAATGTATGGTTTTGATTATCAAGGGCATTGACATCCCCAACCCTTTCAAGTTTTGAGGATGTCAACATTCCTAAGATTCCATTAGAGAAAAGTGAATGATCTTAAGGAAAAGTCTCTTTCTTGTTTTGGGGGTTGGGGATGTTGGCATTATTGATCCTTTTGGGTTTCATGGATTTCAATATCCAAAAAAGACCATTGGAGAAAAGTGAATGGTCTTAGGGAAGTCACCCTTTCTTGTTTTAGTTTTCAAGGATGTTTGTATCCCTGGTCTATTTTTTATCTTAGGGATGTGAACATCCACAACACAACATTTTACATATGCGTTGTGGTAGTGGTATTGATGTTAGTATTTTGGGATCAAGGATCCCAGACCCTCTAGATGTCACATGGTTCCTAGACCCTCGATCACCAAAATGATGAGGCCTTTATGGGATTGTGGATCAAGATCCCTGAGATTTTGAAGATGTTGATCTACACTTTTTTTAACATGTTGAGAAGATTTGAACATTGTTTTCATTGATGTAAAAACCCTTATACCAATTAATGTTTGTACTGATTGGATGTCTATTGGTTGTTGGTTGGTTATCTTGGTTTTGGCTATATGATGAATAGATTCATTCTATGTAGTTTTTTATTATAATGGTGGATGTCATTGTTCATATTACTAAGATATATCTTTATTTAACATTTTTATGTCTAGCGGTAATCTATATAGTATGAAGTTTTGGATTGATTTATGTTGTTGTTATATTTTAGAGTTCTTTCAGGTATCCCTGCTACCTAAATATTCATGAAATTCATCAAATGTTAATGGTACAACAATTATATTTTGATTCTAGAAAAAATCTATGGGGTTTCATTCTTCGATTGATTCAAAAGTTTTGTTGATCAAGTCATGGACTTGATTATGGTGTTCTGTCAATTCCAGGATTTAATTTATCTTTGGTAATTATGCTATGTGGCATGCATATCTTAAGGGTGACCTATCTTTAGATCTTGTGGTAGCGTGGTGTAATGAATTCATATGTATGACCTATCTTTAGAGAGAAAGATGAAGGTGGTGTAATGTGAATTTAATTATGTGATAAAATATCTAGCAATGGTGTGTGAGCAAAAGGAAGTTGAGTGAGGTGTTACTATGATTTTGAGAGAACGCTTTGCATACCACGTTGCAAGAGTTTGGTATATGGTGGCAGAAGATTTTTACTAGGATCTGTTGTTGAAAATGATTATTGTGTTATTAGTTGGAACTATTTCATGCATATGCATATGCAATTTCATCAACTCAAATTTTGTCTATAAGATTTTTTTTCTATTACATATTTTGTATTAGGGTAGTTAGCCCAATCGAAAGTTAGCCAAATAGTAGTGAGAAAACCAACAGTGGACCCTTTATAAATATCACCTTAACCAGTGTTTACTTTCATGAGAATTATTTTTTTTGTGGTTTTTACCATCTTGGGTTTTCATGGTATATCTGGTGTTGTGGTGTTCATTAATCCTATTCTTTAATGCTTTTATCAATATTAATTATTTGAATGGTTTATGTGTATATCGATTCAATAAAAGTTTTGAAAAGTGTTTTAGAATAATTGATTCACCCCCCTCTCAGTTATTCATCCTATTCAACACACTTAGGGTTTTGGAGATTTTTCCCACAACTTGCTTACTCCTTATGGTAAAAATGTTGTTTTCTTGATCATTTTGAGTGTGTTCCATGCACACAAGTAGGGTGACACTTATTTGGAAACAACATAAAAATTAAAACCTATTCTATGAGAAAATAAACCCCACAAAGGAAAACAAAGAAAACCTAACCCAAAGAACAAACAACAAAAAATCCCTAAGCTAAAAAATAAAGCCAACAACATAACCACAAAAACCAAACAAACACAAAATAAGCAAAATAGGGGGGACCCAAATAATCCCACTTGCAAAAAATAGAGAATGAACAATTAGCAATGTGGGTTGAAGGGATCCAAACACATGAGCAATCAGAAGGCTAGGGCCACAAAATTCATTTGAAATTACTCCTTGTGTACTAGAAAAGTACCTTCATAGGGTTAGTATTGCTTATAATTGAATAAAATAACTAAATTACCACAAAGAATAAGCTATTTTAACAAATTAAGAACAATTAAGCACTCTATGGATCTCTTTTTAGGGATGCTAATGCAAAGCTCTTAGCAAGCCTCCATTAGTGACAGTCCTAAAACTAGAATGATATGATAAAGCAAGCTAAAACAATTAATTCCAAATTGAAATGCTAATTAGCTTCTATATTTTCCTTTCTAGCTCTAATTTGCAAGAGGTTTGATGCTATTCTCAGATTTGTGGATGATTAATGGGTGAATTATGTCTTGCTTTTATAGATTTTGGCAAGGGTAGCGGGTGTAGTTGAGTTGATCAAGGTTAGGTGAGAGTTGAGTCCATGGTTCCACCTTTGGAGACCATTTAAATATTTTGTTCTCAAAGCTTGGGACAAGAGGACAACATGAGTGGACAAGATGCTCTTTCCAAATGAGTGATTGAGATTCAATTTAGGCTTGATCCATGTGAACTTGGTTCTCAATTCCTATTGGTTGATTGATTTTCCTCCCATTTGGTGGTTGAGAGAAAATAGGAATTAATTAATTGAATTGATTTAATTTGTTTAGCCATGTGTACCCCTTGAATGGGTTGATTTGATTTAATTTAAATTATGTAATTAATTAGATTAATTACACAATTGATTGATTTATCATGATTTATTCGATTTAAATTGATTTGATGGCTTATGATTTTCAATTATTATTGGATTTAGGTTCAATTGCAATTTATCTTTGATTTGATTTGATTTGATTTAATTGTATTTAATTGTATTTAATTGTATTTAATTGTATTTAATTGTATTGATTCTTTCCTTGATTGCTCACTTAAATAATCTTGTCCATTTTCAGGTGATTACAAATGCCCCTGTTTGAGTTGACGTGTGAAGCATGTCAATTCAAAGAATGTCCTGATTCAACTGATATAAGGTCCTGTATTCGTTGATGGTCGATTCTAATGTTTGATGTAAGATGTAGATTCTGATGAAGTTCGATTGATTTGATGTCCTTGATGGTCGATTTGATGATAGATTATCCGATATGGTACCTGGTTTGATTTGATTCAATGTTTGATGCCCCTTTCAATTGATAAGAAAAAAATTTCTAATAAAAGATTATGCTCTGATTTGATGGTCGTGCCCCTGATTTGATGATTATGATGACATTCCTGATAATATGAGTGTATGCCCCCTCGAAAATGAAATGAAATTTAATCATTGTTTAAAAAAATTAACGGTTTAAGTCATTTCGCGTTGATTAGGTCAATTTATAATGAATTTCGATTTCATTTTCAATAATGATTTTGCATTTGTGTGATGACAAATGCCCCTAATTTGGTAGATTTGGTGAAAAATTTGGGTCCCTAAGCATTTTCTGGTCAAAGATGCCCTTTTTATGTCAAAATGGCCTATATAAAGGGGTAAAAAGTCATTTTCATTATTCATTTTCACTTTCTCAGTTGACTTTTTCTCTCTGACTCCTCTGAGTTGTTTACGATGGTTATCCCAATTAGAGAGCACCAGTTCGAGCGTGGTCAATGATATCATCGACCGCAGACCTATGGACTTTCGGTAAGTGCCCGATCCTCTTAATTTTTCCTTTAATGCATTTATTTCAAAAAAAATTGAATTTTTCTTGTCAGAACCCTATTTTTTTGCATTTTCCAATTAAAACAACGCGTTTAAGCATTCTTTTAGTGCTTCCACACTTTTAAATAGCACTTCTGCGTAGTTAAATAATGCTTTTACATGCTAAAATTAGGGCCTGTTTTGCATTTAAATTTTACTTTAGTGCGTATGAAATACTTTGCGCTTTTGATGCTTTAAATAGCGCTTCCAATTTTTCTTTTAGCGTGTTTGAAGCTTTTTAGCACTTTTACCCAATAACAACACTTTTAACCATTTAGATAGCACTTTTAATCTTTTAAATAGTGCTTTTATATTTTAGCACTTTTAAGGATTAAAATAGTGCTTTTACCCTGATAGGAAAAATTTGTAAATGCCTTAGTCAGTTTTTTGAACTGTTCAGCATCGTCGATTAGTTGATTAGCTTAGGTAATAAACTTGATTTGGTAGCGAGTCATAGGATGTTAGTTTGATTCAATTGTAGTTTGAATCTTTGATTATCAATCTAGATTTAGATGATGGATGATGATAAATTTTCCGTCCTCTCTGAATAGAATCAGGAAAATTGATTGTGGTTTGATATTTTTAAATGTTTGATTGACTCAAGATAATTCAAAAGATAACTAATTTCAAAACTAATGTGATTTAACTTTCTTTTTATAGGTCATGCTTAAGTCACTGGTTGTTCAAGGATTATATCTGTTACCATTTAGTATGATTGACGATCTGAGTGCCCCAGATCGTAGACATATCGGCAAATGCAGACTATCCTTTCTACTTGTTCTACCTCAATTCTATGTGAATCAAGGATTGATCACTGATATGGCCGAGAGATGGCACTCAGACCATAATACTTTTCACTTGCTGATGGGGGAGATGACGATCACTCCCAAGGATGTATATTGCATCCTTTGCATTCCTACTCGGGGAGAGCTTGTATTCTATGACCAGGTCTATGATGGCGCATCATGTCAGTGGGTATTTGAGGATCCCATGACCGATGATGACCATATTAAGTGGTCATAGTTTCATTCTTCTCCAATATTGCCAGCTATTTTGGGTGCAATGATTAGAGGTTTCCTTGTGCCTGATCGCCAAGGTGATGGATTTGTAGTTGGTTGGGGCCCTATTCTTGAGGACTTGATGGCTCAGCCTTGTCACTTTGATTGGGGATCGTGCATTCTGGTGCAAATCTATCATGAGTTGCATACAGTGGTATATCGACGCTCTTCTACTCTCTCTACAGGAGCTATCTTTTTATAGTTATGGACATGGGAGCATCTCTTAGTGACGAGACCTATTGCAACACATCATCATGATCTGAGATAGCCATTTTCCTGGATGTATAAGGGCATGGTTGTGTAGACCCACATGGACAAGCTAGATTATTGGTGTTGTGTTATTGATGACATGGATCAGGTCATATGGCGACCATACCTAGGATGCAAGCCGTGGCCTGAGGATGCAACAAAGCTTCCTTTTATGTGCTTTCCATGCTAGATGATTGGTTGTACACCACATATTATTGAGATATTTTTCTTCTACCAAGTACTAAGATAATATGATTGTACTCAGGGCATGCCATAGGGTGTAGCCATGTATGCCCGTGTTCAAGTAGAGAGATCATTATGGGGTCCTATGGTCGATTTCAGGACATCTTGTTAGGAGGTACGAGACCTAGTTCACTTGCCATGGGATATGAGAGAGCACATTATTGATGCAGGCATGACCAATGATTATGCAGATTGGTTCACTCAGAACCCTTTTTTGAGATTTACAGATCCAACTGAGTAGGTACCGAGTATTGATGATGATTACGATGATGATGGTAGGGATGATGGTAGAGATGGGGATGGTGGTAGGGGTGGAGGTAGGATACGAGCACGTTGGGGATGATTGGGTCATTGAGCAGCTAGAGCAGGGAGAGTCTTGATTCTAGTTATTATTGTTTCTCCCATTCATCCTAGGGGTGGTGGTCAGGTGAGGGGCATGGATAGAGTTTTACACCAGGTTGCTAGGGATCCTATAGGTAGACAGGGCCATCGTAGGGCTAGGCATCAGAGGAAGTTGGATTCCCATGTAGCACAAGCATTGTTAGATCAGACACAAGGTAGACCGGCATAGGATCCTCCTCAAGCTCCTCCACAAGTTATCCTGCAAATTATTCCATAGGCTCCTTTAGTTCAGGCACTTGCTTCTTCTTTTATGCCATCTTCTTCATCTCAGCCATCTTCTTCTTTCATTCCATCTTTATCTATTCCATCTTCTTTCATGCCATCTTCTTCCTTGCCTCCACCACAAACTCCTTCTACATAGGTTCCTAGTTGAAAGACTCTGGCGACTGCATTGGATGTTTGAGTCTTACAGCCAGATGTTTGTGAAATTAGATAGAAAGTTAGCTAGCTCAATAGTATGATATAGGCTTTTATGGTTGCTATGAGTTAGCATGGGCTATAGGCTAGTTCGAGTCATCCTCCTGATACTAGTCCTAGTCCTGATGGTGGTGATGGTGCTAGTGGCTCAGCCAGTTGATCCATTTTTATATGATATATATTCTTTCATCATTGATGTATATGATGATCATTTTTGATACCAAGACATTGGACTCTATTCTATTCTTTTGATTAGTTGATGTTCCCTTATGTGGTGATACTTGTTGATATTTTGATGGACTTTGATTTCCAAATGTTTTATGATGATATCGTAGAGTTTGATACTCCATTTTGATTTATGATGATGATACCATAGACTTTGATTCTAAGTTTTGATATATTTACTTTATGTGATGTCATCATGTGTTAGACCTCATTTTTTAGGTGGTTTACTATGATATGCAAATCTACATGATTCTATCTTCTATATACTTTGTTTTATGCTTTTCAGAATGCAGTTTTATGATATGGATGCACATTTTCTATTTATGCTTTAAATGGTTGTCTTATGTATGCCATAGAATAGATGAATGGATGCAATATGAATTTACTGATTAATGATATGATATTGATGTTTTATGAATGTAAATGATACATAGATGTATTAGATGGATAATGCAATGGTTAATGCGATGTAATGTGATGCAATGAATTTATGAATATATGGATGTATTTATTTTGATATATGTGGATGTATGGTATGCAAATGTGATGTAATGTTTAATGATTATGGATATTTAATGATTAATGATCCTAAATGTTATATGTGATATAGATGAATGATGTTAATGAATGTAATGCTATGATAATGCAATGATATATACTATTTTTGAATGAACTAAATGATATGCACCTAATGATGAATTGAAATGATTTAATGGATGCAATGATCATTAATTAATAAATGTAATGGTAAATGCACTTAATGGATTGATATGAATGATGCATACTAAATGAGATGAATTTTTTTTTAAATGAATGCAACCTAATGCAATGAATCTTAATGATTTTGATTTAAAGGATGAATGCAAACTAATGCAATGAACTTAATGAAATTGAATTTTGTGATGAATGCAACTTAATGCAAAGAATCTAATTGAACTATAGGGTGGAAAAATCTTAAATGGATGTAAGATGACATGGATCTAACAAATGCAAGTGAACTAATGGAATGTACCTTGTTTTTTATTGTTTTTTAATTTCCAACACATTCGATTACATATAGTTTTTAATGCTCATTTGATTTTTGATTTGACTACACCCCATTTTTGTTTTTCTTTTGCAATTTCATTTTTAAAGCTAAGAAAGGCAAATACTTTAAATGCATTTAATCTAGGATGTATGCAATTAACTGTCACTATTCAAAAATTTGGAGCTTATATTCATCATTAATCAATTTTTGGAATCCTGATTTAGTACAACCATCACTGGTTCAACCATGATGATATGAATACTTTTTGCACCTCTTTTGTTTCTTTCCCATCTCTTTCTCATATGACTATCACTTATTGAAGTCAATCATGAGAGTGTGAATATCGATTTTGTCAGATTCTATGTTGCAAGTGGATTTTGGTATTATGATATTGAACATTAAAATATCCAAGATATCCTTTACATAAACAAACAAAAATCTCAATTTCATCATATGTACAAGTCCTCGATGATTTTTTGATGATCACGTCCTTAGAAAAATAATACATACTTTAAAACTTTGATCTTAAGATAGTCATTCAGAAATCCATAAAATATCACGCTTTCATCATAGCTTGTCTAGTTTAAAAACTTTCATCGATTCGCTAGAAAGACATGATTTCATCAATCAAGTCAACACTTTAGAAAAAATTTTGCAATGTTTTTCAAATCCATATTTCAAGTATAGTTCCATCCATTTCATACTTTTAATCCTGATAAAGATAGGGTCATGTAAGATTTTAGATCAAAATTTGCATTTGTTCAACTTGGATTAGAATTAGGATTTGATTGAGTGTTTCACTTGTGTTTTGATGAATTGATTCAATGAATGATTGAAGTTTTATTTTGATAAATCTTTCCTCCTTTAGAGTATATTGCCCCCAGTTTGATATGATTTCAATGTTGGACTTAGGACAATTTGCAGATTAGGTGACCAAAATCTTTAGGTACTTGCAAATGCAATTGTGGGGTTTTATTATGCAATATATACAAATGTTGGCGAACGCAATATTTACAAGGATGACTACTAGGTATGCGACTGACTTGGACTTTCAATGGTGCATGTTTACCAGGTTTTCACCGATTGAATGGATCTTTCTTTCTTTTTCTATTTTTAAAGCTTTTTCCTTTTTTTGCTACCAAGGCACCTATTTGCTAGGTTTTCACCAAGGCACTTTTTCTCTTTTTCTCTTTTTTTTGTATTTTCTCTTTTTTCCATTTTTTTTTCTTTTCATATCATCAAGGAACCTATTTTCTAGGTTTTCACCAAGATAAAATCTTTTTGAGGATTATATATGGATGTTTTTAGCTTTCTTCATGCTCAATTTTCCACTATTTTTTATCTTTTTTGCATTTCTGATTTGTTTTCTCTTTTCTGTCTTTCAATTTTTTTTTGGTATTTTCAAGATCTCTTTTGACTATATACAATAAATAGGATGATTTCCATCTGATTTTCTGATACTCTTTTTCTTTATCCTCTTCATCTGCTTCATGTGTAGAACCTTTTAAGATGAATACTATTGATAGGTTCTTGTAATTCTTCCCCATCACAATCAGCTAACTTATAGGTGTCATTCCTAAAAGATGAAGTGATCACAAAATGTCCTAACCAATTTTATTCTCATTTCCCTTTCTTTTCTCTTTCTTCTTGATTCTTGGGATTCTCTCGCAAAACTAAGTCACCTATTTGGAATGTTCTTGACTTGATATGCTTGTTATAGGTCCTTGACATTCGATTTTGATATACTTTCAAGTGATCAAAATCTTGTTGTTGTTTTTCATCTAGTAGTTATAGTTCATGCAACCTAGCAACTCTATAGTCTTCCTTACTTATCAAACCATGTAGAGATACTCTTAAGAATGGAAGTTCTACCTCCAAAGGTAAAACTACTTCTATTCCAAAGACTAAGGAGAATGGTGTAGCTCATGTTGGCATTCTGATACTTGTCTTATAAGCCCATAATGTCAGGTTTATTTTTATATGCCAATCTCTACCTGAGTTGTCCATTGTTCTCTTCAATATCTTTAAGATGTTTTTATTCATTGCTTCAGCTTGTCCATTACCTTGGGGGTAATATATTGAAGATGAGTGATGTATCATTTGAAACTTTGTGCATAACTCCTTTAAATCTTTATTTTTGAAGTGATTTGCATTATCCATTATGATGGCATGAGGGACACCATATCTACATATTATGTGGTTTATAATAAACAAGGATATCTATTTTCTTGTAGCAGTTGATAAGGTACAACTTCCACCCATTTGGTAAAGTACTATGTTGCCATGATAATGAATTTATGACCATTTGAAGATGGTGGATAAATCATTCCTATTAAGTCTAGACCTCATTGATAAAAAAACCAAGGTGTCATCATAAGATGGAGCTCTTGTGCTAGTACATATATCAAGTTCCCATGATATTGGCACTTTCTATAAGTTTTAGCAAAGTGACAAGCATCTTTCTCCATAGTAGGCCAAAAATATCCTATCCTAAGAATTTTCTTAGCTAGGGTTAAACCATTCAAATGTGACCCACAAATCCCCTCATGAATTTCCCACAAGGCTATATCTGATTCCTCTTTCTCTAGACATCTAAGAAGCATTCCATCTAGAATCTTAAAATACGTGTTAGATATTAGGGTATAATGAGTGGCTTGTCAGATAAAGCTTTTCTTTTGGTTCCTAGTTTGGTCTATGGGTAGGATTTGGTCCTTTAAGTAAGTATAAATAGATCAATACCAAGGTGATTCATGTCTGGTTAGCAAATAAATGGTATGAGGATGGATAGGGTCAAATATGGGTTGCTCAACTTCTTCTACCAGGAATTCATATCTGGTGCTTTGATCTAGTATTTGGAGAAGTGATGCCAAAGTAGCCATTGCACATGCTGCTTTGTTCTTCTCTCTTGGTACTTGATAAAATGTGATGAGAGTGAAGTATTTATTGAGATTATAAATCATATGCTTGTAAGGTATCATCTTGTAATCTTTCATTTGATATTCATCATTAATTTGATTGATAACTAATTGTGAGTCTCCATAGACTTGTAGTTCTATCACTTTCCATTCTAATGCCAATTTGATTCCAATGACCAATGCTTCATACTTAGCTATATTATTTGTGCATGGGAATAGAAAATTTTATGATTTTGGAATTGTAGACCCTTGAGGAGTAATCAAAAGTATGCCTACTAATCCATGTTGTGTGTAGGAACCATCAAAATATAGTTGCTATGTTTTTGCTTCAACATTCACAATTTTAGAATCTAGAAATTCCACTTGTATTGGATGGTCATCTTGTAATGGTGATTCTGCTAATTGATCAGCTATGACTTGGGCCTTTATAGATTTTTGATCCACATATTCTATGTCGAATTCACTTAGCACCATGACCCATTTGGCTAGTCTTCCATTCAATGTTGTTTTGCTAAGAAGATATTTCAAGGGATATATCTTTGCAATGAGTCAAATCTTGTGGGATAACATATAGTGGCGCAATTTTTGGGAAGAAAAAAACACAACCAAACATGGTCTTTCGATAAAGGAGTAGTTCAACTCATATTTCACCAAAGTCCTGCTAATGTAGTATATGGCTTTTTCTTTTCCTGATTCATCTTCTTGTGCCAAGAGTGCCCCTAATGAATGTTCAGTCACTGAAATGTATAGAATTAAAGGCTTGCCTCTTATAGGTGGCATCAAAGTTGGAGGGTTCACTAGATATTTCTTCAACAAGTTGAAAGCTTCTTCACATTTCTCATCCCATTTGAAAACTATGTCCTTATGAAGGAGTTGAGTGAAATTATGGCATTTTTCTGCTAGTTGAGAGATGAACCTTTGAATGGATTGGATCCTGCCTTGAAGAGATCTCATCTAACTTATGCTTCTAGGTGCTTCCATTTCCATGAAGGCTTTGACTTTGGTGGGGTCTACCTCTATTCCTTTTGCTGAAAAAATGTACCTAGTAGCTTTCCTGATTGAACACCAAATGCACACTTCTTCAGATTTAGCCTTACTTTGAATTGTTCCAATCTTTCAAAAAATTTCTCTAAAATGGGTAGATGTTCTTCTCTTGAGTGAGATTTGGCAAGTATATCATCTACATAGTCCTCCATGAACTTATGCATTATGTCATGGAATATTATTGTCATGGCTCTTTGATAGGTCACTCCGACATTCTTTAGAACAAAGGGCATAACATTCCAACAGAATGTCCCCCATGCGCATGTAAATGTTGTCTTGTCTTGATCTTTGGGTGCTATCTTTATTTGACTATAGCCACTAAACCCATCCATAAGTGAGAACATTGAATGTCCTGCTATCAAATCTACGATGGCATCTATGCTTGGTAATGGAAAGTCATCTTTAGGACATGCAAGATTGAGATCCCTAAAGTCCGTGAAAATTCTGATGGACTTGTCTGCTCTTAAAACTAGTACAATGTTTGAAATCCATTGGGCATAATCAATGGCTCTTATAAACTCAACTTTCAACAATTTTTCCAACTCCACTTTTACAAGAAAAGCTATGTGTGGATGCATCTTCCTTAATTTTTTCTTTACTGGTCTTACTCGTTTTATGTTCAAGTGATGCATGACTAAATTTGGATCTAATCCTGGCATATCATCATATGACCATGAAAAATTTATTTGTTTTTCCTTGATAATTTTGATGAAGTCTTTTCTTTCCTCACTAGATAGAGATGCTACTAAGTGTATGATCCTTGGTTCTGATTCTGACCCAATATTCACTTTTTCTATTGGTTTGATCAAGATAGGAGATCTTTCTTCATAGTTCTTGGGTAAAGTATCCAAAATCCCTTCCTTAGGTGCCTCAATTGGGTTTTCACCTTTGGAATCATTCTTTATTTCTTCCTCTTTTTGATCTAATGTTGCTACAAGGTGGTTTTCAACATTAGATTCTTTCCATTTTTATTTTTTTTTCATTTTTTATTGAATTGAGAGTTTGGATACTTTCCTTTGTCACTCCTTCCTGATATTTCATGGTAGAAGAAGGTTCAACTACATTTAGGTATTGGGACACCAAGTTATCATTAAAAAATGTAGGGAGTATTGTAGGTTCAATGGAATCCCATTCAATTAATTCTGGATAGATAAGGGTCAAAGGATCAATGCTTTGGTGTAGTTCAATGGGGTTTAATGATAGGACTTCATTTGAAGGTCCAAACATTGTATCACTTAAATCTATGATATGTGCTTCTTCGAGATGTTCTAGAGAACTAGGGTCAAAATCTTCCTCACTAGAATCCTCTAAGGTTTCTGTTGGGTAAAAAACTCATGGATTAAACCTAATGTTAGATTCTTCCATAGTAGGTCTCCATGATGGTACATAGGGTTCTCCTACCCATTGATTTATTTCAATTGCTTGAATTGGTACATTATCTAAGACCACTTGACAAGAACTTGAGGCTTGATTCTGATTTGGTTTTGCAATTGATTCTTTTCCCTTGCTAGGAGTGTAGGTGTGGATAACATCAACTTCCTTATCTTGACATGACTCACTTGACAATGAGTCCCATTCCCAATTGTTGGAATCGTCATCACTTTGAGAACCTAATTGTAAAATTTGGTCATAGATCTTAGGATAGTTCTTTTGAGTGTACCTTTATTCTAAGTACCCTATTCTTGTCTTTTCTTTGCTATCTCTCCATGTAATTTCAATGGGTTCAATGAGTCCTTTGTTTCTTATTCCTAAAGGTCCTTGTCCTTTGTATCCCATTTTCTGCATTATTTGAAATCCTTTCCCATATTGATGTGTGGGAATGCTTACATTTTGGATGCGATTTTCATGTGCACTTGATTCATCATCCTTATATAGTCACTTTAGGATTTCATTGTCTTCTTCCTCCATGAATGAAGATGTATTTTCCCTCACAAAATGATCATTGTATTTATGAGGTAGATTAGATGGCTTTCCATATGATTTTGGAGATAAGGGTAGGTCCATCATGGCTAAGGAATATTCACCTATACCCTTTTGTTTGATTTGACATTTCTTTTCAAAGTTTTTCATCATATGGTCCATCTTTTGGTAATGAGCATCTTTGGTGTAGATTTGGATGGATTTAGCTTTGTCTTCTTTCTGCTTCTCAAGAACACTTTCCTCACTAACCTTTTCTTTTCCTTTTGTTGATGTAGCTAGGTTAGTGGGACTTTGGATGTTTTCAAAAACAACTTCTTTTTCTTATTTTTCTTTCCCCTTCAAATATGGAAGATATTTTGACCTTGACCTTGCTCTATTCTTTGAGTAATAGACCCTTCTGCATTATGCAGAACTAAGGAATCATTGATAGGCTTCATGTTATTAAAATATTGAAAGGGGTTTGAGTCCTTGCTTACCATGATTTTGTTGGAAAGTTGGCTTTACTGATGTATATGACTTGATATAGTTTTGTCATTATGGAAACAAAGTCATATAACAGTTTGGAGTCAGCGCACTTTATAAGAAGTGTAGACTAGGATTTGAGCGTGCACCTAAACTTGTTTTGAAAGCCAAAGACAAACAAACGTCATAGCATATAATCAAATCAAATTTAATGGTAAACAAACTAAAATCAAAGCCACCTCAGTTTAAGCCTAAAACGGATGCGCCCATGCACCGTTTGATATGCTTGGATATAAATGGATGTGGGTGTGCAAACTCAAGCACTTGGAGCATGCAAGATAAATGATGATTTGAGGATCAAGAAGACCCAAAATGACACAAAATAGGTATGAGGAACCTATTTTGCCTCAAAGGCCTCAAGAACACACAAATATGCAAAGCTAAAAGATGAACTAAGATTGATTAAACAAGAAATGAATCTATGCTAATCCAATTAAGCTAATTTAGATGTGATTTAAGCTTGGAAATGATCTAAAATGATGAGTTTATGCTTATGCTAGAATGAAAATGGCATTATAACTTTGCTATTGAGTTTGAGAGTTGAAAGATGATTTGCCTTAGGAAGTGAGGGTATTTATAGGATTTCTAAAGGCTTGGGGTAGGAGGAATGAATGGCCAGGATTGAAATCCTTAAGAGAGGCCAAGATTCACTCAAAGGGAAGAACATGGATTGTGCTAGTTCTCAGCCAATCAGGAGGTGACACATGTCACAAGGTGAGTGGATGAAGGGAAGGGCAAAGAGGAGTCAACAAAGGGGGATCCAAGCTCATAACTCTCCAAATAAATGCTTGTAAGAGCAATGAATGGGCTTTAAGAGGCTTTGAAGACTTTGGGGAAGCAATAAATGCTTTGTGGTTGAGATATTTGGAAGGAAAGACTTTGCTTTGGTTTAGGAAAGTCTTAAGCTTGGTTAGGATTGCACAAAGGTTTAAGGGTAGGATTAGGATTAGATTAGGACAAAAAAAAAGGATTAGGATGGGTGAAGAGGGTGGATTTGAGAAGATTCTAGAAGAGTCTAGATTTCTCCTTAGTTTCATGGAATAAAAGTTATTCATTCCAAAAGCTTAAGTTTTAGGAATATTTATTAAAATATTTTCAATAAATATGAAAATTAAATATTTAACCTTAATTAAATATTTAACCTTGGGATTAGGGTTAGAAAAGATGGGATTAACCTTTTAATCGAAATTAAGAAGGGATTAGAAGATTTTGGAAGAGGTTAGTGGTCTTAAGGAAATTGGCCAAGTTTGGGATAAAAAATAAATTAAAAATAAATTAATTTATTTTTGAAGTTTTTTGGTCAATTTATTAATTAAATAATTAATAAATTAGGGATAATGTCCAAATGACATTTTTAGGCTAGATTCCTTAATTAAAGATTTTTAATTAAGAGAGAGGGATTTAATGCCATAAAAATAAATTAATTAATTAAATAATTAATTAATTAATAAATGATGATGTCATCAAGAATTTTCAGAAAACAAAAATAATTTATTTTCTGAAGGATTTTTCGGTGTCTACATTTTGCCCCTCTTTGATGCGATGCCGCAAGTGGCATGGCGTCAAAGATAAGAAAACAAGATGCCAAGGCTAGAATCAGAAGAAGAGGGTAATGCCCGGGTGGACTAGGAGAAAGAGGATACATGCCCCGGTGGGACAAACTCATGGAAGATGCGCCCAGTGGGACAAGGAGAAAGAGGGATTACGCCCTGGGACAGAGTGTGCCCGGCAGGACGAGGAAGGAAGGGCCTAGGAAGAAAAGGGGAGATAAATAACCTCACTTCTAAGAACAAATATGGATGATATGCAAGATGAGATGGAAATGCAAGATGCAGCTGTATGCAAAGATGCAAGATTAATCTATATGATAAATGCAAGGGACCAGATAGCTCCAAGTGCAAACCGGAGTGCACAACCTAGATTTAATATAGCTATGTTAGAGACCTGCCAAGGATACTGGGATCACGAGGCCTGTCAACAACGTCACAGAGGACTGACGAGGACTGACGCTAAACAAACACATAGGGTTGCCCCAACATCACACATGAAGCGCAGAGGCGACATGGCGGAACCGATGCTGAAGGAACCACAAACACACAACTGACTCACAGGCAGCAGCGAAAGATCAAAAGACCTTGCCCCAGATTATCCGCACACGTAGCACACCGTGATATAATGAATCGTGGTGACCCTGGTGGGATAATGAGAAGCCAAAAAGATTAACAAGACCCAAAGGACAAAAATCCAAGATCAAAATGATAACTCCAAAAGACATCCTTTGCCAAGGAGAGAGATTTGATTTGATTGATGGTGGGAAGATTGGTCGGACAGGAGGAACGATATATCCTCAAGGACCAGGATGGAAGATTAGGTCAGACAGGAGGAACGATATATCCTCAAGGACCCATGGGTGGTGAGAGAATAAGTGTAGTTGTTCGCTGGCAAAAGCTGAAGTTCAAGGAATAATCAGGATGAGCAAGGATAAATCGACAATTGATGTTGCTGAAGCACAAGGCCCGAGTGGTACTACAAATTTTCTGAGGCTGGGGATGGGACAAGATATTTGATCAAATGCTGCTGCAGGACGGACAAAGGTTATGTACAATGAGGAGGAACGATATGCACAAGGGATATGTACAAAAGCTTAGGATTGGGGATAGGAAGATCACACTCAGCGGGACTCTCACTAGGACGGAGACAAGAAGGATAAATACAGGGAGGAATGCATTGTACAGGAAAGGGAAAAGGATATGGTACAAGATATGGTACAAAGATTTGGAATAGGATATGGATTACAGATGGGTTGGAGGAAGATGGAAGCGGAATGCTTGGAAGATAGGGGAGATGGAACTGCTGGGAGATCTGTTAAGAGATTATGGATGGAGGAAGAGGACGGTAGCTGAAAGGACAACTGAATAGATAAATAGCTCAGTTTACTATGTTGGCGCCTATTTGCCAGGTTTTCACCAACAGACTTGTCCAAGGCGCTTGAATTGCCAAGTTTTCACCGTTGGACGATTATTTTCTCTTTCTCTTTTCTTTTTTCTCTTTTTTTTTTTTTGCTTTTTTGCTTTTTTTTGCTTTTTTTTGCTTTTTTGCTTTTTTGAATGTTTTTTCTTTTTTCTGATATATGCAGGATCAAGTTCAGGCATAGAACCTCTTCAGATGGATGATGTTGATAGGATCATTCAAGGACTCACCTTCTGGTGTTGATAGCTGATAGGCTCCGGAGCCAAAGGATGCGGTGACAACATAGGGGCCCAACCAAGTAGGCTCAAACTTGCCTTTCTTTTCTCTATTTGCTAGGACCTTCTGATTTTCTTTAAGAACCATGTCACCGACTTGGAATTGTCTAGGATGGACCTTTTTGTTATAACTCCTTTTGAGTCGATTCTGGTATGCAACCAGGTGATCATAGGCTTGCTGTCTCTTTTCATCTAGCAGATCTAGCTATGTGAGCCGGGCCACACGATAGTCTTCATTAGTTGTATAGTTCTTCATGGAGACGCGCAAGGATGGAAGCTCAACCTCGATTGGCAGAACGGCTTCAGCACCATATACAAAGGAGTATGGGGTGGTGCCTATGGGAGTGCGATAAGAAGTGCGATAAGCCCAGAGGGCAGGATTAATTTGGAGATGCCAGTCACGACCAGAATCATTGACAACCTTCTTGAGGATTTTCAAGATAGTTTTGTTAGTTGCCTCAGCTTGGCCATTTCCTTGAGGGAAATATGGACTGGAGAAATAGTGATGGATGTGGAGTCTGGCACATAGATCATCCACATGCTGGTTTTCAAAAGGTGTGCCATGGTCTGTGAAAATGGTAGATGGTATGCCGAAGCGGCAAATGATGTGGTAAAGGATGAACTTAGATATTTGGATGCCAGTGGTTAGGGTGAGCGGAATCACTTCAACCCATTTGGTAAAGTACTTTGTGGCTGTTATGATATACTTGTGTCCATTCGAAGAGAGGGGGGTGATCAAGCCAACGAGGTCGAGGCCCCAACATGAAAAAGGCCACGGTGGTGCAATAGGCTGTAGATCCTGTGCTGGTGCATGTATCAAATTGGCATGCTGTTGACATGGGAGACATTTCTTGACAAATTCACATGCATCATGTTCCATTGTTGGCCAATAATATCCAACTCTAAGCAGCTTCTTTGCTAGAACCATGCCGCTCGTGTGGGCACCACAAATTCCAGCGTGAACTTCTTGTAAGGCCAGGACGGCCTCGTTTGAGTCTAAACATCTAGATAGGACATTATGATACCCACGATGATATAGGGTGTTGGCTACAAGAGTGTAGCGGGAAGCTCTGTGAATAAGGTTTTGGCATTGGTTATTGGTGAGATGGGGAGATATGATACCATTTTTTAGATATGCATGGATGTCATGGTACCATGGGGATTGAGGACCAACCACGACACACACCATGTCTGCATCGGCGTTCTCATAAGCTGGTGAATGTAGCTGCTCGACTAGAAATTCATACTGTGATGCGTCTCGTGGTATTTCCAATAAGGATCCGATGGTTGCCATTGCATCTGCTGCTTTATTCTGAAGCCTTGGGATCTGATTGAATTGTAGATGTAGGAAATGCTCTTTTAGTTTATCCACCAGTTGCTTGTAGGGTAGCAATTTGTCATCCTTTGTCTGATATTCATCTAGGACTTGTTTGATAATCAGCTGTGAATCTCCAAATACTTGTAATTCTATGATGTTCCATTGGATAGCTATTTTGAGACCTAAGATGAGTGCCTCATATTCTGCAATATTGTTGGTACAGGGGAATCCCAACTTGAATGATTTTGGAATATAGTCACCTTGAGGTGTGACGAATAGGATTCCTACCCCAGAGCTATGGGATGTGTTGGAACCATCAAAGTATAGTTTCCACATGGGCTGCTCTTCAATCATGCATAAATGTTCATCGGGGAATTCCATGATTAGTGGATAGGCATCCACCAGTGGTGCTTTTGCTAGTTGATCGGCAATGACTTGCCCTTTGATTGCTTTGCGTTCTACATACTGAATGTCAAATTTGCTGAGTAACATGACCCATTTTGCCATATGGCCTGTGAGGGTTGTCCTTGATAACAGATACTTAAGAGGGTCCACCTTTGATATGAGCTTGATTGTGTGGCTAAGCATGTAATGTCTAAGTTTTTGAGTGGCAAAGACCACTGCTAAGCATGCTTTCTCCATGGGTGAATAGTTAAGCTCATAGCCCACAAGAGTGCGACTGATGTAGTAGATAGCTCGTTCTCTATTTTCATCATCATGCTATGCTAGGAGTGCCCCTAGTGCTGTAGCTGTTGTTGAGATGTAAAGGATGAGTGGGCATCCTGAAACCGGTGGTACTAGGATTGGAGCATTAGCTAGATACTCCTTGAGCTTATCAAAGCTTCTTTGACATATGGGATCCCACTTGAAGTTGGTGTCTTTGCATAAGAGATGTGAGAATGGTTGGCACTTGTCCGCTAGTTGCGAGATGAACCGCCGTACTGATTGAAGCTTGCCCTGTAGGCTTCTGAGCTGTTTGAGATTTCTTGGTGGAGGCATCTCTATTATTGCTTTTACCTTTTTAGGATCGATCTCTATGCCTCATCTAGAGACGATGAAGCCTAGAAGCTTGCCAGATGTAACACCAAAGACACATTTCTTAGGATTAAGCTTTAAGCCATAATGATTCAGACGATCAAACACACGTTCTAGGATGTTGAGGTGTTCATCCCTTGTTTTGGATTTTGCAAGGATATCATCCACATAGTCTTCAAGGATCTTGTGGATCATGTCATGGAAGATCACTGTCATTGCTCTCTGATATGTGGCCCCTGCATTCTTTAGCCCAAATGGCATCATGTTGTAGCAGAAGGTACCCCATGGGGTTGTGAATGTTGTTTTATGTTGATCTACTTCTGCTATATAAATCTGATTGTAGCCTAAAAATTCATCCATGAGTGATAGCATTTCGTGACCCGTTGTGAGGTCTACAAGCATGTCTATGTTTGGCAATGGGAAGTCATCCTTAGGACATGCTTTGTTCAAGTCCCTGAAATTAGTACAGATTCTGATGTCGCCAGAAGGCTTTGTGACTAGCACCATGTTAGAGATCCACTCTGAATAATCTATTGCTCTGATGATCTTAGCTTGGAGGAGCTTCTCAAGCTCTACTTTGACGAGCAATGCTACCTTTGGATGCATTTTCCTTAGCCTCTACTTCATTGGCTTGACGTTTGGATCTACTGATAGATGATGAACAACAAGGTTTGGATCAAGCCCAGGCATGTGGGCGTATGACCATGCAAAGTTGATGATGGATTCCTTGAGCAAGGCACTGAGAGCAATTTCTTCTCCTTCTGTTAGGTTGACTGCAATGTAGGTGATCCTTGGACATTCTTCTGTTCCCAAGTTGATTGGCTTGGTCTCCTATATGATGATCGGTGACTGCTCTGGTCTATAATCTTGGATAGGGGGAAGAGGCAAGGCTTCATCTTCTAGCGCCTGAATTGCAAGGTTTTCACTAGAAGATACACCCTTTATTTTTACTATTTTGGAATCAGAATGTGCCCCAAGGGGGTTTTCACATAAAGACTCATGATGTTCTCTTGCTATTTCATTTTTGTGACTAAAGCTTGCCTCTTCCCCAAAATATCCTTCTGGGTGAAGCTGATAGACATAGGTTGATGTTGGATCCTGTTTGCTTGCTGGATCTGATGCCCCCATGAATTCTAGGAGTGCTTGTGCACTTTGGAACTCATCAATGTGTGCGATGCTTGGTTGGTCCCAATCTATGAGGTCGGGGTTTGTGAGGGGAAGATCTATGAGGTTAATGGAGAGTTGTTGGAGAATAGAAGTCCCCAGGAGGGTGTCGTCAGCAAAGATATCATCGTAGGATCGGATGTCTTTCTCTTTGGGGATGTCTTTGATTTCCACGAGGTCATCCTAGCTATTCAAAAAGTTCACGTTAGTCATGTTAGTGCCCGCAGTTGTGGTATTGGGCTCTTGTTCAAGCAGGTGAGGGGTATTAAAGCCAAGTCCTTGCTGTTCTGGATTTTGGGATGGTATGATAGGAAACAAATTTCCGTCCTCTTGTGGTCCTAGACCACCACCTTGATAGTTATAGTGTTCTGTGACATTTTTGTAGGGGATTGGGTATTTCTCTTTGAAGTACTCAAGAAGTTGGGTGTCACGTGATGGGGGATCTTTGTATAACCATTTGTTAATATCTGGATCAATTTCTTTGCTATTGATGGTACCATGAGACTCAAAAGTCATGTTTCTGATTTGCTTGAGCTTATAATGTTCTTCAACGGGCTTGTTTTGACAACTTGGGTGCCCTTGAGTATGTGGATCACGTGGAAGAGCTCCTACAACAAATGCATCACTAAGGCTATATTCGCCACAACCCTGGTTGTTGATCTTGATGGATGATAAGGTGGAAGAGAGGATGGTCTCTGGATCGCGATGGGATCGGGATGAGCTAGCAATAGAAGTACCAATATCGGTTCCAGGACAATGAGTAGAATGAGGGAAAGATGCTTCCATCGCAAGGTAGTATGCGAAGGGGTTAGGGTCAGTGTGGATGGTAACCTCAGTGCCCTGATGTGGAAACTTGATGCACTGATGGTAAGTAGATGGTACGGCCTTAATGGAATGGATCCATGGATGACCGAGGAGGATATTGAACGGTAGGTCAAGATCAACAACGTGGCAGAGAGTATCTTGCATTGCTGGGCCTAGCTGGATAGGCAAAGTTATAGTACCTTCAGAGGTATGCTCCAAGTTATCATATGCTTTGATAGTGATTTGCTCATGTTGTATGTCAGCCTCCGTGAACCCGATCTTCTTGATGAATTTTAATGTGCACAAGTTGAGGGCTGAGCCATTATCCACTAGAACTCATTTGATGGTGAAATCTCTGACCATGACAGCAATGCAGAGAGGGAGAGTATGGTCAGGAGCGACATCTGGTATATCAAATTCTTTAAAGGACAAGGCACATGCTGCTGATAGGTGTCCCACAAGAGTTTCAAACTAAGTTGTGTTAATGTTCGTGGGGACATGACCTTCTTTTAGAGCTTTGTCCAGGATCTCCTGATGGATGGGTGATGTGTGGAGCAAATCCAAGATAGATATTTGGGCTGGCATGTTCCCAAAATGCTCTATGATATTGTATTGTGCTCTTGGTGCATTATGCTGTGTTGCGCGTGCATTTGATGCTGGCCTGGTGTTAGACTGTGTTGTGGATGCAGTAGATGTTGGCCTTGGAGGAGTAGCTGATCTCAGAGGAGCACCGGCAACAGTTATCCTACCACTGCGGATAGTTGCAGCACATTGTCGATCCAGCCCTCTGACGTGGATGGTATTGATGGTGGGCTCATCTTGGATGGGCTCAACTTGAGTTATGCATCCCACATACTTGTCATAGTTGATGTAGGCCACTGTGTGATCCTCTTGCTTGCCTTTGCCATGATTTTGGGGCTGATTGGCGTTGGCTTGATTCTTCCTGGTATCGTATTGAGGAAACACATTTTGATATATTTGCAAACCGACGTTGGGTGAAGCTTGAGCTGGTGCATCGACCTGGATCTCCTTGTGATCAATGAGATCCTGGATGTAATTCTTAAGCCGCATGCACTTCAATGTTGTGTGCCCCTTCACACGATGGTAATCACAGTATTCATGTTCTTTATACCAATCAGACTTTGGTGCGTTGTCATCCTTCTGTGGGATGGGCGGATATGTGATCATATTTGCCTTGGCTAGCCGATAAAAGATCTGATCCAGAGGCTCACCCAAAGGTGTGAAAGTCCTCTTTGGATTGTTCTGATTGTTGGGTTTGTTCTACCTTGGGGCAACGTTAACTGCATTAACAGGATTGCCTTGACGTGCTGGCTACTGCTATTGGTATTGCTGCTGATACTATTGCACAGGTGGTTGATGAGCTTGAGGAGGCTACTAATAAATAGGTGCTTGATATGCGGGAGCTGGGGGTTGCTGATAGATGGGCGCTTGTGGCGGTTGGTATGTTTGAACTGGTGTAGGACTAGCCACAACGAATTGTACATTTTTAGTGTCAGTGGCTCCATCTGTAACAACATTCTTGTTACGATTCCAGTAACGAGATTTATCATTGTTGGGTTTGTTCTTGGAATCATCCTTGAAGTGACGAATAGTGCCTTCGTCTAGGAGAGCTTTCTCGATGCCTATGCCTTTGCTCTTGATGTCTTGGTATGTCTGGAGATAGTTCATTCGCATGTGATGGGATAGCTTTGGATGCAGGTTATCAATGAAGATCTTTGTTAGATGCTTCTCTGGTGGCTGATATGATAACCTGGTTGTAAGATTCTGCCATCTTTGCAAGTATTCTGCAAGGCTTTCTCCATTTTTCTGCTTTGAGTTGCATAGGTCTAGCAAGGACAACTCATTCTCCACATTATGGGCATAGTGTGTGATGAACTTCTCAGAGAGTTCAGCAAAGGTTTTTATTGTCCCATGTGGTATTTTGTAAAACCACTCAACAACAGTTCCTCCCAAGCTCTTGGAAAATAGGCGCAGGAGATAGTTATCACTGTAAGCCACTTCTTGGCACGCCATGTAGAACTCTTTGATATGGTTTATTGGATCTCCTTTCCCTCGATACTTGTCGAACTTGGGCATCTCAAAATGCTTGGGGAAAGGGATAGTTGCTATGGACCGATCGAAGGGATATGAGCACACCTCTTCGAACTTGTATGTTTTATTCTTTGTTCCTCTTTGTAGCTCTTTTAGAGCATTTTTCATTGCTTCCCACTCAACATTGAGTGGCGAGGGAACTGAGACTTCTGCTTGTGATGGAAGCTGTGGAACTAGATATGGCGCTTGCTATGGATAAATGGGTTGGAACTGATTTTGGGGCAATGGTTGCTGGGGATATTGCTGGTGTGGCATAGGGGGATATTGTGGTAAATGATATGGAATCGCTTGATGTTGTTGGGCTGCTTGCTATTGTTGAACTGGCGATTGTTGTGGGACTGCTTGCTGATATTGGACATTTGGAACTTGCTGTTGTAACTGATGGATGGGAACTTGTTGTTGCTGGGGGATGATAGGGTTTTGTTGCTGGGGCTGATAGCAAGGGACTTGCTGTTGTTGAGGAAGGATGGGTGTTTGCTGAAAGGGGACATGTGGTTGCTGTGGGGGAGGCTGTTGGAACGATGCTACTTGCGGGTATGATGGTGGTAGTTGCTGAGGTTGGCTTTGGTTTTGGCTGATATAAGCTAGGTGCATGCTTGCGTTACTTAGAGGTGGAACAGATGTGGGGAAGCTAGAAGCAAAGGGTGATGGGGTAAGATAGCTAGGGAAAGTTGGCTGTTGAGGTGGTGGAACTTGCTGGAAGGTATTTGGGATTTGGGATGAATAGCTTGAAGCCGGCGGTGGTTGGGGTAGTTGCTGCTGTGCTGCTTGGGTGAAGACAGTTTGTTGACTTGCAACCATAGATGGAGGGGATTGAGATGGGATCCCCCATGCCTTCATTTCTTCTTGTGTAAGGCCCCACTGAGAGCTTGTGTTAGGGTGCACTGCAGCGGATGATGGAATGGTAGGAGCAACGGGAGCTTGGGACACGAATGATGGTTGAGAGAAAGGAGCTTGTTGAGGTTGTGGTTGAGCGGATGCTTGTGAGGAGGAAACACCCAAGAGAAAGATGAGGTTGGAATGGGAAGTGATTGTGCTAACCCCAAAGAAGAAGGTACGGGTGCTTGGGGGGTGAAGGGTGACGGTGCTCCTTTGATGGTGAAAGGCGTTGCTTGACTTGCGGATGGTGGCGAAGCTTTTGGTGTAAAAGCTTGCGTGAGAGGTGGAAGCTGACTTTGGTTTAAGTGTTGGATTTGGGCTTGGGCAGCCACAGTAGATGATGAAGCAAAAGGGGTAGGAGATGGAGCGGATGGCGCTGCAGCTTGTGTTGCGAGACTGGCGAGGCTTTTTTGCAAGAAAAGGGGAATGGTGGAAAGCTCTTGGGGTGTTTGCATGATAGGATCGGGGAATGGTTGGACAAACGGAGAATATGCTTGTGCTGGAACTTGGATAGTTTTGATGGGGATGCGTGGATAGAGAGATGGTGGGATGGAGGTACTTTCTGGCAGGTAGTGGGCAAACATGCTTTGTTGATGTTGCGGTACAAGGGCATTGGTCGCTGGTGGGATTTCTGGAGGATTTGCAAATGCTTGGATTGCCAATGGGGATGAAGGGATGTTTGGATCTTCACATGGGTTACTGGCTTGGATCTGGGGATTGTAGGTCATCATGGCGTTGGTGAAAAGGTTGGGATCGGATGAGGTTGTTGGTGGATAAGGATTCATGCTTCTTCTTTTCTGAGATCTGGTCTCAACAGGCATGGAGATGCAAGTGCTAAATGTATGCAAGATGTTTGGCTAAAAGATGTTGATGGATGCAAAGTTGATGAACTTTTAAAGATGATGACTTCTAAGATGCAAATGCAAAGACAAGGATCAAGATGGCGATGATGGAAGCTGGATGGAACTGATATGGATCAAGATGGTGGAGGAAAGATAGGTTGCTGGTGGAAAGTTGGTGAAAGATTACTGAGTGGTCAACAAATGAGCTGCTATTTTTCCCAAATGGAGGATCAGAGATATGATGGGGTCAACCTAAGATAGACTGATGATCTTCGGTCAACTAGTTTCTTATCAATACACTCTAATCTCTTGCTCAAGATGATGGCTATGCAAGGACAAGGTTTGATTTCTTTATGACAACACGTTGTGTCAAAAAGAGGATGATGGTCTCTGATCTTGGATATGGGATAGGAACAACTCAAAAAGGTAGAACACTAAGTGTTGGTGGGTCTCTGGGTTTGGAGATGATGGATCTACTGTAAAGATATGGAAAGCTGATGGGGGGATGCTGGTGGAAAAGGTATTGAAGGGTGAAGGGACAATGCTCTATCTAAAGGGATAATGCAAATGACAAGGATTGATTCTAGAATGCTGGTAGGAAGATAAATGCACTAAGGTTTTGATGCTGATGCAAAGGGTGAAACTAGGATGAAACTAAGATGCAAGGCTGTTGGAGACAAGATTTCAAGATCTGAAGATGGAAAAAGACATGAACAAGGAAATGGCTAATCTTCTAGCTCAAGGTTGACAAAGTGATGGTTAACTAGGAAACGGAAGGCGAACTGTTTGATGCGGGCGTTATGGGAAATGTTCTCAAGTCTAGTTTGGGACTTCTCCTCTGCTTGGGTTGCTTGGATAATGGATTGATAGCTCTTGGTGTTCTTCTTGATAACTTTTCGCTCTTGATAGGCTTGGGATTTGGGCAACTTTGCTTTAGGATGTTTGTTCTTGCTGGGCATCACTTGGAAAAGAGGCTTCTGATTTTGAGGCAAAGGTTTCCAATGGCAAAAGTTAAAGTCAAAGCAATCTCCGCAAGGGACAAAGCAACCCTGCGGGATACAAACAAAGGCAACTGACTCTGACAAAGCTTTGAAAGTGTATGTTTGACAAATGTTTTCACGGGTCTTTGACTTTCAAGCACTTCAAACAGATCTACCTAAGGAAGGTGAGTATCAAAATCACTTGCCCACAGCTTGGTATCCCCCAGAAGGGAATACAAATGGTGAGTAATCTTGAGGCGACCCGGTAAACCCCTTGGAATCGGTCCTTGCACAAGGATTTTGATACTTTCAGATGTAGATAGGGTAGCCTCTATTTTATCAAATTTTTAATAGTTCCGTGGTGTCTCCATACCCGATTTTGCTGATCATCCGTGACTCACTTAAGAGCCTTGCCAATTATGCTGGGGGAGAGGAATGTTTACCATCCCCAGACACGTGTTTGGCATGAATGCTCGGTGATTAGGAGATGTAAGTGATTCTTTTGGTATTCGCTTATTTGTATACCGGCCAGGGGGGATACCGGTTTGAGGTCGTTCTCCAAGGAGGAAGCACTTCTCCTTGGATAGGCCTCGCTAAAAGTAGAACAGGTGAACTTGTCCAAGTTCAAGTGTTCCACGTTGCTTACTCTAACAAGGTTTATGCAAGAATTGAAAAACTCCTACATGCACATCAAGCAGATTTTGTTCATTTTCCCAAATTTGATTAAGTGATGTTTGAACTTTGACATGAAGACACTCGTGATTAGATTTTGATTTATTCTTTTCCTCAAAATGTAAATGAATTGAATATTTGCAAGTTCTTTCCTTTTGTGCATTCGAGATTTGATTAGCGAGTTGATTTAAGAACTTTGAAAAAGCTTTGTTTTATCCCTTAGATCACTCAAGATTGAATTTGTTTGCTTGCTTTGGAATTCGAAATGAGATAGGGAACAGAGTTATTCATTCCTTTAGTGCATTCGAGATTGAGTTAGCTTTTCAAAATGACAATGACATTCTAGGACCTAAGTTCATTTCCTTAATGTCATTCAAGATTTTGTTTTTGACCTTTGCTGTAATAAAAGAAATGAAAAACCAGTCCCAAGCAAAAACAAAAAGCGACACTGTCCAGCTTATAAGCGACACTGGAAAGTGCAGAGGCGACACTTCATTTTTACAGGTGACATTCTGTATCTCAAAAGGCGACAGATAAAAATGCAGAGGTGTGATTTCTTTCATCACAGGCGTGATTTCATTACAAGAAGGCGACAGAAGAGAATTCTGGGACGTAACAGAAGTTATCGATCACAGAAAAATCTCAGTTATGCAGACGTGAAAACAGAGCTCATAGGCGTCATTTCTTTCCTCAAAGGCGTGATTTAATTGCAAGAAGGTGTGACTAGATTCTTTGTAGGCAACATTTCTTTTGATGAAGGCGACATTTCTTTGTTTGAAGGCGGCATTTAATTGCTGTAGGCGTCATTTTTTTTTATGAAGGCGACATTTCTTTTATTTCCTGCAAAATACAAGCATATAAAGTATAATTTCATCAAAATGATTGTGGTTTGAGTTCCACCGGGCGTGCCAGAATGTAGACTAGGATTTGAGCGTGCACCTAAACCTGTTTTGAAAGCCAAAGACAAACAAACGTCATAGCATATAATCAAATCAAATTTAATGGTAAACAAACTAAAATCAAAGCCACCTCAGTTTAAGCCTAAAACGGATGCGCCCATGCACCGTTTGATATGCTTGGATATAAATGGATGTGGGTGTGCAAACTCAAGCACTTGGAGCATGCAAGATAAATGATGATTTGAGGATCAAGAAGACCCAAAATGACACAAAATAGGTATGAGGAACCTATTTTTCCTCAAAGGCCTCAAGAACACACAAATATGCAAAGCTAAAAGATGAACTAAGATTGATTAAACAAGAAATGAATCTATGTTAATCCAATTAAGCTAATTTAGATGTGATTTAAGCTTGGAAATGATCTAAAATGATGAGTTTATGCTTATGCTAGAATGAAAATGGCATTATAACTTTGCTATTGAGTTTGAGAGTTGAAAGATGATTTGCCTTAGGAAGTGAGGGTATTTATAGGATTTCTAAAGGCTTGGGGTAGGAGGAATGAATGGCCAGGATTGAAATCCTTAAGAGAGGCCAAGATTCACTCAAAGGGAAGCACATGGATTGTGCTAGTTCTCAGCCAATCAGGAGGTGACACATGTCACAAGGTGAGTGGATGAAGGGAAGGGCAAAGAGGAGTCAACAAAGGGGGCTCCAAGCTCATAACTCCAAATAAATGCTTGTAAGAGCAATGAATGGGCTTTAAGAGGCTTTGAAGACTTTGGGGAAGCAATAAATACTTTATGGTTGAGATATTTGGAAGGAAAGACTTTGCTTTGGTTTAGGAAAGTTTTAAGCTTGGTTAGGATTGCACAAAGGTTTAAGGGTAGGATTAGGATTAGATTAGGACAAAAAAAAAGGATTAGGATGGGTGAAGAGGGTGGATTTGAGAAGATTCTAGAAGAGTCTAGATTTCTCCTTAGTTTCATGGAATAAAAGTTATTCATTCCAAAAGCTTAAGTTTTAGGAATATTTATTAAAATATTTTTAATAAATATGAAAATTAAATATTTAACCTTAATTAAATATTTAACCTTGGGATTAGGGTTAGAAAAGATGGGATTAGCCTTTTAATCAAAATTAAGAAGGGATTAGAAGATTTTGGAAGAGGTTAGTGGTCTTCAGGAAATTGGCCAAGTTTGGGATAAAAAATAAATTAAAAATAAATTAATTTATTTTTGAAGTTTTTTGGTCAATTTATTAATTAAATAATTAATAAATTAGGGATAATGTCCAAATGACATTTTTAGGCTAGATTCCTTAATTAAAGATTTTTAATTAAGAGAGAGGGATTTAATGCCATAAAAATAAATTAATTAATTAATTAATAAATGATGATGTCATCAAGGATTTTCAGAAAACAAAAATAATTTATTTTCTGAAAGATTTTTCGGTGTCTACAAGAAGATCAGAAATCGGTTAAGTGTTGAAGACTGGATAGTGTACAGAGTTCCTACAGCTCAGAGCATCTATGCACGTGTGTATGGAAGAATTATGGTATGTGCCCTGGAAGTTAAGTTGGTTAGACTATATTCATGCTTAGTCTATGAGTGCATAATCAGATATGCAAGAATGAGAAAGATACAGTTAGTTGAAGTTGCACAGCCAGTGTGTGCCAATGAAGAAAAGAGTAAGCAGCTGACAGTTATCATTTTGAGTTGCAACTATATTCTAATGATGTAAAGGCTATGTGCCTATTGTATTTAGGTTGCCAGCATGTATATATGTTTGATTGTAAACACGCTTAATCCAATTCATTTGGAAGCGTTGTATGTAATAGGTCTAAGGGCCGACCTAGTTGTTTATTTTGTGTGCACATATAAATATAAGACATGCCCATTGTATTTAGTATGGAAGTTGAGATAGAGTTATGAGAAGTAGAGTAGAAGTGTGTGAAGACAGTATAAGATGTATTAGAGCTTTGCAAGAGGTCAAAGAATCAGTGCATCAAAGGAAATGATCTGACAACCAATGTCATAGTGACAGTTCATCCTGCAGATATAGTGTGTATCTAAGATCAGAAGGTTGTAGCCTTCACCACTTGAGCAGTGAGCTCTAGGATAGTGCATTCACTCCCCTAACAAAGACTATTGTAAAAGACTCCTAATAGGGTCCAACCCTTGACAAGGTCTACTGTACTTAAAGCATTGTAAAGAAACTCCTAACAGGGTTAAGGATCTTCTAACAAGGATCACAAAACACTAGTACAAAATATTATTGGGTGTCAATTCCCATCGGAGTCTTTACCTATTTGGGTTTCCTCATAACCATATTGGTGTCATGTGTTGATTTCATGTTTCATGTTTATGTGAATGTTTAATTTAGTACTTAAGCATTTAAGTTTAGTATACAGATTAAAGTAAAAAGATAAATTACAGTGAACACTGATTCAGCCCCCCTCTCAGTGTTTCCATTCCTAACAATTGGTATCAGAGCTCTGGTCCACAGCAAAGAAGTTTAACCACTTGAGGAGATCATGGACAAAGCAAAAATGAAACATCTGAAAAGGAATCTAGAAGCTGCTCTTAAAGACCTAGACAAGTCTGAAAGAGAAATTGAAGAACTAAGGGATAAACTTAGTGATTCTCAATTAGTCATCAAAAGGCTAAGGAAAGATTTGAAAGAATGTTCTTCCAATGATCTAGGGAAAATGGTCAAGAAGCTAAATGAAGAAAATAAATCCTTAAAAGAGCAACTTGAAGAGTTTGATGATAAGCTAACAACAATTAGGAAGTCTATGATGAACAGGTCAAAGAGAACCTTCAACTAAATGAAGAATTGAGGCAAGCAAACATGGAAATCTTAGAACAAAGAAACCACAAGGAAAGCTTGGACTCTGAATTGAAAGAGGCTAAGAATCATATTGACAAATTACACACTAGTTCTGATTTGATAGAATCTCAGTTGTATGCAAGAAGAGCCAAAGGAGACACTAGTTGTATTGGATATAATGAAGCATAAAATTAGATTGACAACATGCGAGCAAGAAAGGATACACAAAAAGACTCCACTGATACTGAGAAGACTGAAGATCAAACCAAAGATAATGGTGGACCACCTAAGAGTGAGCGCAAGCAAGTAGAATACACTTGTTTTGCATGTAACAAGCATGGACATATTGCAAGGAACTGTATAGAGGTAAGACCTTTTAATGGTTACTATTATTCATGCAATAAATTTGGTCATAGAGCTATGAATTGCAAGACTAGTAAGAAGAACAAGATTAAGCATGATCAGAGAAATCAGAATCAGACAAATGTAAGAAGTTCTCAGAATGTTACATGCCAGATATGTAATTATAATGGTCACTCAGCAAGACAATGTAAAACGGTGACTCATGTCAATGTGTTAAGGAATATAAGACCTCCAGTCATTTGTCACTCTTGTAACAAGGTTGGACATATCTCAAAGTTTTTTAGATCAAGGATGCAAGGTCAGGAAAGCCCTAAAAAGGTTGAAGAACCAGTTTTGGATCCCAAAGGAGAAGTCAAGTTTTTGAAAGCCTCAGAGGATGTGAGCTTGATTTGGTCAGAAGGAAAGAAGGAAAAAGTTGATGAGAATGTATTGGATGCATCCACAGTGGACGCACCCTCTACATCTGGATAAATGGCCCTCAGGGTCATATGGGGAGCTAATTTAGCTCTAGACCCCTGTGTGGCTGATATACTCACTTACAGAGTATGTACCTTTGAACTTAAGCTTTTGGAGTATAAAGGAACCTTCGTGCAAGAGTGCACATATTGATTATTAGCAAAACTCAAGTTGGAAATTTTTAAGTTGCAGCCTAGTTTACGCAGCAAGAATTAATGGTGGAATTTTCACTTGAAGTACACATAAATTTGTTCAATTACTCATTGCATTCAAATTTAGAGTGATTGAAGAGAAGAAATAGCCTTATAAGTTATTGTGAAGACTTGGAGATTGATCTATCAGTGATTAGCTGCACAATTGATCGGTTGCAAAAACCCTAGCTCGCCGTGCCGATTCAAAAGTCTTCGGATTTTCTTAGTGAACAATTGGAAAGAGATAAATCAAGTAAGTGATAGCCACTCCCATAGTATTTGATGTTGCAGAAAAGAAAAGATATGTATTTAAGAAGCATCCATTTAAGTCTACCCTAGATGACATAGAGGGACCATTCTCCTACACACCTATGGGCGTTATGCATGTGGAAGATATTAGGGCTTACATTTACTGTAAGAAGGAACTAGTAGGATTGGATAGGTTAAGGGCACACATGGAAACAATGTTAAAACTAGACAAAACCTTCCTGGATGAATATACGAAGTGGAATGATCACCCCATAGTAGAGTATGCTACAACATATGAATTCTATGAGACAGAATGGATTAAAATACTTTTGAGCAGAATTCATGATGACCTATTTTGGATAGGTGATGTGCTAGTCAGAATTACCAATGACCTAATATATGAAATGACAAGGTTCCCAAAGATAGGTGCCATCCTTCCAGTAGGCAAGCATGTCAGGAAAATTGTTGAGAAAACATGTAAGTCAATGAGTGATAGGTGTGGGATGACAATTGAGCCTATTAAGCAAGCTGACATCAAATTGATGTCCATGATACTTGGATATAGGTTTCATCACACCAACAAGGTAAATAGTGTGTCTACGGGCACAATTCTAGCAGCCATCAAACTTGTGAAGGAAGATGGGGAGTTAAATCTCTATGAAATCTTGCACGCATAGTTGATTGAAAACATCAAGGCAATCAAGCATGATAAGACCAAGATATTCAGGTTTGGGTCTTTGATCATTTACATGTACCTACATATAGTTGGGAAAGTATCAAATTCATATTTGGACAAGTCCATTCCAACCATGCCACAGATATCTTACAAGGCAATCACTGAAAGTACTTTGAGAGATTACATAACATTAGAGTTGAAGACCTTCAGGGTCAAGATGCAAATGAGGTATAGAATTCCAGAAAACATAGTTGAAAAATACAAGGATACTATTTGTTTTATGGTTGAAACAGATACAACATGCATGGAGGGAGTTGTACCTAGAACAAAGTGGATTCATCCACTTGGATATGAAGTAGAGGAATAAGGCACCACAAGTCACCCTTCAGCTAGAGCCACAAGAAGCAAATTGAAAAATGTGTAGCCACCTCCGAAAGTAGGATTCATACCCAGTCTTCAAGTGTTAAGGACTAGAGTAGTAGAAGAAGGAAGGCTAGATCAGATAGCCTAGTTTTATGAAAAATATCATGAAATTGATAAGTCAAAGATTCATGAGATGTTGATCAAACACATGATAAAGTTCAAGAAGATAGTTCTTGAATTGAAGATAACTATCCCAGATAAGGTATGGGAGATTATGGATACCTTGAAGAGACAAGCCACTGAAGAAGACTTCAGAATTAGGGAACAAACACTTGATTACAATCTTCCATTATGTTTCGTTGAAGAAAAGACATTGTTATTGAATTTGGTGAAACCGCACTTAAGGACAAATATGAGAACACTACACATTATGAATAGAGACTATGAGCTGATAACTAAGGAAATAGAGAAGGCCTTTGAGAAGGTATTCTTAGAGCAACACATGAAACCTAAGTCTACGCCCATCACTCAAGCACCTAGTGAGCAAGACAAAGCAGAAAAGACCACCAATATACCATTTACAGGTCCTCAAGATTCAACGCCTGCAATAGAAACTCAATCAAAGGCAGATAAGTATGCGCCCATGAAAGATACACAAAAAGATGATACAATCTTCATTGACAATGTGGAGATTGCAATGGCAGCCACAGATAATGACTTGGATAAGTTTGAAGAAGCTTTTATGAGCACATAAGAAGCTGAAATGTTATGCAGCAACACACCACCCACTCATCAAGAAGAAGTATTGATTGATGATGAGAAAGAAGAAGAAAAGATGGAAGAAAAAGAAATAGAAAAATAAAAAATAGAAAAAGAGGAAGAAAAGATAGAAAAAGAAAAGATAAAAGAAAGTGAGAAAAAGGATGAAATGTCAAGCAAGGTGAAACAAGTAGTGATGGACAACACTCCCATCACTCCCTTTGTAGCATTGTTGTCAATTTTGACACCTAAAACATCTAGACTGGACTCATAGAGAGAAGAAGACCTGATTAAGTTCAACATATTAGCTATGGAGAAAGCCAAAGAAAAGCAAGTGATGAGGAATCCCCTCTTGGTAGAATCAATAAAAATTTTGAATAGTCTATTGCTAGATGACAGGAAAGTGTTAGAGATACATTCTGTTGATGATGTGAGTACAGTCATCTCACATTTCAAAATAAATTTCTCAAGCCTTGAAGAATTTGCATCCCTAGTTGTAGAAGAAAAGTATCTAAAGAAGAGATTGAATGAATTGGTTAACAAATTTTCACTTGACCTAAGCTCACTCAAGACTGGTCAAGCATCCCTAAAAGAATTTTCAGATCAAGGAAGAAGAATCATTGCAGAATGCATGGATCAAGATAATCTTATTGATGCTCATTTCAAGCAAATAAAAGAGGTAGAAGCTATGATTGAGCAAGTGAAGACTTCAGTGAAAGAAAAATCCACAGATGTGAACATGTGAAATAATTTCTACCAAGGATAGATTGATAAAATTGAGAAGGCAGAAAAAGAGATGACAGAGATAAGAGCTAGACAGACTCAGTTGAGGAATGCTCTTGCACCCTCTTTAGACATTCTTAATCAAAATATCAAGGAGATTGATGCCACCATGATGACCTATGATCAAGGTCCTTCCATAGACTTGAAGAAGATGGAGAAGCTTCAGTATGCATTATGCGCCCATCCCCAAATAGTAAACTCTTTGATTGCTTTTTGGAAGAAGGAGATCCAGAACCTAAAGATAGCATATCTGAATGTTTTCCCTTAGTACGTATATGTAGATATAGTTTTTGAAACACCTTTGTCATTAATGTCAAAGGGGGAGTTGTGTATAGAATATGGATCATAATATGTATAAGGAGATATAAGTATAGGTATAGAAGACAAAAGTTTTTTGTATTAAGAACAATTAGCAACTTGCCCATATTCCTTTGTTGCCATCAATGACAAAGGGGGAGATTGTTGGCAAGTTGGCTATACTGATGTATATGACTTGATATAGTGTTGTCATTATGGCAACAAATTCATATAGTAGTTTGGAGTCAGCACACTTGATAAGAAGATCAGAAATCGGTTAAGTGTTGAAGACTAGATAGTGTACAGAGTTCCTGCAGCTCAAAGCATCAGCGCACATGCGTACGACATAATTATGGTATGCACCATAGAAGTTAAGTTGATTAGACTATATTTATGCTTAATCTATGAGTGCATAATCAGATATGCAAGGATGAGAAAGATACAGTCAGTTGAAGTTGCACAACCAGTGTGTGCCAGTGAAGAAAAGAGTAAGCAGCCGACAGTTATCATTTTGAGTTGTGACTATATTCTAATGATGTAAAGGCTATAAGCCTATTGTATTTAGTTGCCAACATGTATATATGTTTGATTGTAAACACACTTAAGCCAATTCATTTGGAAGCGTTGTATGTAATAGGTCTAAAGGCCGACCTAGTTGTTTATTTTGTATGCGCGTATAAATATAATATGCGCCCATTGTATTTAGTATGGAAGTTGAGATAGAGTTGTGAGAAGCATAGCAGAAATGTGCAAAGATAGTATAAGATGTATTAGAGCTTTGCAAGAGGTCAAAGCATCAGCGCATCAAAGGAACTGATCTGACAAGTAGTGTCAAAGTGATAGTTCATCCTACAGATATAGTGTGTATCTAAGATCAGAAGGTTGTAGCCTTCACCACTTGAGCAATGAGCTCTAGGATAGTGTGTCTACTCCCCTAACAGGGACTATTTTAAAAGTCTCCTAACAAGGTCTAACCCTTGACAAGGTGTACTGTACTTAAAGCATTGTAAAGCAACTCCTAATAGGGTTAAGGATCTTCTAACAAGGATCACAAAACATTAGTACAAAATATTAGTGGGTGTCAATTCCCACCAGGATTTTTACCTATTTGGGTTTCCCTGTAACCATATTGGTGTCATGTGTTGATTTCATGTTTCATGTTTATGTGAATGTTTAATTTAGTACTTAAGCATTTAAGTTCAGTATAAAGATTAAAGTAAAAAGATAAATTACAGTGAACACTGATTCACCCCCCCTCTCAGTGTTCCCATTCCTAACAGATTTCTTGTCCTAGATAGGGGAATTTGAGACATTGGTGATAAGTCAAAGGTACGACCTGCATTTCATGAATCCACGGTCTCCCTAGTAAGATATTGTAAGTCAACTTTAGGTCTAGGACTTGGCAAATGGTTTCTTTCTAGATTGGGCCAACTCTGATAGGAAGTACTATGACACCCTTAGAAGCTCTCTCTTCATCATCGTATAATTTTATAGTTATCTTTTTCTTTGGTTCAATATCCTCCTCAAAAAATCCTAAGGCTTTTACCAAGTTTAGGGTACAAATATTCAAGTCGGCCCCTCCATCAATAAGGACTCTTTTTACCCTATTCTTTTGAATTAGAACCTCTATATGCAAAGGCAAGTTTTGTGGGTGGTTTAATGACATGTCATCTTGGTCTAAAAAAGATAGGCAATGAGGTGCAATAAGATGCCCTACCATGTTTTGAAATTTATTTGCATCTAGATTTGGAGGAACATTAGTCTCTACCAAGGCTTTTTCTAGAATCTCCTTGTGAGTTGGTGAGAGCTTGAGCAATTCTAAAATAGAGATCTAAGCAGGGGTACGTTGCAATTGGTCTACCAAATTATATTTTTTTGATGATGAAGATGAGGTTTTATTTGGTAGAACAGTTCTTGGAGCATTTCCAGGTAGAGTAATTTTTTATGCTTGCCCCCTAGTTACAACAATATCTGTTGCTTCGCTTAGCTTTTCTTTTACCACGATAACATTTATGGTATTTTCATCACTCTCTAAAGTATTAATGATGTTATCATAGGTCTAGGCAACGTTAACCTTCTCATTACCTCTTTTTATTATTTTGGTTGTTGTTTGATGACTCACCCTTTTTCATGATTTAGTAAAGGATTTTTGAAGGCCATATAATCTTCATTATTTTGGGCCCCTTCAACCTTCATCATCCCATCATTAATTAGGTCTTGCACAAGGTGCTTCAATTTCATGCATTCATTGGTTTTATGACCCTTATTACGATGGTATTCACAATGGTGAGAATCATTCCACCAATTTGGCTTACTATGGGGTTCATATGGCCTTAACTTGGGTAAAGTGATAATTTTGTTGGCCACTAAAGTCCTTAACACATTTTCCAATAGTTCACCTAAAAAGGTAAATTTTATGTTTTGATAAGTGGGAAAGAAAGGCTTAGGCTTGTTTCCATTAGCATTATTGAAGGGATTATTTTTAGCATTGTTGTTGTTATTGTTAAAATTGGTGTTATTGAAAGGAACTTTATTCGTTTGATTCACATTATATGTAGAATTTGCTGCACTTGATAAATTAAAGGGGGTAGCTTTTAAGTTGTGGGCCTCTACAACTCCATCGTTCACAATATTTTTGTTATTGTTCTTTAACCATAGTTTAGGTTGATCATTGTGATTTTTAGTATTAGGAATGGGAACACTGAGAGGGGGGGGGGGTTGAATCAATGTTCACTACATTCAATCTTTTTACTTTACTCTTTAAACTTAACTTGAATGCTTAAGAATTGAAATGAACATTAACATAAACAAGATAGATGAACACAACACATAACACCAATATGGTTATAGGGAAACCCAAATAGGTAAAAACCCCGGTGGGAATTGACACCCACTAATAATTTGTACTAGTGTCTTATGATCCTTGTTAGAAGATCCTTAACCTTGTTAGGAGTTGTATTTACAATGTATTTAGTACAGTGACCTTGTCAAGGGTCAGACCCTATTAGGAGTCTTTTACAATTAACCCTATTAGGGGTGGGGACACATTATCCTAGAGCTCACTACTCAAGTGGTGAAGGCTACAACTTTCTGATCTCAGATACACACAATATCTACTAGATGAACTGGCACTGTGACAATGCTTGTCTGATCAATTCCTTTGATGCACTGATGCTTTGACCTCTTTCAAAGCTCTAATACATCTTATCAACTCTTTTCACACTTCTGATCTACTTATCTCAACTCTATTTCAACTTCCATGCTAATTACAAAGGGCGCATCTCATATTTATATGTGCTACCAAAACAATTAACTAGGTTGACCTATAACTGATTACATATAACACTTCCAATTGAATTGGCTCAAGAGTGTTTACAAAAAAATTTAATTACATCTCTAAAACCTAATTACAATAGGTTCATAGCCTTTACAAAACAATATCATAGTCGCTAATCAAATTACCAACAGTCGACTGCATATGTTGTTCTAGTCTGGCATTCACTGTCTGTGTAACTTCAATTGTCTGTATCTTTGTCATACCGAGTCTTCTGATCATGCACTCTTAGACTAAGCATGAATATAATCTTACCATCTTATCTTCTAGGGTGCATACCATAACTTGGTCATATGCATGTGCACTAATGCTCTGAATTACTAGTGCTCTGTTAACTGTCCAGTCTTCTATACCTAGCCAATTTCTGATCTTCTAATGATGTACGCTAACTCCAAAACACTATATTACTTTGTTGTCATAATGAAAACACTACATTAAGTCATATACAACAATATAGTCAATTTTCCAACAATCTCCCCCTTTGTCATTGATGACAATAAAGGAATATGGAAAAGTTACTATATGTCCTCTTATACGAAAACTCTAACTTATATCTCCCTTAGTCTTATTACTATACATCTTCTTTACATATCTGTAATTCCATATTTTATACATACTCCCCCTTTGACATTAATGAAAAAGGTGCTAAAAATTGAATCTCTACAAGTACTTATAGGGAAAGTACATCTGGATATGCTATCTACAACTTGTGGATCTCTTGTTTCTAGAATGCAATCAATGCATTGATTGTTTGGAGATGGGTGCATAATGCATAATTCAGCTTCTCCATCTTCTCCAAATTTGATCTAGGACCTTGATCATATGTCACCATGGCGGCATCGATCTCCTTGATATTCTGATTAAGCACATCTAGGGAGGGCGCAAGAGCATTTCTTAGCTGTGTTTGCCTTGCCCTTATCTTGGACATTTTCTTTTCTGCTCTTTCAATCTTGTCAATCTACCCTTAATATACATTATTACACATATTTACATTAGTGGAGGGGTCTTCTACTAATTTCCTTACTTGTTCTATCATTGCTTCTGCCTCTTGTATCTTCTTGAAATGATCATCAGTCAGCTTATCTTGGTCCATACAATCTTCAATGATCTTCCTGCCATTTGCTGCAAACTCTTTTAAGGATGCTTGACCAACCTTGAGTGAGCTTAGGTCAAGTGAAAAGTTACTGACTAATTCACTAAGCCTCTTCTTGATATACTTTTCTTCTGCAACTAGGGATGCAGATTCTTCCAAGCTAAAAAAGTTTGTCTTAAAATTTGAGAGAATTGTGCTCACATCATCCACTGAATGAACCTTAGACACTTTCTTGTCTGAAGGTAGAAGTTGTTCAAGATGTTCACTGACTCAACAAATAGGGGATACCTCATTACTTATTTCTCTTTGGCCTTCTCCATAGCTCAGACACTGATCTTGATCAGGTCTTCTTCTCCCCAAGAATCCAAACTAGTGGTGTCTAGTGCTAATATTGACAACAATGATATAGAATGAGTGATAGGAGTGTTATCCATTACTTCTTTCTTTACTTTGATTTTCATTCCAATAGATGGCTCATCTGTTGATTCATTTCCTTCTATCTCTTCTTCTCCTTTCTTTTGTTCTAAATTTTGTTCCTCTTTTTCTATTTCTTTCTCTTTTTCTTTTTCTGATTCTTTTCCTTCTTCTTGTTGTAACTTAGGTGAATTGTTACCAAATAGAATTTTATCTTCTTGTGTGCTCACAAAAGCTTCTTCAAACTTTTCCAAGTCTTTATCTGTGGCCGCCATGGCTATGTCTACATTATCAATGATGATAGTGTTATCTTTTGGTGTCTCTGTCATGGGTGCAGACTTTTCTTCCTCTGCAAGAGTTTCAACTACAGGCGCTAAATCCTGAGGACCTGTAAGTGGTACATTAGTGGGCTCTACCACTTTTACTTCCTTATAGGGTACTTGTGTTGAGGGCACAGTGGGTGGATACATGTTTCTGTTCAGGAATACCTTCTCAAAAACTTTCTCTATTTCCTTTGCCACCAACTCATAATTCTTGTCCATGATGTGTAGTGTTCTTGTCTTATTCCGAAGGTGTGATTTCACCAAATCTAACAACAAAGTTTTGTCCTCTAGAAAACATACTAGGAGACTTTCATCTAGAGTCTTTTCTCTTATCCTTTGATCCTCTTCAATGGCCTATCTTTTTAGGAATTCTAAGATATTCCACACATTGTCAGGAATCATTGTCTTTAGTTCTAGGACTGTCCTTTTAAATTTCAACATGTGTTTGATAATCATTCCATGGATTTCTAATTTGTCAATTTCACTATACTTCTCACAAAAATTCCCTACTTGATCTATCTCACCTTCATCAATAATCCTTGTACTCAACACACTGAGACTGGGTTTGAAATTCACTTCTAGAGGTACTTGAGTGTTATTTTTGCTTCTTGTTGCTCACGAGGATGGATGACTAGTGCTGATCTCTTTCTTCCTCTTAGGCATTTCCTTATACTCAAGAGGAGCAGTAAGGTCAATTGTTTATGTGGGCGTAGGAGGGGAAACATTTGTTTTACCCTTCTGATCATCAGACTTCTCCACTTTTATGTTCTTTAATTTAGGATCATCTCCCTTTGCTTCTACTACTGATGTGCTCTCAATTCCCAAAGAAATATTTTCTTGTCTTGCTTTGTCAAGGTCTACTTGAGTTACTCCATGAATTCTGAAGATCTCAGAAGTAACTTTAGCTACTTTTCTTTTACTTGATGCGATGTTCAAAATAGCATCAATTTCTCTTGTTTTCTCTTCATAAGTCCCCCATCTTGGTTCATTAGGGTCCTTAGGTGCTGATAATAGTACTTGAGCATATGCCTCTAGGATTGGCTCCTCAACCTCATATCCAAGTAGATGAATCCACTTTGTCCTTGGTTCAAGTGCTTCCATACATCTTGTATCAATCTCCACCATAAAGCAAATGTTGTCCTTATATTTTTCAACTATTTTCTCAGGTATCCTATATCTCATCTGCATCTTGATTCTGAATGTTTTCAATTCTAGCTCCATTTAATCCTCTATTGAACTATTATTAGATGCCTTAAAGGATATTTGAGGCATTGTAGATATATCTTTGTCTAGGTATAAATCTGAAACCTTTCCAAGTACATGGAAGTACATGTAAATGATTAAAGACCCAAACCTGAATATTTTGGTCTTGTCATGTTTGATGGCCTTAATGTTGTCTATCAGTTGTGCATGCAAGATCTCACTCAAATTGAACTCTCCATTTTCTCTGACAATCCTTATTGCTGCAAGAATAGTGGCCACAAACACACTATTCACCCTATTGGTGTGTTGAAACTTATACCCTAATATCATAGACATTAGTTTGATGTATTTCTCCTCTATAGGATCAATGGTCATTCCACACCTATCACTTATTGACTGGTGAGACTATTCTACAAGTTTTCTAACATCCTTGCCTATTGGGAGAATGATGCATGTCCTTGAGAGGCCTATCATTTCATGTAAGAGATCTCCTATAATTCTTACTGGAACTTCACCTATCCAAAGTAGGTCATCATGGATTCTGCTTAATAGGATCTTAATACATTTGGATTTGTAAAACTCATGTGCCATAGTAAACTCAATAATAGGATGATTCTCTAACTGCACAAACTCATCAAGGAAGGTTTTATCTGGTTTCATCATGGTTTCAATGTGCACTCTGATTCTGTCAAGACCTACTAGCTCCTTCTTACAATAAATGTATGCACAAATGTCTTTGACATGCATAACACGCATAGGAGTGTGAGAGAATGCCCCTTCTAGGTCATCCAATGTAGATTTGAATGGGTGCCTCTTAAACACAGATCTTTTCTTCTCCACAACATCAAATATAATAGGAGTAGCCATCACTTACTTGTATATCACTTTCCTAATGGTTTCCAAGAACTTATGAATCAACACGATGAATTAGGGCTTCCGCAGTTGATCAAACACACTGCTTCGCTGGTGAATCAATCTGCAATCCTCCACAATCAACTGCTAGGGCTTCTATGCTCTTCAATCACTTTGAACTCAAATACAATGAGTGATCTATAAGCTTATGTGTACTTTAAAGTAAAAATTCATCCATTAATGCTTTGCTGCATAAACCAGTCTTTCATTGAAAATCTCCAACTTTCATTCTTCTATCAATCAGCTAGTGGGCTCTTACACATAGGTTCTGCTAGTCTCCAAAAGGTTAAATCCAAAGGTGCATACTCTAAGGGTGATCATACTAGCCACATAGGGGTTTAGAGCTAAATTAGCTCCCCCTATTACCTCGAGGGCCATTCATCCAGATGTAGAGGGTGCGTCCACTATGGATGCATCCAATACATTCTCATCAACCTTATCCTTCTTTGCCTCTAACCAAATCAAGATTGCATCTTCTGAAGCTTTCGCAAACTTGAATTCTCCTTCAGTATCCAATATTGAGTCTTCTGGCTTTTTAGGGTTTTCCTAACTTTGCATTCTAGATCTATAGAACTTTGAGATGTGTCCAGCCTTGTTACATGAGTGACAAATAATTGGAGGCCTTAAATTCCTCGGTGCATTGACATTGGTTACCATTTTGCACTATCTAGCTGAGTGACCATTATAGTTACATATCTTACATGTAACATTCTGAGAAATTATATTTGGCTGATTCAAATTTCTCTGATTATGTTGAATCTTGTTCTTCTAACTTGTATTACAATTCATAGCTCTATGACCAAACTTATTGCAAGAATAACAATAACCATTGAAAGGTCTTACCTCTTTACAATTCCTTGAATATGTCCATGCTTTTTAAATGCATAACAAGTTTGGTATAGTAGCTTGTGCTCATCTTTGTGGTTGGTCAGAATAATCCCTTAGTAACTTCAAGGATTGGACATCCTTTCATAGTGATTCATTGCTTAAAATCATCACATGTCTACTTACAATATCATGCTGGAATTCATTAAATGTATCAATCCGGGAATGTGAGCTTGAGATGGTGGCTGCAAGGTCTATGCTTTAGTTCTCTTCAAAAGTCATCACTACTAAAGTAAAGGTATTGTTGTAGGAGATTTATGCTAGGAACTGTAACTACAACTTAACTTCTTATAACTTTAAGGAACTATTTAACAGTAAACTATTAATGCTTCCAAAAGTAAATATATGCTGCAGGAAACAACTGATGGTTCTGCTACCAATGGTTGTAGGAGCAATAGTGCTTATCAACTTCAAAGAAAATTAACTAAGTCCTACTTGAACATGAACAGGGGATTCACCTCCCACGTGGCCCCCCATGAAAGTGTGAATAGATTTGAAACTCAGATGTTAAAATATGGAACTAGCATATATTCATTCAAAAAAAACACAAGTACAAGATGGAATATCAAAGTGTATTCACTTTGTTGCTAGATTAAAATATAAACTCCTCAAAAAAATCTAACTAGCTTGGAATCATAAGTTCCAGCTTATTTAAAAGCAACTGAGAAAATAGAACACCTAAGAACTAGGTCCTTCATTACATAAGCATAACAACTTCAGTTACAAGAATGACAACATCATTTATGCAAGAGGATAAATAATATTTAGTGCTTCAAGAATATAGGAACACCTGGTAACTGGATTCACCTGGTCTATGTCAGCAACCGCAAGGTTATGGAAGTAGTGGAGCCATGATCAAATATGGAAACGGTTACTCACCTTGAAGGAGCCACTTTGTCATTGAGTCCTTACTCTTTGCTGACTTATTCTTCCCCTGCAAAAGGTTAGCATACCAAAATCCACAACACAAATCCAAGGAAAATATTTATAATAAGTTTTCTTATTTTAATGCATCCTTGTCACATGGCTACAAGAACACTACCCATTAACACTAGAGGAGAGAAATACCAGATTTCATCATAATATCAATTAGTCTATATATATATATTTAGCATTTTCCTTAGTTTCAAAAGTATCAGATATACACATAGCTAAAGCATAGAAACATAAAAGTCTGCATAATGTTTATGAAAACCTATAAGATATTTAAGTCTAGACTCAAAAAATCATAAACAAAACAATCCATAAACTAGACTCGTCATTCCCCCCAGCTTAGCTTTCTGCTAGTCCCACAGAAAACATGAAATTCTTCAACCTGGCTGTCAGTCTGTAATCAGTAGTTGTCTTCTGTCTAGAACCTCCTTTGGCAAAGCTCCAATAGATTCCCTTTGTCTCCCTATGTCTTTTCCACCTTTCTTCCTCTCCCTTCATGTCATAACTGTCCAATTTTTTTGAGTTTCCTAAGAGAGGAGACATCAACAATGGTGGCTAAAAAGTAAGTGGAATCCAAAAAAATTTTCATCTCCTTCCCAAAGAGATGTATGAGGGTGCCCTCCTATGTGCCATGCTAAAATTGAGGGGTGAATGTAGCTCTTTAGCTCTCAACTCCTTGGTTAAACTAATCTGATGCCACTGAATAGCATTGGTAGCATCAGGAAACTCAGAATCAACTAGCTTCTCATACTCATCAAATGTTGCATCCCTAAGTGGATAGATGATCTTGTTGCCCAAATTAGAGGGTGAAATTCTCAACCATTCATAATAACAAGATTTGGGATCTTTAGCTTCTAGCCTCATGTATAGAGGAATCTCTTCCTCCAATTCCCTATATGCTTTAGCTTAAGACTCCCTACTAACCTCATTATGTACCCGGGACATAAGGGCCCTAAGCTGGATATCCCCAACATATAGTAAGGGGTTCCAAACTCAGTCATTTGGGACTGCTAGGTTGTGGAGGAAGAATTCACACAACAGTTTCTTAATGGTTGTAGGAGAGTTATTAAATGCTTGGGAAAACTACATTAGATCTTGCAATGATGGGGACCTATCTTCCATGACACATGTCATCTGATAATTTAGCAGTTGTTCTTTTAGAAATAGGGCATATACTAGAGATGGAGACCTATAGCCCATTAACTTAGGGATAAGGGATGTAACTTTGGTAAGTTTTTCTTGCAGTTGTTCCACTTTTTCCTCCTGCTCAATAGTCTCCTGAAAATGTTGATCTATAATTCTATTTAACTCTTTCCTCTATTGTTTCCATTATTCCCTTTCTAAATTTAATTGATTGGACAATTGAGAAATAATGGATAACAGGGACACAGAACTAGACTAACTTGACATGGAATTGTCAAAAGATTTATTTGTTGAAGAGAGAACAGGGGACTTACCTTCTTTTGAATTTATCCCTTCCTTAGGATCTGTCCAAACCACCATGGATCTCTCAGTATTAGAGAATTGTTGTCCAACAGAGGCCAATGTATCTAAACCCTCATTTAAAATTTTCTTTTCTACCTTATTAACAAGGTCTGCATCAACATCAGGGTTTTCTTCGTATAACCTCCCCTTTGCTACAGGAGACATTTTTTATTCCTCTTCTTGCACTGTATAAAATCCCACAGACACTTTTTCATCTTCTAAATCACTGCAACTGACACTTGTCTGAGGACCCTTAGAGGAAGAACCTATTCATTGGAATACATAAGCCTCATCCACAGAGCTAGAGTCATCATTAATACTTATACATTCTTTATCTGTTTGTGCCTCAGGAACCTGTGCTTGCTGATTTTCAAGAAACTTCTCAAGTGTCTCCTATTACATATTCTTAGATTCCTCTTCCTTTTTCTCAGAGGGCTCAAGTTCAATGTTTAATCCTTCTAATGGTGTATTCATAATTGCATTTGACTTTCTCCTATTACTTCTCCTTAATGGAGTTTCTTCCTTCTTTTCAGGAACTTTCCTTTTTCTGGAAGTGCTTGCGGCTATAGGAGATGATTCCTTAGTCTGCTGACTAGTTCTAGGATTATTTTTCTTCTTTTTATTTTTCTGAGAAACCCTCTTCATCATAGAAGCAGCTTCAGCCTTTTTTGTAGAAGTCTCCTCTTCCTCTTCATGAACTGACCTTGAAGTAGAGGAATGAGGGGAATTAGGAGTCCTAACCCTAGACCTCTTCTTAGATGAAGAGCCTTGTCTTAGTTCAACAATAATTTTCCTAACCCCTTTATCAATTTGAATTCTCTACCCCACTATTCGCCCAATAGGTTCTGGGGTTGGTTCTTTAAACCCTTGCAGCAGAAATTCATCCCAGGAGATTTTTGACTGCTCCCTTAAGGATTTTTCAACTCTTAATTTGACTAAATAGTGATGTGAGACATAATTACATTTACCCTCTTGTACTAGAGTGGCCTTCTTCGACAAGATGCTAAACATGAAACTAGGAACGTTGATGGGCCTATTGTCATGCCTTAGACAGCTCAAAAATTTAAAATGAATGGAATGCAGGTATGACTATCGTCCCTCACAAGTAAAATATTTGATGACATGAACTGCACATTGCCTAAATGGCTTTCGAAGAGACAGTCTGAATGTACCTTATTTCTGGTCAACCTCAAGAGGTGGGTCTAAATGCAGGGTGAACTACACCCTAGATGTGGTCAGATCAAGATTTTCTACAAATTCCTCCCCTTCCTGTGGCAACCCCATAACATCTACCAAAATTTCCTACAAAAATGGTACCCTCAATCCCTTGACTGTAGCCACTATGTCTTTTAATGAGCTTAGAAATTGTAGTGCAACTTCATCATCCCAACTGGTTAGCTTTTGGATATAATCAAGCCAACCTCTTTCCTAAAAATATGGCCTACACGCTTGGTCTTCTAGCAGGATATTATGCACAGTGGGTTCCCTACGAATGAGGTCACCTCCCATCTTTAGGTTGTCGAACTATCCAAAATGGAGTTGTAGGAGATTAAAATAGTCAAGAACAAATTTCAGACAAGGAGGCTTGAAAAGGCAAGTTACAGGAAGATTTCAAACATGGAAAGTTCTAGCAATGTAGTTCAGAAAATGAGCTCATAAGTAATATGAATGCAAATCAATAATATCTCTTAACTACTCATAATTACTCATCCATAGACTTTGTACTTAACATGTACTTGCCACCCTCACTTGATATGTGCAAAATAACAACACAACACATAACTCTTCAAAAAGTGTCAAATCATGACAAGAAATGCAAAGTACAAAAAGATAAAAGAATAAACATAAAGATTTCATGAATATAATAAAAAAAATGATATAACTTCCCCCCCAACTTAATTAGGCAAGTGGTCCCACACTTGCGCAGGTGACAAGGCATATGAAAAATTGGAAAAACAAATTAAGGTTGCATACCTTGGAAAGAGTATGAACCTAAATTGTTGTTGAGGTGGCAGTTGTTGTTATCCACAAATGAAGAATAAATGAAATGGATGGGTGAAAGACAAGAAATGAAATGGAACTTTATTATGCAAAAACAACTTTTGTTAAGAAAGCTTTTATTATGAAAGTGACAAGAACTTCTAGAGTGAAGAAGGCAAATGAGCATAAAGCTCATTATGAGAGGTTGCAGGAAGTGTATTGCCAATGGCAGAGGAGAATTGTTGCAGGAAATCTTCCTTACTCTAGGGTTTGTGATATAATTTCAACCTATGACCATTGAATAGTAATTTGAACCGAACTAGATCAACTATGGAAAGTTGGACCACTCCATTTGGAAATACTGCTATAATCTCATATGGTCCTAACCATCTGGTTTGGAATTTCCCTGGAATATTCTGATACCAGGAGTCATAGAGAAGCACCCAATCACTAAAAGAAAAGATTTTATCCTTAACATACTTGTCATGCCATTGCTTGCGCCGGTGTTGTATCAATTATGTGTTGTGCAAGGCAGATTTACGCCATTCATCAAGTCCATTCAAGCTCAGAATCCATTGTTGTTGTGCTTCAGTGAGATCCATACCAAGATTAAGAGCTTTCCTCAGAGTCTTATGTTCAAATTCTATAGGCATAACTGCAGTCCAACCATATACAAGCTCAAATGGTGTGAAGTCGGTTGTAGATTTCCAGGTAGTCTGGTAAGCCCAAAGAGCTTCAAGAAGTCATGTGGCCCAATCTTTCTTATGGATTGCTATAGTCTTCATGAGAATAGATTCCAACTCCCGATTGGTAACTTCTACCTACCCATTAGCTTGGGGATGATAAGGCAAGGATTTACCATGCCTTATGTTATACTCTTCCATCAAAACAACTATCAAATTGGAAGTAAACTAAGGACCCTGATCAGATTGCAGCTCCCTAGGTACCCCAAATCTTGTGAAAATAAACTCATAAAGGAATTTAGCAACATTTTTATCCCTTGGGTGCTTCATAGGTTTAGCCTCAGCCCACTTTGTAACATAGTCAGTGCATACAAGGATATAGGATTTACCTTGTGAAGATGGCCCAATAGGACCGACAAAGTCAATCCCCCATTTATCAAAGGGTGCTACAATTACCTATGGATGCAGGGGAATTTCATTTGTCTTAGTAGGTCATCCCATGCATTGGAATTTGTCACACTTTTTGGTGTACTAACAAGCATCTTTGTGTAAACTGGACCAGTAGTAGCCTGTAGTCAAGATCTTGAATGTTGTTCTTTTGGCACCAAAATGTCCACCACAAAGTTCATCATGACATGCCCTGAGGATATCATATGTTTCATTTTATCTTATGAATCTTTGAGTCACTTGATCAAGACCAGTATAAAACATGAATCCAGAAATCCATGAATAATTAAAGCTCTTTTCAGTCAACAATCTTCTTTCTTTAGCATAGAAATGAGCTGGTGTCTTACTATTGGTGAGATAATTAGTAATATCAGCATACCATGGATTATGTGATCATCAGGAAAACTATCATCAATGGTTGTAGGATCATGAGGGACATGAAACCTAGAAAGGAAATCATCTACCACATTGGCCTTACCAGGCTTGTCGATTATGGTGATGTCAAATTCCTACATAAGGAGCAACCTACGAGCTAGTCTTCTAGAGATTGCAAGCTTGGTCATGAGGTACTTAATAGTAGAATGGTCAGTATGCACATAGATATCATATCTAGTAATGTAGTGTCTAAATTTATTCAGGGCATAGATGACTGCAAGCAGTTCTTTTTCAGTGATAGTGTAGTTAAACTCAACACCTTGCAAATTTTTACTAATAAAGTAAATGGCATGTTCAACTGAGTCCACCTTCTGACCAAGTACAACACCAATAGCATAGTCTGAGGTGTCACTAGTATGAATGTGAAAAGGAAATCCCCAATTGGGTCCTCTCAAAACTGGTGCTGTGGTGAGAACTTCCTTAAGCTAAAAGAAAGAATTTGCACACTTAGAGTCCCAAGAAAATTTAGCATCCTTTTTGAGCAAGTTATATAGTGGTGCTGCAAGCTGACTAAAATCCTTTATAAACCTTCTATAATACCCAACATGTCCAAGAAAAATTTTTACATCCTTTTTTTTTGCTGGAGTAGGCAATGTGCTAATCACTTCAATCTTGGCAAGGTCCACTTGAATACCTTTTGAAGATATGAAATGCCCTAAGACAACCCCTTCTTCCATCATCATGAAGCATTTCTCACTGTTGAGAGAAAGGTTGTAGTCATGACATCTTTTAATAATATTTTCTAAATTTTCCTTAGCCTCATCAAAAGTATGCCGATATGTGGTAAGTCATCCATGTAAATCTCCATGCAATTAGCAGATATATCAGGGAATATACTTATCACATCTCTTTGGAAAGTGGCAGGAGCATTCACAAACCGAAAGGTAATACTGAATAGGAAAATGTCCCCCATGGACAAGTGAACATTGTCTTCTCCTAGTCCTCAGCTAGTATTTGTATCTGATTATAACCATTGAATCCATCTAAAAAAGAGAAGTATTTCTTACCAGCCAGGTTATCAAGGACTTGATCTATGAACTACAATGGAAAGTGGTCCTTCTTAGTGGTTGAGTTAAGCTCCATGTAGTCGACACAAACTCTCCACTTCCCTTCTTTCTTGGGTACTATAATGAGAGGGGAGACCCACTGGCTATCAGAAATGGGATAAATGAAGCTAGCATTTAACAACTTCTGCAACTCATTCTTAACTATATCCCTGAAAGCTGGATTAATCCTTCTTTGAGGTTGGCGGACAGGTCTACATTCAGGACTGATGTATATTTTATGAGTGTAGAGTTTAGGATCTAGGACTTTCATATCAATATAATCCCAAGAAAAATCTTGTTGATGTTCTTATAGTAGTTGTAGGACAAATTTCTACTGAGAAAGTGACAAAGCACTGCTCATTTAATTCCCGTCCTAAACCAACTTCTAACTTAATGACTTTTTCTGCCATGGACAACTAAGCAACTGGAAAAGAATCCATTTCATGAGGCAATAATGTATGAAGGAATTGTGAAGTTTCTGAATACTGTGGTGCATATGGAGGTGGTAACAAAGTTTCCAGAACATAGTCCGCTTGGGAACACAGCTGAGAGTGCACTCCATATTCATTCATGATAATGGAGGAAATGATCTCATCTTCTCCCCTAGAGGCTACAAATGGCTCCCAGGATATCATCATTAGTTGGCGGATTGAATTGACCTTAGGTTCAATATCACCCAAATCTGGCCAGACTATCTTGTCATCTTGCAATAGGGGTTGAGCTGGAGAATATAGACTCAGATTCTTAGTGTTGACTCCATTTGATATTATCATTTTTCTTGATCAACATGCTATATAGGCATATACAGTAGCCAGCCATGGCCTGCCTAGAATTATTGGATACCCACCCATATTAGCCTTTGGAGAAAGGACAAAAAATTCAACTGGATACTCCCAATAATTCAAGGTGACTATGACATCCTCTACCATCCCATCTGGTGTAATGGTGGAACTATCAGCAAGTTGAAGGATAGTTGGGGTTTCCCTAAGAACGATAATATGCAACTAAGACATTACTTCCTTGGTCATGACATTTATGGATGCACCCAAGTTAACTAGAGCATTTTGAACTTGTATTCCTTGAATGGTGACTATAACCACATGGCTCCTAGGATCAGAATACTTTGGGACTATCAACTTCTCTAGCATTAGGTCAGATAACTATCCTAGGACATGTATGGTTTTAGGATCCTTTTTCTTCCTCTTGAGATTTTTTATACAGGTTTCCTTGATGGCTTTAGTATATGTAGGCACTTCCTTTATGGCATCTAGCAGTGGTATTTTAACTATCATTTTCTTTAGTTGGGTAAGCAAGTCTAAAACTACCTAGTTTTCCACTAGCTTAGCTTGTTCCTCCAACCTATGAGGAAATGGGGGCTCTTGAGCTGCAGGAGTGGCAGGTTTGGTTGGTACTTTAGTTGGCTCAGCTGAGGCATCCTCAACTTTAGTTATGATAGGCTGTTGTGGAGAAGAAAGGGTTGTGTCAGACCTTAAATGAATATCATTCAAGGAAATAGTGTAGCTCTGTTGTTGTGTTGCTAGTTTAGCATTGTTGGGATTAGGAGTAGGCTGAGAAGGAAACTAAGTTTGTTTAGGGGGAGTAATATTGGTTGTAGGAGGAGGCATTAGAGCCTTCTGCTAAGGTGGTGGCATCAAAGCTTGTTGACTTGATTGGTTCATCCAATTGTGTGGTTGTTGCCATTCCTATTGGGGTTGCTGCCAGCTTTACCGAGGTTGTTGCCAACCTTGGTGAGGCTGCTGCCAGCCTTGCTAAGGTTGTGACCAATCCTAGTGAGATTGCTACTAGTCTTGCTGAGGTTGTTGCTAACCTTCCTGAGGTTGTTTCCAACCTTTTTGAGGCTGCTGCCAACTATTATACCCACTAAAACTACTATGCTGTTGATTTTTCATGTATTATTACTTTTAAAATTTTGGAGAGGATCTTGGGGAATACCTAGTCTCTAAGCCCATGGTCTTCACTGAGAAATGTAGAGCACCTCTCCATTCTCATCAATGGCTTTGAATTTAGTAGGCATAGGTTGGGACTCCAGGCTTGCAATAGACTTACACCGATAATTATTTTTCTTCTCCCTTCAATGAGGATAGTATTCTGCTAACATTGTATCAGCTTCATCTTTCTTTCTCCTTGCCTACATAGTGTCCAACTGAGTAGTGACATCATTAATGATGTCTTGCTTGAAATCTGACAATAGGTTTGATAGTTCTACTTTGGATACACCTGCACCATTAGACTTGTGAGGCAAGTCTCTTAGGCCTCTTCCCTTCTTGACAGTAGCTCTAGAATAGTTCAGACATATATTCTTTATGTCATCCCAAGTTTTCTAGGTAATGTCCCCCCCTTCCATAAGGTCAAGGGCCTCAATGCTTCCATCATTCACACCTTTTAGAAATAGATGCTTTTGGGATTCCTCATTTAGTTGGTGTTGTGTATTAGGATGCAAGTTGAACACGAACCTGGAGACATAGTCTTCCAAGGTTTCATCTTCTTTCTGGGACATTTTAAATGTGTCATCCCCTTTTAAGTCTCTCCCCCTGCAATACTCTTTATACTTTGAAAGATACAGGTTGCACATTGCAGTCCAATCTACTACGTCATCAGCACCCAAGCTCATAAACCATCTTAGAGTAGCTTCTTTTAAAGTAGAGGGAAACAATTTTAGCTTATGGCCATCAGTGGTATAGTCATAGCTCCTATAGAGGATATCAAACTCAAAGAGGAAAGTCTCAGGTTCTTCTATGATGAGGCCATAGAATCTGGGAAGCACAATAGTAGGAATTTTCTTCAAATTTTGGTTACCTTACTGAGTAGGAATAGGAAAAGGGAAGGTACGCTCAGCCATTGGATTATCTAGATATTCTGGGTCAGCAAAAAGGGCATTCAAATGGTATGATTCTTCAGATGATGGTGGTGAAGGCAGTTGGTCATAGGCATCAGCAAACATGTTCTCAAATGGTTCTTCTTCTTGTGGGTTCTCAAATTGGGGTTCCTCAAGTGCTGGGTTGAAAACCTCAAATGGTTCTTCCTAAATAAATTTAGGCAGGAATCTCCCAAGATGGTCCCTATGTCTATGCATGCAAAATAATGCAATTGCAAACTAACTTAATGACTTCTGGGTTGAACTAAATTGATGTCATCCCTTGCAATGATGCCAAAAATGGTTGGTCAAAATAATACCTTAGTAACTTCAAGGATTGGACATCCTCTCACAGTGATTCATTGCTTAAAATCATCACATGTCTACTTAGAATATCATGCTAGACTTCATTAAATATATCAATCTGGGAATGTGAGCTTGAGATGGTGGCTACAAGATCTATGCTTTAGTTCTCTTCAAAAGTCATCATTACTAAAGTAAAGGTATTGCTGCAGGAGATTTATGCTAGGAACTGTAACTACAACTTAACTTCTTATAACTTTAAGGAACTATTTAATAGTAAACTATTAATGCTTCCAAAAGTAAATATATGCTGCAGGAAATAGCTGATGGTTCTGCTACCAATGGCTGCAGGAGAAACAATGTTTATCAACTTCAAAGAAACTTAGCTAAGTCCTACTTAAACATGAACAAGGGATTCACCTCCTGCGTGGGCCCCCACGAAAGTGTGAATAGATTTAAAACTTAGATGTTAACATCTAGAACTATCATATATTCATTCAACAAAAACACAAGTACAAGATGGAATATCAAAGTGTATTCACTTTGTTGTTGGATTACAATATAAACTCCTCAAAAATATCTAACTAGCTCAGAATCATAAGTTCCATCTTATTTAAAGCAACTGAGAAAATAGAACACCTAAGAACTAGGTCCTTCACTACATAAGCATTACAACTTCAGTTATAAGAATGACAACATCATTTATGCAAGAGGATAAACCATATTTAGTGCTTCAATAATATAGGAACACCTAGTAACTAGATTGACCTGGTCTCTATCAGCAACCACAAGGTTATGGAAGTAGTGGAGCCATGATAAAATCTAGAAACAATTACTCGCCTTGAAGGAGCCACTTCATATTGAGTCCTTACTCCTTGCTGACTTATTCTTCCCATGCAAAAGGTTAGCATACCAAAATCCGCAACACAAATCCAAGGCAAATATTTATAATAATTTTTCCTATTTAACACATCCTTGTCACATGGCTGCAGGAACACTACCCATTAACACTAGAGGAGAGAAATACCAGATTTCATCATAATATCCATTAGTCTATATATATATTCAGAATTTTCCTTAGTTTCAAAAGTATTGGATATACACATAGCTAAAGCATAGAAACATAAAATTCTGCATAATGTTTATGAAAACCTATAAGATATTTAAGTATAGACTCAGAAAATCATAAACAAAACAATCCATAAACTAGACTCATTACTTTGGATGGTTCAACATTATCTTTAGTCTGACTTCCAGTCTCCTTGGCATCTGTGGTATCTTCTGGTGCTTTCATCCTTGCTCGCATGTCATCAATTTGATTTTGTGCTTCATTGAATCCAATGTCACTGGTATCTCCTTTAAGCTTCCGAGCATATAACTGAGATTCTATCAGATCCTTGCTTGTGTGTAATTTATCAATGTGATTCTTTGTTTCTTTTAACTCAAATTCAAAATTTTCTCTGTTGTTTCTTAGCTCCAAGATTTCCATGTTTGCTTGCCTTAATTCTTCATTTAGTTGAAGGTTCTCTTTGATCTGTTCATCATAGACTTCCTAATTTTTAGTTAGCTTGTCATCCAATTCTTCAATCTAATCTTTCAGAGATGTGTTCTCTTCATTTAGCTTTTTGATCATGACCCCTAAATCACTGGTAGAACATTCTTTTAGATCTTTCCTTAGTCTTTTGATGACTTCTTGAGCATTACTAACTATTTTTTTTAGCTCTTCAATTTCTTTTTCAGATCTATCCAGGTCTTTAAGAGAAGCTTCAAGATTTCTTTTCAAATGTTTCATTTATGTCTTGTCCATGATCTCCTCAAGTAGTCAAACTTCTTTGCTGAGGACCAGAGCTCTGATACCAATTGTTAGGAATGGGAACACTAAGAGGGGGGGGGGTGGTGAATCAGTGTTCACTATATTCAATATTTTTACTTTACTCTTTAAACTTAACTTGAATGCTTAAGAACTGAAATGAACATTAACATAAACAAGATAGATGAACACAACACATAACACCAATATGGTTATAGGGAAACCCAAATAGGTAAAAAATCTGACGGGAATTGACACCCACTAATAATTTGTACTAGTGTCTTATGATCCTTGTTAGAAGATCCTTAACCTTGTTAGGAGTTGTATTTACAATGTATTTAGTACAGTGACCTTGTCAAGGGTCAAACCCTATTAGGATTCTTTTGCAATTAACCCTGTTAGGGGTGGGGACACACTGTCCTAGAGTTCACTGTTCAAGTGGTGAAGGCTACAACCTTTTGATCTCAAATACACACAATATTTGCTAGATGAATTAGCACTATGACACTGCTTGTCTGATCAGTTCCTTTGATGTGCTGATTCTTTGACCTCTTGCAAAGCTCTAATACATCTTATCAACTCTTCACACACTTATGCTCTGCTTCTCTCAACTCTATTTCAACTTCCATACTAATTACAAAGGGTGCATCTCATATTTATATGCGCTACCAAAACAATTAACTAGGTTGGCCTATAACCGATTACATACAATGCTTCCAATTGAATTGGCTCAAACGTGTTTACAAAAAAATTTAATTACATGTCTACAACCTAATTACAATAGGTGCATACCCTTTACAAAACAATATTATATTCGCTAATCAAATTACCAACAGTCGGCTGCATATACTGTTCTGTTCTAGCATTCACTGTCTGTATCTTTGTCATACTAAGTCTTCTGATCATGCACTCTTAGACTAAGCATGAATATACTCTTACCATCTTATCTTCTAGGGTGCATACCATAACTTGGTCATACGCATGTGCGTTGATGCTCTAAACTATTGGTGCTCTGTTAACTGTCCAGTCTTGTGTACTTAGCCAATTTCTGATCTTCTGATGATGTGTGCTGACTCCAAAACACTATATTAATTTGTTGTCATAATGATAACACTTTATTAAGTCATATAAAATAATATAGTCAACTTGCCAATAGTTAGCTCCTTTATTGTTGGTATAATTAGATACATAATGATTATTATTATTAGTATTGGCATAGGGTTTATTGTCTTTGAATGATTTGATCTCTCCCCTCTTAAGAAACACATCTTCAATTGTAATCCCATTCTCAATAAGTTTTTTGAATGTAGGAGGACATTGAAGTTGGAGCCTATAGTTCATCTATGTATTTAAGTTGTTTATAAATATTTCCATTTTCTCCTTTTCAGGGATACTTCATGGATACCTTGCAAAAATGGTCCTCCACCTTTGTAGGAACCCTAGGAAAGATTCACCATCCTTTTTTTTTGTATCACATAGTTTGAGCATGGTAATCTGATGTTTGATGTTGTAAGAATAATTGGTTACAAATTTGGAGGCTAATTCCTCGAAAGTCTTTATCCCTTGCGGAAGTTTGGAGAACCATTCCATGGCTCACCCTCCTAAATTTCTTGGAAAAGTCTCATTAGGTATGTGGTGTTATGCATAAATTCAATGCTTAGAGTGCAAAAATCTCTAAGATGATCTTGTGGGTCTGATTTACCCATGTATTTATCGTACTTAGGAAAGATTGTATTGATAGGAAAAGGTGCCATGACTAGGCTTTTGTCAAAAGGGAATGGGCACAAGGCCTTGATAGAGAATGGATTAGGTTCAATGGCCTTTTTCATTAAGTTAATCTATGCTTGGAACATTTTCAATTGTTGATTCATAGCATTCATTGGGTTTTCATCTTCTTTATTTTTCTTAGGTTGATCCACATCATAATCATGTGGGAGCTTTACCCCTGCTTGGGCTAGAGTTAGGAAAAACTTCTCCCTATCTCTATCTATTAGTTTATCCTTGACTTCAAGAAAATCATTATCTTGAGCTGCTCTATTAGCTCTTTCTTCAAGTGTTTCCTTAGGCTCTTGGTTAGCTTTATTGATATTGTCATTGTTTCCTTCATGATGGTAATCGCGAAACATGGAGTTTCTATCCATTGATTCAAGTCTCTTTTCAAATAGATTTGGGAGACTATCCCCTTGGTCATGATTGTTGAAAGGACTTTGATATTTAAATTCGGGGACCTCTTTGGAAATGAAAGTGTCATATTCTTGTAAAGATAGTTTAAGTCTATGAGAGCGTGTGGAAACTGAAATCCAACAAGGTTTGATTTCAAATTATTTTCCCCACTTTGGTAATTGTTTATTTTTATGAAGAGATTTTTAAAATATAAGATGAATTTTCAAATGGATGTCTCTTACTTTTTCTATGTATTTTTCAAACACAACAACTACATACGCTTGTTCTTTTTAACCCTCTACACATAAAGTGTTTGAATTTGTAAGGATGTTATCACAGGTTTTTGCACAAAAAGACACTTCAAGAAATCTACCTAGCTCAAAATTTGGTTCATAAACATGGCTCTATAAGGTAGTCTTTGCTAAGTTAACAAGGTATTTAATCAAGATTCTGTTCAAAATGGATATTAAACTTTCATCCTCCAAGTATATTAAGAGGCTTCCCACCACCGGTATGTCAGAGTTTTGCACAATCCCGAAGGACTACTCGAGGAAGTTTGAAAATTTAACACCCTTTTGTCACACACCCCATTAAGGATGCATGCATTTCATTTTGTAGTGGGTTGGATGATTTTGAAAAAGGCAATTGTATCCCACTTTGGGTTGTCCCTCTCACTGGCCTCATTAAGGCAAATCTCGGGAGGCGAGCCCACTATAGATCTAACATGTTCATTTAAAACAAATAAAGTGGAATAAAGAGATAGGTTTTGGAAGTTTGATTCACCAAAAGGTGAAGAGCATATCCCTATCTATTTCTCAATTCCAAAACAATTTTAACAAGGTTCAATTACCAAACCCACTAACTAATGAGAATCGAGTATTTCTACTCTTTTCTACAAACAAGGGGTTGTTCAAATTTAGTGCTTGATTTACTTAGCCTTTCTTTTAATCAAGGAGTTTGACACTTTTGGCATTTTGATTCACTTAGAAAGTGAAGAGCATAGGCCTAATATCAAATTCCTCAAACAATAATAGGCTGCTATAATTACTAGATTTTGAAATTGACAAAGCCACAATTTAAGCAAAAAAAATGACTAAGTTTGAGGCTTACCTTTAATTGAAGCTAGCTAAGGCTAGGGGCATTTTTTTTATGAATTTTTCATTTTTATGCTCACCTAGTGGCGATTGTTCCTTTCCCTTTGCTTCTCCTCCAACAAGTTAGTCAACACAAATAGCCAAAATGAAGAAAACAAGAATAAAATTGAATCTAAGCCTTATTTATCAAATTTTAGCAAAAATTGATTAAGGTGAGTAAATCCAATTTAATGATACAAACTTTGCTTTATATGCTTCTACAACTTTCAAATATTTTTCATATACCTTGCTTTCTTGCTGAGAATCTTCCAAAACCAGCTTCATGTGTGCAATATTCTCCTCCTTGATCCTTTTTGTCAAAGCTTTTCCCTCACTGTTAAATCTGGTCTCTGGTTTTTTTATTCTTTTATGACCAGTCATCTTGCAGACACTGAGAAATCATTTCCCAAAAATCAAATTATGTTAATTTTCAATTTAATCAAAAGCACTATAGAATCTATTGAAAGCGCTATTTAAATGCTTAAACGTGTTGTGGATCAAATTAAACGCATTGAAAAAATATTTAAAAGCGTTGAAATAGAAATTAAAAGCGCTGCAAAACTTAGCAAAGCCGTTAAGAAAATATTAAAAGTGCTAGAGAATTATGCAAACACGTTGTCTAGTCAGGGAAAAAGTGCTAAAAGAAGATTAGACAGATGATAGAAGGAATTAAAAGCATTAAAACTTCATGTAAAGACATAAAACTTTGTCGTAGATGCACTGTTTTAGGTCTCAAAAGCACTGAGAAACTGGTAAAAGCACTACAGAAAGGATCAAACATGCTATTTCACCTGCAAAACAAAGAAGAAAATAAGATTTGTAAGAAAAATTTACTTCTCTGAATTTATAAATTTATGAGGCTCAATGCTCCATAGTGGGTGCCATTTTGTGTACTAGAAAAAGTGCCTTCATAGGGTTAGTATTGCAAATAATTGAATAAAATAACTAAATTACCACAAATAATAAGCTATTTTAACAAATTAAGAACAATTAAGCACTCTATGGATCTCTATTTAGGGATGCTAATGTAAAGCTCTCAGCAAGCCTCCATTAGTGACAGTCCTAAAATGAGAATGATATGATAAAGAAAGCTAAAACAATTAATTCCAAATTGAAATGCTAATTAGCTTCTATATTTTCCTTTCTAGCTCTAATTTGCAAGAGGTTTGATGCTATTCTCAGATTTGTGGATGATTCATGAGTGAATTATGTGTTTCTTTTATAGATTTTGGCAAGGGTAGGGGGTGTAGTTGAGTTGATCAAGGTTAGGTGAGAGTTGAGTCCATGGTTCCACCTTTGGAGACCATTTAAATATTTTGTCCTCAAAGCTTGGGACAAGAGGACAACATGAGTGGACAAGATGCTCTTTCCAAATGAGTGATTGAGATTCAATTTAGGCTTGATCCATGTGAGCTTGGTTCTCAATTCCTGTTGGTTGATTGATTTTCCTCCCATTTGGTGGTTGAGAGAAAATAGGAATTAATTAATTGAATTGATTTAATTTGTTTAGCCATTTGTACCCCTTGAATGAGTTGATTTTATTTAATTTGAACTATGGAATTAATTAGATTAATTACATAATTGATTGATTTATCATGATTTATTTAATTTAAATTGATTTGATGGCTTATGATTTTCAATTATTATTGGATTTAGGTTCAATTGTAATTTATCTTTGATTTGATTTTATTTGATTTGATTTAATTGTATTTAATTGTATTGATTCTTGCCTTGATTTCTCACTTAAATGATCTTGTCCATTTTCAGGTGATTACACTCCTTATCATTGTCACTCACTAATGGCAGAGTGAAAACATGAGAAGCAAAAACCTCTATTTATAGTCGCCAGGTTGGGTGACATTAATAAGGCAACTCCCGATTAGTGTTTGCACACACAATCAACCCTTCAGGGGTTGGATCATTGGGGATCTTTGGATAAGATCAACTTCCTTCCAAATAGGGTGCACCTAAACTAAAACTTGAACTAACACTTTGAGGGAAAAGGGAGAAAGAATGAAAAAAGAGAAATGGGGTGATGCACCAGATTGAAACATGGTTTCTCCCTACCCTAGACCGCACAAAACATTTTATTTATAAAGAACCCAACATACACAAATCTCAACTTGAATATATCCTCCAAGGACTCATATGAAGGTCACAACTTATCATATGTTGCATGGGAAATCATTTTTATAATACAAAACTATAAGAAGATCTAACATGGCACACAAACTAGGAAAATAGAAAAGTAACATTCACCACAAGGCAAAAGAAATGCATAAGATAGTAGTGAGAAAAGGTAAGAACAAATAATTTTATTAATGCAAGGCAAAAAGAAATAAAAAATGCAAGGAATGACCACTGTAAAAGAACATGAGAGAACCCATAAAATATGTACAAAAATTACCTTTATAGATTAGGTAAAAACTCTGATTTTACATTTGAGTTCAAACCCCAACTAGACGAATGTTAGGTTATAGATGTGTCGAAGAAATAAATCAGATAAAAAATATGATCTCTACATGCAAGTTGATCCATAGAAGTGACAAAAAGGGGCCAAATGATTCATTTGGTAGATGGAAGGGACAACCATATCCCTACAAATAGTAAATGAGCATGGGGATGCACTGCATCATGTTACAAAGCTATATATACGTATATATATATTTGTATCTGATGTATGGGAGAAAGAGAGAAAGATGAAGGTGGTGTAATGTGAATTTAATTATGTGAGAAAATATTTAGCAGTAGTGTGTAAGAAAAAGGAAGTTGAGTGAGGTGTTACTATGATTTTGATGATTTTGAGAGAACACTTTGCATACCGCGTTGCAAGAGTTTGGTATATGGTAGTAGAAGATTTGTATTAGGATTTGTTGTTGAAAATGATTATTGTGCTATCAGCTGGAATTATTTGATGCATATGCATATGCAATTTCATCAACTCACATTTTGTCTATAAGAATTTTTTTGTAATACATCTTTTGTATTAGGGTAGTTAGCCTGATTGAAAGTTAGCCAAATAGTAGTGAGAAAACCAATAGTGGGCCCTCTATAAATATCACCTTAACTGGTGTTTACTTTCATGAGAATTGTTTTTTTCTATGGTTTTTACCACCTTGGGTTTTCATGTTATATCTGGTGTTGTGGTGTTCATTAATCATGTTCTTAATGCTTTTATCATTATTAATTATTTAAATGGTTTATATTTATATAGATTTAGTAAAATTTTTGAAAAGTGTTTTAGATTAATTGATCCACCCCCCTCTTAGTTATTTATCCTATTCAACACACTTTAGGGTTTTGGAGATTTTTCCCATAACTTGCTTACTCCTTATGGTAAAAATGTTGATTTCTTGATCATTTTGAGTGTGTTCCATGCACACAAGTAGGTTGGCACTTATTTGGAAAAAACATAAAAATTAAAACCTATGCTATGAAAAAATAAACCCCACAAAGGAAAACAAAGAAAACCTAACCAAAAGAACAAAAAACAAAAAATCCCTAAGCTAAAAAACAAAGCCAACAATATAACCACAAAAACCAAACAAACACAAAATAAGCAAAATAGGGGGGACCCAAATAATCCCACTTGCAAAAAATAGAGAATGAACAATTGGCAATGTGGGGTGTAGAGATCCAACACATGAGAAATTACAAGGCTAGGGGCAGAAAATTTATTTGAAATTACTCCTTATCATTGTCACTCATTGATGGCAGAGTGGAAACATGAGAGGCAAACACCTCTATTTATAGTCGCCAGGTTGGGTGACATTAATAAGGCATCTCCTAATTAGTGTTTGTGCACACAATAAACCCCTCAGGGATTGGATCATTGGGGATCTTCAGAGAAGATCATCTTCCTTCCAAACAGGGTTCACCTAAACTAAAACTTGAACTAACACTTTGAAGGAAAAGGGATAAGGAATGAAAAAAGAGAAATGGGGTTATGCACGAGATTGAAACATGGTTTCTCCCTACCCTAGACTGCACAAAACATTAATAAAGAACTCAAAATATACAAATCTCAACTCAAATATATGATCCAAGGACTCATATGAAGGTCACAAATTATCATATGTTGCAAGGAAAATGATTTTCACAATACAACAACTATAAGAAGATCTAACATGGCACACAAACTAGGAAAATAGAAAAGAAAAATTCACCACAAGGAAAAAGAAATACACAAGATAGCAATGAGAAAAGGTAAGAACAATGAATTTTATTAATGCAAGAAAAAAGGAAATAAAAAATGCAAGGCATGACCACTGTAAAAGAGCATGAGAGAACAAATAAAACATGTACAAAAATTGCCTTTATAGATTAGGCAAAAACTCTTGATTTTACATTTGAGTTCAAACCCCAACTAGTCTGATGTTAGGTTATAGATGTGTAGAAGAAATAAATCAGATCAAAAACATGATCTTTGCATGCAAGTTGATCCATAGAAGTGACAAAAAGGGGCCAAATGATTCATTTGGTAGATGGAAGGGACAACCATATCCCTGCAAATAGTAAATGAGCATGGGGATGCACTACATCATGTTACAAAGCTAAAAGAAGTGGTTAATTGTTAAAATTTCACTCATGGTACCATGTCATGGCCACTAACAGTCAAATCATGTCTCTGGAAAAAAAATATTGAAATGGAAAACACATGTTAGCCCACCTCACACACCCACACGAAGCACCACCTAGCATATTGATTCCATGCAGGGATGCGGGGCACAAATCCTCCTTTTATATCTTTGGTGTCTAGCTCTCCACATACCTACAAGCATCAAGGAAAATCATAAGGTAACACTATGAGGGTGTGGGTTATTAATTCCTTTGTTTAACATTGACCCCACACACCCACACACTAGCATGGAAAAAAATAGGCAAAATCATGAGGGTGTGGGGAACCACTAGAAAAGATAACATGACATATTAGTTGTAATTTCCTAGATAACATGATGTGTTGGACCTAATAGGATTTATCCCATGATGAAGATATATCATATCAGTTATCTACGATGGGCTAATAGTGGTAAAAATAGCCAACAGTTAGCTACTGCAAACATACAATCAAATGAATTTAATCAAGGGTATCTCTATCCTTGGAAATGTGACAAACATAAAATATTATTTTGTGGATGATATCATGATTTTTATTTAAAATAATAAGGAAGAGATTTCAAACATTCTGAAAGTCTTTTGCCTTTATTATTTTATTTCTAGGTCTAAGTTATCCAATCATAGAACTGAATTTCTCATGATACATATAGATAATGTTCCCCTTGGATTCCTAATGAATGGAAACAAATTAAACATGGACATATATCTCATTACTTGGGCATCCCCTTTGGGCTAGGAGTATCTCCTTCTAAGATGTGGAGGTGGCTCTTTAATAAAATGAAAGCTAAATGACTTACTGGGGAAAATAAGTTTCTATTCATAGCCAACAAGATCCAAGTTGTGAATAATGTAATCTTGGCTTCACATGTTTACTATGCATCTTGTTGGATGACTTATAAAATAGGCTATGATGACCTTATCAAAATGGTCTGCCACTATTTATGGTCTAATTGGAGCAACAAGACTAGGTTCAAATATACTTCTTGGCTACACTACACTTAGCCCAAAGCTAAAGGTGGTTTAGGCATACTAGATCCCAAAACCCGAGGAGTTTGTCTAGCCAAAAAATTGGTAATTTAGGAAATTAAGGAAGATGAACCATGGAAAATATTAGTGTGTTTTTGCATTAGCTAGTCATTAATCAAAAGAAAATGGAAAAATTTGACATGGGAAGAAAAAATTTTGATGGCTCCATTTTTTCAAATTAGAGCTTCTTGCTCCTTACAATATATTTAAAAGACATGGAAACAAGTATGCAAGTTTTTTAATTGGAAATATTTGTAACTAAAACATGGTTTCAATTTTGTTTCTTCTTCTATTTGGTGGAATAGATTGATTCAATACCATGGACAACTTCTTTTTGTTTCCTTCCCAAGACAAGCTTACCTTTTATTCAAGACACGAGTCTGAGAGTTTAGAGACTTATGGAATTTTTCCTTCATGGAGTGGGATAGTTGGTTAAAAATTAAGAGCAAGTTTGATTTAGACAAATTTTCAAAGGGTTTATCATATTTTTGAAATCCTTGACCTCTAATGATCTGACAATGAAACTCTGCACCACTTTAAAAAGTAAGTTTTTGAAGGACTGGTGTTGGTTATCGAAGCATCATTTCAGCTACTTTCCACTAAAAGACATATATTTAAGTGTCTTACCTATGTTTCCATTGAATCACATGCTTAATGAAAATGGAAAAGTAAATTTCAGGAGAGAACTTGGAGAAAATTAAGTGCTCAAATTTAGAGATCTAAAGCTGAAACTAATGCCCAAATTCTAGCTTGGAAAATCCTACATTTCAAACTTCTAGTTGACAAGAGATTAAAATGCATGAGAATTCAACTACGTAGATGCCCATTTTGTCTTCAAAATGAAAGTATTAACCACATTGTTTCGGATTGTGCACGGACCAAAAGAAAATGGATTGCTATTTTAAAATATATTCCTACCATTTATTATCATGATTTACATTAGAAAGAGGTTATTTTGGGGTTGAAGCTTTAAAAGAACATTGTTTTTTATTCTACGAGGCATATTATTTTATTGCATATATAGAAAAAAAGATGTATGATTGTGTTTACTAACCATGATATTCATCAAGGAGGTGAAATGCTAAGGTTTTACTCCGAGATCATATTTCAGACTATTTTTTTTGTGCTCTCAATTGCAAGAAATACCTAAAGAACAATTGAAGATCATTGATCACTTGCAAATGATCAAGTTCTAGTTCACTTATTCAGTTGTTTTGTTTTATTAGATTCTTGTTGTAATCTTATTTGTACATTTCTTCAACAATGTTTAGGATTGGGCTTGAGAGTATCTATAGTTGTCATGGCTCACATATTGATGTAATTAGCATGCATTATGAACAGTGATGTACTTTGGTTACTAAAAAATCTATTATTAATGATTTTGTTTAAAAATATTATTAATGATGACTACTAAAAATATGCAGAAAAATTTAATAATCATCAGGCTACTAGTTCTACAAATTATTTCTAAAACAATTGAGTAGCAACGACTAACCAAAATAAGATAAAAAGTCCTATAGTGCCTCTCCCATTTTCTTTTTACATGATATCCTAATGTATGTGGCTTCAGCATTAGGTGTGTTAGTGCTTTTGTGCAGTTGGATGAGATCTCTTGTGACACCTTGTTTGGCTCTAGATGTTTTCTCGTTGCTATAAGTGATTGGTTGAGCTCACCTTATGCATGGATGGATATATGTTTTTATTGTGTGATCATGTTGGACCCGTGAGAGGTTGTTACCATTGAGGTGATATGATTTATGTCATTGCATCAACAAGTTGATATGGCCTTATGACTAGTTTTGAGAACCATTGTGTTGTGGCTTGTTGCATACTTGATTTAGGGTGCTAGACCGTCTAAGGCTATGATGGTATCTAGTTTATTTGATTTATGAGACATTGCAAATTATATGGCTTATGATGTTATTTGATGGTTTCACTGATGTATGTGCTAGTGGTTACTAGATTATGATTGTTCATCACATTTACATATTATCTAGGTCAGGGATCAGTACATATGTTATCATGATAATATCTCAGATTTTCAATGATATTATGCCTTATCATGTTGATGGATATGCATTTAGAATTTTCATTGTTATTGCCTATATTGTCGTAAAATAATTATTTTAATATTTTAATTTAAATAAAATGCTTAATCTATGATGAACAATAAGGATTAAATATGGAATTACCGGTGTTGTGACATTCTAATACATACAATTGATTGTGTCACTATTCCATTAGACACACTTTGATTATTATTTCGTGTGTGTGTACACATGTTTTGGTTGTGTTGCTTTGGGTAGGTACCAAACATCATTCTACTTGAGTTGCAAGTTTGAGTATGTGTTTATCCCCGATGGTGGTTATAGGAGATAGTCACATTGGTCATTTTGCATACTAAGCCAATATCATTCCTAGATAGAATGATATTTCCAATTTGCATTATTATCTTCCAACTGTCGTGTAGGAAAGAGCATGGATTTCATTTCATATTGTTTAGACCAGTAATTATTTGTGCATTTTAGGCATTTAGTAGCAGTCTCAAATATATTATATTTTAATATATATTGATTGATATTATTAAATGATGATTATCTATATTGTCGACAATTGTGCCTTAGGCATAGTCCACTTATTGGAATTTAATTAATTTATCCCTTGGAATTTTTAGGAGTTTTAATTTGGATTTAAGTGATTTAATTTATTTGAATTATTTAATTGTGGAAATTACCTTTTTCAAAAAGGCTTTATAATTTTGAGGTTGATTTCTTTTTCTTACTTCTCACTTTTGGGATTTTATGAATTTGTTTCATCCTCTTTACATAAATTCACTCTTTTCTTGTTGGGATCTATCCAAGTGCTCGAGTTTTATGGGTAGAAACTCATTGGATTCATGCCACAATTGCTCCCTCTTACCTAGAGTCATTTTGGTTTTCATAGAGTATCAATTTTTATCTCCTCATTTTGGGTTTTCACTGGTTTATGAGGTAGGGCCTCTTATTTTTAATCTAATTCTCCATTTTATTAGTTTTTTATTATTTGCAATCATGTTGCGATATGATTATCTATGTTTTCCTCTCATTTCATACTAGATTTGATATTTGATTAGGCTTGTATGAGTTTGAGATTTTAAGAATGAAAATTTAGTGTCGTTAGGCTACCCATTTTCTCCCACAAAGTTGTAATTAAAATTTTATTGTATTTTTGGGTTAGTGGGACTCTAAGAACTAATGGGTTTCAATTTTGTTGTGCTTTTATGAGTTTCATTTTTGGCCAATTTTATGTGCACCTCATTTTGTGTGATCTCCCATTTGGGATTATCACCCTATTAGCATTATATATAAATTGGCATTTGATGCATCCCATGATTGTAATTGGATTACATGGTCGAATGGATAGAGGACATTCTGGTTACTTAATACCATGATCTGATCTTGATTTTTAGATTGGTTTACTAGGTAGTGCGCACAACTAGTTATTACTAGAAATGGTTGCCCTTTATTATTATTTTTCCTTTTTGAGCTTTGTAATTTAGTGTGAACTATGAGACACACCTTGGATCATCTAGGGATCCATGCTCTTGGAAAATAGGCTAGTAGAGCGTACATGTTCTTTGTTGTATTAATCTCATTTATTGGCTTGTGTTTGTGGCCATTATTTTTGCATCTTCTATTTATTCTCTTTATATTGAGATGAGACCGCATCTCCCAATGTGGTTGATTTATTCTTGTGATATGATTTGCATGATCCATGCTTTCAGTTTGAGACCAATCAAACTCACTTTACTTCATCTCCTTGGGTTTTATGGCTTTGAGCTCATTCCCTTTCTTTATGCTTCTCTTGTGTACCCTTCCTTCATAGGCTTGTTTCCTCATGTTTCATGAAATGATTGATGAATTTTATTAGAATCTATACTCTAGGAAAAAATGGCCAATTGAGAAAACTTGATATGTTCTCTTGCATGAGTTTTAACTCGGTTTATACCTTGAGTGATTTGGGATTTGAGTTATCCTCTTGTTATTTCTTTGATTGTTTGTTAGGAATTTTATCATCTACGTCTTTGGTGTAGACCAAGTAGATGGTATTTTGTTTTTCTCATCATTGGTGTAGACCAAGTAGATGGTATATTTTTTTCTCGTCCTTAGTGTAGACCAAGTAGACAATTATTACATTCATGTCTGTGGTGAAGACCAAGTAGATAAGTTAGTGTTCATCATGTCCTCAGTGTAGATCGAGTGGACAAGATTTGGTTTATCTCATCCTTTGTGTAGACCAAGTGGACAAAGTCTTTATTCATGTCCTTAATGTAGACCGAGTGGACAAGATTATTGTTATTGTCTCCTTATTTGTGATGTTGAGTCGTAGGACTAGGTGCAATTGAGAAGGTATGGGGAGTATCTCCTCAAGTGTTCCCTGGCCTACATGTGTTTGTATTAGACACATATAAGAGATCTTAAAAGTGATGATGTAATTAAATGAATTAGGTATTAACATTAAACAAGATAAATTTGAAACCATTGAATCCTCAGATGTCATGAGTGACTTGTGTATGAGGTATATGGTACTTGTGGAAAATATTAAATCCCAAAATATCATGAGTGACCCATGTGTGAGGTAGACAATACTTGAGCCATGTATATCATCTATTAACTCATGTGGTCATGGATGCTCCCTATGCTTAGTACTCTTGTGTCTAGGTCCAATAGCTATGAGTAGCACCCTAGTGTATTGTGATTGTGGTTGCATTGCATGGATATTGCATTATGGAAATTTGTCTACATGTTGAGTTTTCTCCATGTGTTATTGATTATTTTTATTTATATGCATTGATTAGCATGAGTGTATACCTATGTTTTCTAGTATCCTTGATTCCTTGTTTGGGTTGTGTGACTACCTCTATGAGAATATTGGGGTGGGCCTGAGGATTCCACATAGTCGGGTGGCATGGCTAGCCATTATTGGGAAGTGATTTATAGGTGGTGAAAATATTCTAGTGATAGAGCTTTAGCATGATATACTCATTCTACCCTTGGTATCTCTTTTTTGTGATTTTGCACATTTGTTGCTATGCTCATTAAATTAGATTTTCTTTCAATGCATATGATTGTATCAAGTGTGTAAGACCTCAAATTATGATATTTGGTACTCCTTAGTGTGGAGCTAGTTGTTTACCAGTCGTACATTGGTGTTAGCCTAGGCGTTTGAATGTTTTCCTTTAAATTTCAGGAATAAATTATGAATCGGTGTTTTTGCTCATAGACTAGTGCATGCGACTCACTGGTTTGAGAATTATTATCTTAGACGTTTATCAATCACCAATTGGCATCTGCACATGCCAATTGGCTCCTACGCAGATTAGTGTCTCTACTTTCTTTGACATCTACGCCCAATTTGGATTTTTAGTTAGGATTGAATGTTGAGTGCTATGTTTATGATTATGAGATGGATCTATGATTGATCTGTATTGGTTTCTCAATGGTTAGAAGGTAATGAACATTCTTTTTTAGTCATATTAGGAATATTTCCCTTTGTATAAAATAAATCTTTGATTAGATGGATTGTGAGGATGGAGTAGTCTCCTCTATGTTTAGCCATGGGTTATTACCGACTTAGCCTCTTGTGATTCATGGACATTGTCTAAATACTTGTAGGGAAGTCTTGTGAACATGTGTTCTCCATTCTAAGTGTTTTTATGAGTTTCCATAGAACTCTCAGAAGTACTTATTAGTATTTTTCATGTGCATAATTGTGAAATGATCATGGTTTACTTCCTTGTATGGTTATATCTTGCTTATGGTCTATGGTTATTGGATGCACTTATGTTCATGATGATTAATTCCATGTTCAAAAATAAAAATTATTTAGTGCATATTTGACCCTAGGTTTTGATGGTTCCTTGGTGGGGCATTACATCTGATATCATATCCTATGTTTAGTTAGGATTGAATTTCGAGTGCTATGTTTATGATTATGAGATGGATCTATGATTGATCCTCATTGGTTTCTCAATGGTTAGAAGGTAATGAACATTCTTTTTTAGTCATATTAGGAACATTTCCCTTTGTATAAAATAAATCTTTGATTAGATGGATTGTGAGGATGGATTAGTCTCCTCTATGTTTAGCCATGGGTTATTACTGGCTTAGCCTCTTGTGATTCACTGATGTTGTCTAAATCCTTGTATGGAAGTCTTGTGAATGTGTGTTCTCTATTTTGAGTGTTTTTATGGGTTGCCATAAAACTCTTGGAAGTACTTATTAGTATTTTTCATGTGCACAATTGTATAATGATCATGGTTTACTTCCTTGTATGTTTATACCTTGCTTATGCTTTATGGTTATTAGATGCACTTATGTTCATGATTATTAATTCCATGTTCAAAAATAAAAATTGTTAAGTGTATATTTGACCCTGGTTTCTGATGGTTCCTTGGTGGGGCATTAAATCTGATATCATATCCCATGTTCATATGCCAGGATCTCTTGGTATATGTTTCTCTCATAGTTGGTGTGTACGTGCACATGTATTTTGTTGCTAGTGTTAACTCATTGCTTGGGTGCTTAGGTTTGGTGTTCTTTAGTGTTCTAGAGATAACATATGAAAGGTAGCATGTGTTGGAGATCGAGGAAGAGTACCTCCTAGATCTTTGCACCTATTAGGGATGAATGCTACCTTTGCATGATAACTTCCTATGAGTATTTTAGACCTTTTTTTGGGTGTATTTCTCTTGGTTGTGAGTTTTTGGAGACCCTTGTGTGGTTTGAGGGTGTGCATGCCCTGGCGAATGTGGTTTTGTTGCCCTTGTTAAAGCATGATAGATTGTATGCATATGATGATTCTTGGTTTCTTTGGATGTTTAGTAGCCCTTGAGTGGGTTGGTTGTTTGTGTGACCCTACTTGGTCAAGGTGACTAATTAGTGTCCATGTATGTCCTTGGGTGCCTATTGATTGACTTCCAGTGGAGCGTGATGCACTATTGTACGTTATTGATGCATTAAAATTAAAAGGAAATAAATTGGTTCATGTTTATTATATTGGCATTTTTATAATTGTATTGTTAATGCATTCCACTTTGGAAAGTAAAAGTTCTGTACCATTTCATTCAAAAAGAGAATATGCATTAGTAAAGAAGAGTAAATTATTATATTGTAGATCATTTGGGTCAATGACGTATGTCCCCAAATTGCATGATTTCATTGATCTTGTGAGTAATATTATATCTTCTTGTTGTGTAGTACTGTATTAAACTTGAATTATTTACAATGATGAAGCTATGGTGACATTTTTTTGTGTGTACCTTATATGTTTGTGTTGTTATTAAACCCTCTCCTGATTGAACCCTGCATAATGAAATCATTTCTTTGCATGGAAAGTATAAAAGAATGTAAGTTGGGAAATAATATTGCTGCATTTATTATTTTATAGTATTGCATATGATTGGAATCATAGATGGTTCACTATTTGGCATGTATGGGTATGTTCTCTAACATTTCTAAGATTATGTGTTCCTTGATACCATGTAGTGATTACTCCCTCGAATGTGACTAATATTGGGTACAAGGTTTCGTGAATGTATTTCATGATTAGTGATTTATTTTGTTTTCTTGGTGGATTATCCTACATGTTGTGTGGGCTAGCATTTAATATTTGGATTTCCTTATGCTCGAACAAGTCACCAAAACTTTTCCATCTATCTATTTGTGACATTTGTCATGTTTAATTTACTGTTGAGATGAGCACATTTTGGGATTCACTGTTGGAATTGATAATTCCCCCATTTGGGTTTTCCCTTTTTAATTTCGTAGTAACTATTCTAAATGTTTGGTACTGTTGGCATGTTTTGTGAATTTTGTGGTTCTATCATGTTCAATGCAGACCTCTAATAGTATATGTGAGGGAGAACATCATAGAGAATGCACTATATTTGTGTTTATTGATTAATTGTAAATATGTTAATCAAAATGTTTTCTTATTTTAATTATGACTAATTTTGTTATGTGTATGCAAATAAATGCACTTTATTATTATTTTGATTTAAAAATGCGTTAAATTAAAAAAATTCCTCTACATGGATGTTAGTAGATGCATTGTGCAATTGATTAGTAAATTTGTATCATGCTTATGAGATTAGAAATTGTGTGATCTTTATGTAAATTTTTAAGGAACCTTTTGTGCAAAAATGGTTGAGCTCAAATGCTTGCATTGGATTATGGTGGTGCGAGTGAATTCCTGAGTGTATGCTTTTAGTGATTTTGGTTTACTCCCATGCATGTGTTCTTAAGGGCTTGAGTGCTTCTTTCTTGGCATTGTTCATTTTGGATGGTTGGGGGTGACTAAGTCGACCTATGAGATTTAACCTTGATTATGGGTCCTGAGACCATACCTTCCCTTGTGATTATCTCTTTGTGCATGATTGTGGAGGCACTTGATGCACCACTATTCTATTTATTGTTCCCAGTGAGTGTTCTTTGGGCCACTTCTATTGTGGTTTCCCTAACTTTTCTTTTCATTGGCATAGTGTAGGGATGGGGACAATCTCATTTTCCTTTCTTTGAGACTCTCTCTCTCTGTATATATATATATATATATATATATATATATATATATATATATATATATATATATATATATATATATATATATATATATATACATATATATATATATGTATATATATGTATATATATGTATATATATATATATCTGTATATACATATATATATATATATATATATGTATATATATACATATATATATATATATATATATACATATATATATATATACATATATATATATACACATATATATATACATATATATATATACACATATATATATACATATATATATATACACATATATATATATACATATGTATATATATATATATATATACATACATACATACATATCTATATATATATATATATACATACATACATACATACATACATACATACATACATACATATATATATATATATATATATATATATATATATATATGTATGTGTAGACTAGGATTTTGAGTGTGCACCTAAACCTGTTTTGAAGGCCAAAGACAAACAAACGTCATAGCATATAATCAAATCAAGTTTAATGGCAAACAAACTAAAATCAAAGCCACCTCAGTTTAAGCCTAAAACGGATGCGCCCATGCACCGTTTGATATGCTTGGATATAAATGGATGTGGGTGTGCAAACTCAAGCACTTGGAGCATGCAAATAGGATGATTTGAGGATCAAGAAGACCCAAAATGACATAAAATAGGTATGAGGAACCTATTTTTCCTCAAAGGCCTCAAGAACACACAAATATGCAAAGCTAAAAGATGAACTAAGATTGATTAAACAAGAAATGAATCTATGTTAATCCAATTAAGCTAATTTAAATGTGATTTAAGCTTGAAAATGATCTAAAATGATGAGTTTATGCTTATGCTAGAATGAAAATGGCATTATAACTTTGCTATTGAGCTTGAGAGTTGAAAGATGATTTGCCTTAGGAAGTGAGGGTATTTATAGGATTTCTAAAGGCTTGGGGTAGGAGGAATGAATGGCCAGGATTGAAATCCTTAAGAGAGGCCAAGATTCACTCAAAGGGAAGCACATGGATTGTGCTAGTTCTCAGCCAATCAGGAGGTGACACATGTCACAAGGTGAGTGGATGAAGGGAAGGGCAAAGAGGAGTCAACAAAGGGGGCTCCAAGCTCATAACTCTCCAAATAAATGCTTGTAAGAGCAATGAATGGGCTTTAAGAAGCTTTGAAGACTTTGGGGAAGCAATAAATGCTTTGTGGTTGAGATATTTGGAAGGAAAGACTTTGCTTTGGTTTAGGAAAGTCTTAAGCTTGGTTAGGATTGCACAAAGGTTTAAGGGTAAGATTAGGATTAGATTAGGACAAAGAAAAGGATTAGGATGGGTGAAGAGGGTGGATTTGAGAAGATTCTAGAAGAGTCTAGATTTCTCCTTAGTTTCATGGAATAAAAGTTATTCATTCCAAAAGCTTAAGTTTTAAGAATATTTATTAAAATATTTTCAATAAATATGAAAATTAAATATTTAACCTTAATTAAATATTTAACCTTGGGATTAAGGTTAGAAAAGATGGGATTAGCCTTTTAATCAAAATTAAGAAGGGATTAGAAGATTTTGGAAGAGGTTAGTGGTCTAAAGAAAATTGGCCAAGTTTGGGATAAAAAATAAATTAATTTATTTTTGAAGTTTTTTGGTCAATTTATTAATTAAATAATTAATAAATTAGGGATAATGTCCAAATGACATTTTTAGGCTAGATTCCTTAATTAAAGATTTTTAATTAAGAAAGAGGGATTTAATGCCATAAAAATAAATTAATTAATTAAATACATAATTAATTAATAAATGATGATGTCATCAAGGATTTTCAGAAAACAAAAATAATTTATTTTCTGAAGGATTTTTCGGTGTCTACATTTTGCCCCTCTTTGATGCGATGCCGCAAGTGGCATGGCGTCAAAGACAAGAAAACAAGATGTCGAGGCTAGAATCAGAAGAAGAGGGTATGACGCCTGGGTGGACTAGAAGAAAGGGGATACATGCCCCGGTGGGACAAAATCATGGAAGATGCACCCAGTGGGACAAGGAGAAAGAGGGATTACGCCCTGGGACAGAGTGTGCCCGGCGGGACGAGGAAGGAAAGGCCTAGGAAGAAAGGGGAGATAGATAACCTCACTTCTAAGAACAAATATGGATGATATGCAAGATGAGATGGAAATGCAAGATGCAAGATTAATCTATATGATAAATGCAAGGGACCAGATAGCTCCAAGTGCAAACGGGAGTGCACAACCTAGATTTAATATAGCAATGCTAGAGACCTGCCAAGGATACTGGGATCACGAGGCCTTGTCACCAGTGTTGCATAATACTGACGAGGACTGACGCTGAACAAACACACAGGGTTGCCCCAACATCACACATGAAGCGCAGAGGTGACATGGCGGAATCGATGCTGAAGGAACCACAAACACACAACTGACTCACAGGCAGAAGCGAAAGATCAAAAGACCTTGCCCCAGATTATCCGCACACGCAGCACACCGTGATATAATGAATCGTGGTGACCCTGGTGGGATAATGAGAAGCCAAAAAGATTAACAAGACCCAAAGGACAAAAATCCAAGATCAAAATGATAACTCCAAAAAGACATCCTTTGCCAAGGAGAGAGATTAGGTTTGATTGATGGTGGGAAGATTGGTCGGACAGGAGGAACAATATATCCTCAAGGACCAGGATGGAAGATTAGGTCAGACAGGAGGAATGATATATCCTCAAGGACCCATGGGTTGGTGAGAGAATAAGTGTAGTTATTCGCTGGCAAAAGCTGAAGTTCAAGGAATAATCAGGATGAGCAAGGATAAGTCGACAATTGATGTTGCTGAAGCACAAGGCCCGAGTGGGACTAAAAGTTTTCTGAGGCTGGGGATGGGACAAGATATTTGATCAAATGCTGCTGCAGGACGGACAAAGGTTATGTACAACAAGGAGGAACGATATGCACAAGGGATATGTACAGAAGCTCAGGATTGGGGATAGGAAGATCACACTCAGCGGGACTCTCACTAGGACGGAGACAAGAAGGATATTTACAGAAAGGATTGCGCTGTACAGGAAAGGGATAAGGATATGGTACAAGATATGGTACAAAGCTTTGGAACAGGATATGGATTGTAGATGGGTTGGAGGAAGATGGAAGCTGAATGCTTAGGGGAGATGGAACTGCTGGGAGATCTGTTATGGATGGAGGAAGAGGACGGTAGCTGAAAGGACAACTGAATAGATAAATAGCCCAGTTTAATATGTTGGCACCTGTTTGCCAGGTTTTCACCAACATACTTGTCCAAGGTGCTTGAATTGCCAAGTTTTCACCGTTGGACGATTATTTTCTCTTTCTCTTTTCTTTTTTTCTTTTGCTTTTTTGCTTTTTTTTGCTTTTTTGCTTTTTTGAATGTTTTTGGATTTTCTGATATATGCAGGATCAGGTTCAGGCATAGAACCTCTTCAGATGGATGATGTTGATAGGATCATTCAAGGGCTCGCCTTCTGGTGTTGATAGATGATAGGCTCCGGAGCCAAAGGATGCGGTGACAATATAGGGGCCCAACCAAGTAGGCTCAAACTTGCCTTTCTTTTCTCTATTTGCTAGGACCTTCTGATTTTCTTTAAGGACCATGTCACCGACCTGGAATTGTCTAGGATGGACCTTTTTGTTATAACTTTTTTTGAGTCAATTTTGGTATGCAACCAGGTGATCGTAAGCTTGCTGTCTCTTTTCATCTAGAAAATCTAGCTGTGTGAGCCGGGCCACACGATAGTCTTCATCAGTTGTATAGTTCTTCATGGAGACGCGCAAGGATGGGAGCTCAACCTCGATCGGTAGAATGACTTCAGCACCATATACAAGAGAGTATGGGGTGGTGCCTGTGGGAGTGCGATAAGAAGTGTGGTAGGCCCAAAGGGCGGGATTGATTTGGAGGTGCCAGTCACGACCAGAATCATTGACAACCTTCTTGAGGATTTTCAAGATAGTTTTGTTAGTTGCCTCAGCTTGGCCATTTCCTTGAGGGAAATATGGACTGGAGAAATGGTGATGGATGTGGAGTCTGGCACATAGATCATCCACATGCTGATTTTCAAAAGGTGTGCCATGGTCTGTGAAAATGGTAGATGGTATGCCGAAGCGGCAAATGATATGGTAGAGGATGAACTTGGATATTTGGATGCCAGTAGTAAGGGTGAGCAAAATCGCTTCAACCCATTTGGTAAAGTACTCTGTGGCTGTTATGATATACTTGTGTCCATCCGAAGAGAGGGGGGTGATCAAGCCAACGAGGTCGAGGCCCCAACATGAAAAAGGCCACGGTGGTTCAATAGGCTGTAGATCCTGTGCTGGTGCATGTATCAAATTGGCATGCTATTGACATGGGAGACATTTCTTGACAAATTCACACACATCATGTTCCATTGTTGGCCAATAATATCCAACTCTAAGCAGCTGCTTTGCTAGAACCATGCCACTCGTGTGGGCACCGCAAATTCCAACGTGAACTTCTTGTAAGGCCAGGATGGCCTCGTTTGTATCTAAACATCTAGATAGGACATTATGATACCCGCGACGATATAGGGTGTTGGCTACAAGAGTGTAGCGGGAAGCTCTGCGAATAAGGTTTTGGCGTTGGTTATTGGTGAGATGGGGAGATATGATACCATTTTTTAGATATGCATGGATGTCGTGGTACCATGGGGATTGGGGACCAACCAAGACACACACCATGTCTGCATCGGCGTTCTCATAAGCTGGTGAATGTAGCTGCTCGACTAGAAATTCATACTGTGATGCGTCTCATGGTATTTCCAATAAGGATCCGATGGTTGCCATTGCATCTGCTGCTTTGTTCTGAAGCCTTGGGATCTGATTGAATTGTAGATGTAGGAAATGCTCTTTCAGTTTATCGACCAGTTGCTTGTAGGGTAGCAATTTGTCATCCTTTGTCTGATACTCATCAAGGACTTGCTTGATAATGAGCTGTGAATCTCCAAAGACTTGTAGTTCTGTGATGTTCCATTGGATAGCTGTTCTGAGACCTGAGATGAGTGCCTCATATTCTGCAATGTTATTGGTACAGGGGAATCCCAACTTGAATGATTTTGGAATATAGTCACCTTGAGGTGTGACGAATAGGATTTCTGTGCCAGAGCTATGGGATGTGTTGGAACCATCAAAGTATAGTTTCCACATGGGCTGCTCTTCAATCATGCATAAGTGTTCATCGGGGAATTCCATGATTAGTGGATAGGCATCCACCAGTGGTGCTTCTGCTAGTTGATCGGCAATGACTTGCCCTTTGATTGCTTTGCGATCTATATACTGAATGTCAAATTCACTGAGTAACATGACCCATTTTGCCATACAGCCTGTGAGGGTTGTCCTTGATAACAGATACTTAAGAGGGCCCACCTTTGATATGAGCTTGATTGTGTGGCTAAGCATGTAATGCCTAAGTTTTTGAGTGGCAAAGACCACTGCTAGGCATGCTTTCTCCATGGGTGAATAGTTAAGCTCATAGCCCACAAGAGTGCGACTGATGTAGTAGATAGCTCATTCTCTATTTTCATCATCATGCTGTGCTAGGAGTGCCCCTAGTGCTGTAGCTGTTGTTGAGATGTAAAGGATGAGTGGGCATCCTGGAACTGGTGGTACAAGGATCGGAGCATTAGCTAGATACTCCTTGAGCTTATCAAAGCTTCTTTGACATATGGGATCCCACTTGAAGTTGGTGTCTTTGCATAAGAGATGTGAGAAGGGTTGACACTTATCTGCTAGCTGAGAGATGAATCGCCGAACTGATTGAAGCTTGCCCTGTAGGCTTCTGAGCTGTTTGAGATTTCTTGGTGGAGGCATCTCCGTTATTGCTTTTACCTTTTTAGGATCGATCTCTATGCCTCGTCTAGAGACGATGAAACCTAGAAGCTTGCCAGATGTAACACCAAAGACACATTTCTTAGGATTAAGCTTTAAGCCATAATGATTCAGATGATCAAACACACGTTCTAGGATGTTGAGGTGTTCATCCCTTGTTTTGGATTTTGCAAGGATATCATCCACATAGTCTTCAAGGATCTTGTGGATCATTTCATGGAAGATCGCTGTCATTGCTCTCTGATATGTGGCCCCTACATTCTTTAGCCCAAATGGCATCATGTTGTAGCAAAAGGTACCCCATGGGGTTGTGAATGCTGTTTTATGTTGATCTACTTCTGCTATATGAATCTGGTTGTAGCCGGAAAAGCCATCCATGAGTGATAGCATTTTGTGACCCGCTGTGAGGTCTACAAGCATGTCTATGTTTGGCAATGGGAAGTCATCCTTAGGACATGCCTTGTTCAAGTCCCTGAAATCAGTATAGATTCTGATGTCGCTAGAAGGCTTTGTGACTGGCACCATGTTAGAGATCCACTCTGAATAATCTATTGCTCTGATGATCTTAGCTTGGAGGAGCTTCTCAAGCTCTACTTTGACGAGCAATGCTACCTTTGGATGCATTTTCCTTAGCTTCTTCTTCACTGGCTTGACGTTTGGATCTACTGATAGATGATGAACAACAAGGTTTGGATCAAGCCCAGGCATGTGGGCGTATGACCATGCAAAGTTGATGATGGATTCCTTGAGCAAGGCACTGAGAGCGATTTCTTCTCCTTCTGTTAGGTTGACTGCAATGTAGGTGATCCTTGGACATTCTTCTGTTCCCAAGTTGATTGGCTTGGTTTCCTCTATGATGATCGGTGACTGCTCTGGTCTATAATCTTGGATAGGGGGAAGAGGCAAGGCTTCACCTTCTAGTGCCTGAATTGCCAGGTTTTCGCTAGAAGATACGCCCTTTATTTTTACTATTTTGGAATCAGAATGTGCCCCAAGGGGGTTTTCACATAAAGACTCATGATGTTCTTTTGCTATTTCATTTTTGCGACTAAAGCTTGCCTCTTCCCCAAAATATCCTTCTGGGTGAAGCGTATAAACAGATGTCGATTTTGGATCCTGATCGCTTGCTGGACCTGATGCCCCCATGAATTCTAGGAGTGCTTGTGCGCTTTGGAACTCATCGATGTGTGCGATGCTTGGTTGGTCCCAATCTATGAGGTCGGGGTTTGTGAGGGGAAGATCTATGAGGTTAATGGAGAGTTGTTGGAGGATGGAAGTCCCCAGGAGGGTGTCGTCGGCAAAGATATCATCGTAGGATCGGATGTCTTTCTCTTCGGGGATGTCTTCGATTTCCACAAGGTCATCCTGGCTATTCGAAAAGTTCACGTTGGTCATGTTAGTGCCCGTAGTTGTGGTATTGGGCTCTTGTTCAAGCAAGCAAGGGGTATTAAAGCCAAGTCCTTGCTGTTCTGGATTCTGGGATGGTATGATAGGAAACAAGTTTCCATCCTCTTGTGGTCCTAGACCACCACCTTGATAGTTATAGTGTTCTGTGACATTTTTGTAGGGGATTGGGTATTTCTCTTTGAAGTACTCAAGAAGTTGTGTGTCACGTGATGGGGGATCTTTGTATAACCATTTGTTAATATCTGGATCTATTTCTTTGCTGTTGATGGTGCCATGAGACTCAAAAGTCATGTTTCTGATTTGCTTGAGCTTATAATGTTCTTCAACAGGCTTGTTTCGACAACTTGGGTGCCCTTGAGTATGTGGATCACGTGGAAGAGCTCCTACAACAAATGCATCATTGAGGCTGTATTCGCCACAACCCTGGTTGTTGATCTTGATGGATGATAAGGTGGAAGAGAGGATGGTCTCTGGATCATGATGGGATCGGGATGAGCTAGCAATAGAAGTACCAATATTGGTTCCAGGACAATGAGTAGAATGAGGGAAAGATGCTTCCATCGCAAGGCAGTATGCGAAGGGGTTAGGGTCAGCGTGGATGGTAACTTCAGTGCCTTGATGTGGAAACTTGATGCACTGATGGTAAGTAGATGGTACGGCCTTAATGGAATGGATCCATGGACGACCGAGGAGGATATTGAACGGTAGGTCAAGATCAACAATGTGGCAGAGAGTATCTTGCGTTGCTGGGCCTAGCTGGATAGGTAAAGTTATAGTACCTTCAGAGGTACGCTCCAAGTTATCATATGCTTTGATAGTGATTTTCTCATGTTATATGTCAGCCTCCGTGAACCTGATCTTCTTGATAAATTTTAATGTGCACAAGTTGAGGGCTGAGCCATTATCCACTAGAACTCGTTTGATGGTGAAATCTCTGACCATGACAGCAATGCGGAGAGGGAGAGTATGGTCAAGAGCGACATCTGGTATATCAAATTCTTTGAAGGACAAGGCACATGCTGCTGATAGGTGTCCCACAAGAGTTTCAAACTGAGTTGTGTTAATGTTCGTGGGGACATGACCTTCTTTTAGAGCTTTGTCCAGGATCTCCTGATGGATGGGTGATGTGCGGAGCAAATCCAAGATAGATATTTGGGCTGGCATGTTCCCAAGATGCTCTATGATATTGTATTGTGCACTTGGTGCATTATGCTATGTTGCGCGTGCATTTGATGCTGGCCTAGTGTTAGACTGTGCTGTGGATGCAGTAGATGTTGGCCTTGGAGGAGCAGCTAATCTCGGAGGAGCACCGGCAACAGTTATCCTACCACTGTGGGTAGTTGTAGCACATTGTCGATCTGGCCCTCTGACGTGGATGGTATTGATGGTGGGCTCATCTTGGATGGGCTCATCTTGAGTTATGCATCCGACATACTTGTCATAGTTGATGTAGGCCGCTGTGTGATCTTCTTGCTTGCCTTTGCCATGATTTTGGGGCTGATTGGCGTTGGCTTGATTCTTCCCGGTATCGTGCTGAGGGAACACATTTTGATATATTTGCAAACCGGCGTTGGGTGAAGCTTGAGCTAGTGCATCGACCTAGATCTCCTTGCGATCAATAAGATCCTGGATGTAGTTCTTAAGCCGCATGCACTTCAATGTTGTGTGCCCCTTCACATGATGGTAATCACAGTATTCATTTTCTTTATACCAATCAGACTTTGGTGCGTTGTCATCCTTCTGTGGGATGGGCGGATATGTGATCATATTTGCCTTGGCTAGCCGATAAAAGATCTGATCCAGAGGCTCACCCAAAGGTGTGAAAGTCCTCTTTGAATTGTTCTGATTGTTGGGTTTGTTCTGCCTTGGGGCAACGTTAACTGTGTTAACAGGATTGCCTTGACGTGCTGGCTGTTACTGTTGGCATTGCTGCTGATACTGTTGCACAGGTGGTTGATGAGCTTGAGGAGGCTGCTGATAAATAGGTGCTTGATATGAGGGAGCTGGTGGTTGCTGATAGATGGGTGCTTGTGGCGGTTGGTATGTTTGAGCTGGTGTAGGACTAGCCACAATGAATTATACATTTTTAGTGTCAGTGGCTCCATCTGTAACAACATTCTTGTTATGATTCCAGTAACGGGATTTATCATTGTTGGGTTTGTTCTTGGAATCATCCTTGAAGTGATGAATAGTGCCTTCGTCTAGGAGAGCTTTCTCGATGCCTATGCCTTTGCTCTTGATGTCTTGGTATGTCTGGAGACAATTCATTCACATGTGATGGGATAGCTTTGGATGCAGGTTATCAATGAAGATCTTTGTTAGATGCTTCTCTGGCGGTTGATATGATAACCTGGTTGTAAGATTCTGCCATCTTTGCAAGTATTCTACAAGGCTTTCTCCATCTTTCTGCTTTGAGTTGCATAGGTCTAGCAAGGACAACTCATTCTCCACATTATGGGCATAGTGTGTGATGAACTTCTCAGAGAGTTCAACAAAGGTTTTTATTGTCCCATGTGGTATTTTGTAAAACCACTCAACAGCAGTTCCTCCCAAGCTTTTGGGAAACAGGCGCAGGAGATAGTTATCACTGTAAGCCACTTCTTGGCACGCCATGTAAAACTTTTTGATATGGTTTACTGGATCTCCTTTCCCCCGATACCTTTCAAACTTGGGCATCTCAAAATGCTTGGGGAAAGGGATAGTTGCTATGGACCGATCGAAGGGATATGAGCACACCTCTTCGAACTTGTATGTTTTATTCTCTGTTCCACTTTGTAGCTTCTTTAGAGCATTTTTCATTGCTTCCCACTCAGCATTGGGTGGCGAGGGAACTGAGACTTCTGCTTGTGATGGAGGCTGTGGAACTGGATATGGCGCTTGCTGTGGATAAATAGGTTGGAAATGATTTTGGGGCAATGGTTGCTGGGGATATTGCTGGTGTGGCATAGGGGGATATTGTGGTAAATGATATGGAACCGCTTGATGTTGTTGGGCTGCTTCCTGTTGTTGAACTGGCAGTTGTTGTGGGACTGCTTGCTGATTTTGGACATTAGGAACTTGCTGTTGTAACTGATGGGTGGGAACGTGTTGTTGCTGGGGGATGATAGGGATTTGTTGCTGGGGCTGATAGCAAGGGACTTGCTATTGTTGAGGAATGATGGGTGTTTTCTGAAAGGGGACATGTGGTTGCTGTGGGGGAGGCTGTTGGAATGATGCTGCTTGCGGGTATGATGTCGGTAGTTGCTGAGGTTGGCTTTGCGTTTGGCTGATATAAGCTGGGTGCATGCCTGCATTACTTAGAGGTGGAACAGATGTGGGAAAGCTAGAAGCAAAGGGTGATGGGGTAAGATAGCTGGGGAAAGTTGGCTGTTGAGGTGGTGGAACTTGCTGGAAGGTATTTGGGATTTGGGATGAATAGCTCGAAGCCAGCGGTGGTTGGGGTAGTTGCTGCTGTGCTGCTTGGGTGAAGGCGGTTTGTTGACTTGCAACCATAGATGTAGGGGATTGAGATGGGATCCCCCATGCCTTCATTTCTTCTTGTGTAAGGCCCCACTGAGAGCTTGTGTTAGGGTGCACTACATCAGATGATGGAATGGTAGGAGCAACGGGAGCTTGGGACACAAATGATGGTTGAGATAAAAGAGTTTGTTGAGGTTGTGGTTGAGCGGATGCTTGTGAGGAGGAAAATGAAGGAAACACCCAAGAGAAAGATGAGGTTGGAATAGGAAGCGATTGTGCTAACTCCAAAGAAGAAGGTACGGGTGCTTGGGGGATGAAGGGTGATGGTGCTCCTTTGATGGTGAAAGGCGTTGCTTGACTTGTAGATGGTGGCGAAGCTTTTGGTGTAAAAGCTTGCGTGAGAGGTGGAAGCTGACTTTGGGTTTGGATTTGGGCTTGGGCAGCCATAGCAGATGATGAAGCAAAAGGGGTAGGAGATGAAGCAGATGGCACTATAGCTTGTGTTGCGGGACTGGCGAGGCTTCCTTGCAAGAAAAGGGGAATGGTGGAAAGCTCTTGGGGTGTTTGCATGATAGGATCAGGGAATGGTTGGTCAAACGGAGAATACGCTTGTGCTGGAACCTGGATAGTTTTGATGGGGATGCGTGGATAGAGAGATGGTGGGATGGAGGTACTTTCTGGCAGGTAGTGAACAAACATGCTTTGCTAATGTTGTGGTACAAGGGCATTGGTTGCTGGTGGGCTTTCTGGAGGATTTACAAATGCTTGGTTTGCCAAGGGGGATGAAGGGATGTTTGGATCTTCATATGGGTTACTGGCTTGGATCTGGGGATTGTAGGTCATCATGATGTTGGTGAAAAGGTTGGGATCGGATGAGGTTGTTGGTGGATAAGGATTCATGCTTCTTCTTTTCCGAGATCTAGTCTCAACAGGCATGGAGATGCAAGTGCTAAACGTATGCAAGATGTTTGGCTAAAAGATGTTGATGGATGCAAAGGTGATGAACTTCTAAAGATGATAACTTCTAAGATGCAAATGCAAAGATAGGGATCAAGATGGCGATGATGGAAGCTGGATGGAACTGATATGGATCAAGACGGTGGAGGAAGGATAGGTTGCTGGTGGAAAGCTGGTGAAATATTACTGAGTGGTCAACAAATGAGCTATTATTTTTTCCAAATGGAGGATCAGAGATATGATGGGGTCAACCTAAGATAGACTGATGATCTTCGGTCAACAAGTTTCTTATCAATACACTCCAATCTCTTGCTCGAGATGATGGCTATGCAAGGACAAGGTTTGATTTCTTTATGACAACACGTTGTGCCAAAAAGAGGATGATGGTCTCTGATCTTGGATATAGGATAGGAACAACTCAAAAGGGTAGAACACTAAGTGTTGGTGGATCTCTGGATTTGGAACAAGAGATGGTGGATCTGCTGGAAAGATATGGAAAGCTGATGGGGGGATGCTGGTGGAAAAGGTATTGAAGGGTGAAGGGACAATGCTCTATCTAAAGGGATAATGCAAATGACAAGGATTGATTCTAGAATGCTGGTAGGAAGATGAATGCATATGCAACTTTTATGATGTTCTTGAGATGTAACTAAGGTTTTGATGCTGATGCAAAGGGTGAAACTAGGATGAAACTAAGATGCAAGGCTGTTTGAGACAAGATTTCAAGATCGGAAGATGGAACAAGACATGAACAAGGATTTGGCTAATCTTCTAGCTCAAGGTTGACAAAGTGATGGTTAACTCAGAAACGGAAGGCGAACTGTTTGATGCGGGCGTTATGGGCAATGTTCTCAAGTCTGGTTTGGGACTTCTCCTCTACTTGGGTTGCTTGGATAATGGCTTGATAGCTCTTGGTGTTCTTCTTGATAACTTTTCGCTCTTGATAGGCTTGGGATTTGGGCAACTTTGCTTTAGGATGTTTGTTCTTGCTGGGCATCACTTTGGAAAAAAGGCTTCTAATTTTGAGGCAAAGGTTTCCAATGGCAAAAGTTAAAGTCAAAGCAATCTCCGCAAGGGACAAAGCAACCCTGCGGGATACAAACAAAGGCAACTGACTCTGACAAAGCTTTGAAAGTGTATGTTTCAACAAGTGTTTTCACGGAGTCTTTGACTGTCAAGCACTTCAAACAGATCTACCTAAGGAAGGTGAGTATCAAAATTGCTTGCCCACAGCTTGGTATCCCCCAGAAGGGAATACAAATGGTGAGTAATCTTGAGGTGACCCGGTAAACCCCTTGGAATCGGTCCTTGCACAAGGATTTTGATACTTTTGGATGTAGATAGGGTAGCCTTTAGTTTATCAAGTTTTTAATAGTTCCGTGGAGTCTCCATACCCGGTTATGCTGATCATCCATGACTCACTTAAGAGCCTTGCCAATTATGCTAGGGGAGAGGAATGTTTACCATCCCCAGACACGTGTTTGGCACGAACGCCCGGCGAT